>VWZQ01003176.1:457159-475337 GCA_013397015.1 Myiagra hebetior
TTTTTTTGGGGGGCGGCGTGCCCCTTTTTTTTTTTTTTTTTTTTTTTTTTTTTTTTTTTTTTTTTTTTTTTTTAGGTTTAAAAATAACATTAACTGGCTACTACGAAGGTATTTCGGTAATCTGTCAATTCCTGTTTGCAGGGATGTGTTTTTCCTTTTCAGAATAAGCTTTATCAGGGTAGTATTTTTTAGGTATTTCCAAAACATTTATTTTCGGGGTGCTTTGGGCTGCAGTGACTACAGCCTCCATCCGCTTTGAAGGGGAATCTCCTAGGGGGTTATTGCCTTTACCATGTGAGAGAGAAAAAAACCCACAAAATGACAAACCACCCCACAACCACATCCCAACATGCAACACAAGACCCCGCCTCTTCCAGGAACAGGAACCTTAGTGCTCTGCACTTGCACAGTTCCTGGAGTGAAACCTGTATTGTGACTGGGTGGTCAAGGTCATGTAAAAAATCTCTGTCAAAGGTATCAGTAAAAGCAGTTTTATTACAAATCTGTGAAAGCACGACGAAGCAAAGTCTATGGCAAAGTTCACTCTGGTACCACAAAGATAAAGCACACCAAGGAGAACTGGACTGGAGTCAGCCTGGAATGACACAGCTGAGATGGGATGCAAAAGGGTGAGGACCAAGAATGTAAGGGTGCACAGGGGGAAGAGAGACCCTCCCACAGAGTCACAAGGTTCACAATGGACCCCTTGCCAAACGTACCCTTGGAATTGCTCAGTGCTTTATGTCTGAAGGATTGGGCAGCACTTAATCATTGACTGATTTAACTCACACAGAATGTCCTTGAGATTTACCATAACCACAACAATAATTTTATTCTGAATCTTAAGATGGCAACACTGGTGCTACACTTGCTATGAAGTATTTTTTGTACAGTTTTCACACACACAGACACAGACACACACACACACACTTATATATTCAAATATTTGTGTGTGTGCGTACAAAGCACCTGTTACAAACTCCCCAGAGTTCAGTGAAATGCACACACTGGATGCCTCTACATCTCTCTGTGGGCAAAGCCCTGAGCCTCCAGGAGGGGGTACCAGGCCGAGGTCCCTGGCACTTTCTGAGGAAGATCCTTTGAGCTCTCAGACCTGTGGGGTGACGAGCACCGAGGCACAACCTGCTCCAAGGAAGGTGCTGGCACGGCCACTGGGGCCAAGGGACCTCAAAGGGCCTCCCGTGGGAAACCTGTTAACAGGGTTGAGAGATGCTTGGCTTTAGTCTTCCATCAATTTCCATACTGGACTCAATCCAGGTCAGTAATGTTCCTCAGAAGTCCAGTAGTGATAATAACATTACAGTTAAGCTGTGATTCAGATAAAAGTTTCCAAGGCCATTCGTTAGAAAAGAAGTTTGTTGAGCAACAAATTCCTGGGAACTGGGAATGTTACTGGTAACATCAAGCACAGCTTAATTGTGCAGGGGAAGCATGTGCCCTATCAGAAGCAGGTCCAAGCTGCATATGCTGTGCTCTTTGTGTGTGTGCTGTGTGTGCTCTGTGTGTGTGTGAGCTTTGTGTCTGTGCTCTGTGTTTGCCCTTTGTGCTCTCTGTTTGTGTTTGTGCTCTCTGTGCTCTCCGTGCTCTCTGTTTGCTGTGCTCCGTTGCGCTGGCAGGCAGCAGATCCCGTATCGCTGATGCTGCTCCAGAGGCTGCCGTGTCCTTTCCTGCTCTGTCAGCGCGGGGAGTGCCAGCTTTGATTTTGGTGCGTGCTGCCAGAGAGCCTTTTCTGGGGGCGTTGCTGCCCGGCAGCCATTTCAATATTTTGTAACAGTTAAAGGGGTTGGGAAAAGTATGGGAACAGTGGAGTTGATGTCCCTGGAAAGATTTTTAGATTATTGATGTGATCTGTCTGTAACTTCTGATCTGCCATACCAAGAGGTCTGCATTGTTTTTTAGGTACCTTTTTCTGTTTGGTCTCAGCCAAAGATAGGCTTTCTCACATGCTGGTGTGATAAGCAGTGAAAATGCATCCACCTCTTATTTTACTTGTGACTGCCCTCATCGAGTCCCTTGCACTGCAGGTGGAGAGAGTTTCCATTCTCTGCCCTTAGCTCAGGCTGGGTTTCCTTCTTGGCACAGTTGTGCTCTGTTATTTTATGGACAGCGTAGTTTGGTGCAGAAACCAGACCTCCAGCTGTGTGCACAGCTGCAGCTCTGAGACACTTGTCTGAAGGACTAAAGGCCATTCCCTGCTACCAGCAGGAAGTCCCGGGAGGCAGAGAGGCTCCACTGCCTCCTGGGGCTCTCAGAACTAAACCAGGGAAGGAGTGGGTACACTCCGTATGTGAAGGTTTTCCAGTTACATCACTTAATGCTCTTTTCTCTGGCATAGGTGACCTTCACTTCAGGCCAGCCTGCTTTGCTGCACGGGTTCCTTGCTGTGTTGAGGCTGCTCTACTGTTTCAGCTCCTAAGGAAGAGGAACTGAGCACGCCCAGCACAGGTGGAGACTCCCCTGCGGTGCTTGTCCCTCCCTGAAGGCAGGGTGGCAGTGCCCTCGCTCCAGACCGTGCAGCCTTGCTCCAAAGGGTGCGGCTGCTTCCCACTGCCAAACACACACGTGGATACAAACGTGCTGCCCTCTCCTTTGGTTCACAAAGGGTTTTGATACAGGCCTATGGATTTATTTGCAGGATTATACTTAATGTGCATAGTATATAGGTACTCAGAAGGTATTTGTGGACAAAAAGAGAGGAAAAAGAGAACTGTAGGGGGGAAATGTGAAGCTTCTGGAGTGTGCTTCCAGCATACCTTCTAACACAGCAGTGGCTGTCACCTCCTGCAACTTGGGGCACGGTGTAGCTGTGGGGTGTGGAAGAGAGGGACCACTGGAAGAGAACCTGCAGTGCTGCATCCTCCCTGCTGGGCCAGCAGCTGTGGAGGGGCAGCGGGAAGCAGGGGGATAAGGGCACAAAGCCCCCATAGCATGTAGAGCACAAGTCATGGCCTTGCAGGAGTGGACAGGCAGCAGTGTGGAGAGTAGGGAGTGGAGGCTAGAATAAGGGATACAAGTGTGGATCTCAGCACACTGTGGGGTGGGAGAACGGGGAAGGGAAAAAGATGTATAGCAAAAGTTAGGAGAGGTTAGGAGTGAGGAAAAGAACAGGACAGGGAATGACAGTCAAAGGCAGGAAATGCAGCAGTCATGCCAAGATGAAGAGGAGTGACAGCTGGGACTGAGGATGGCAGAGGACCACAGTGACTCACAAGCAGCTGGAAGTGAGGCTCTGACAGCTTCCTGCCTCCACTACCCACTGTGGGTGCCTGTGGTGCAGGAGGAAGCTGGGCACCGCCTCTGGGGCTCTCCTGCCCTGCCCAGCCAGCAAACACTTTACCCCAGCCTGCCCTCAGCCTCACAAGCTCTCCAGTCACTACCAGGCTGGCAGCACTGCCACCAGGGCACCCTCCCCTTTCTCTTCCTTTTCCAGACCAGTCCCGGCAGGCTGTGTCAGGGTCTCTGCACATCCTTCTTAACCCCAGTACCGCCCACAGCGCTCATGGGCTCAGTATCACTTGCTGGCTGTTGCCTTCTCTTTCACAAAGATCAGCGTTTGCCCGTTCTGAGACCCTCCCAGGCTTCCTTCTTCCCCGATGCCGCAGCTGCTAATCAGTGCAGGATGGAAGGACAGATGTTTGTGTCCACAGTAGCAGTGTCTCTTTTCCTTTAGCTACCTCTGTTGTGAAACTTCCATCAGCAAGGGAAAATTGTCTTTCTTTGCTCATCTGGCCTTGGTCCTTGGTGAGGCAAACCATGCCAGGCACCTCAGGCAGCTGGATGGGATGGGTCCCAGCAGAAGTGAGGATGTTGTGCTTTCTGATGCACTGGTGCTGCCCACCTGCCATTCACCCTCCTTTGCAGATTTCCCAACCAAGTACCAAATAAAGGGAAGACAAGCATTTACATTTTATATAAGCGTTTATTTACAACTTGTTTAACAACTGTACACTCTTCTATCACCTTGGAAGCATTAGTGTATTTGACTGGGAAAAATATTAAACTTTTTGATTCCAATTATCATTAATGAGGTTTTTTTGTCTATATACAGGTATGTATATTAATATTGCTACCATAACAATCTGGTAGTTACACAATTTGTAGATGAACTGGAATGGGAAATTAATGTTTTGACACTCTAAGAATTCATTCTTTTACAGAAAATATATCACTGGCAACTTCACAAACAGTTATTACTTTGATAATTGATCAACATTTAATTCAGGACTGTCAAACAAGCTGCTATTAAGAAGGTAAGAGAGTTTTCTATGCAGCACAAATGAAGTTAGTATATCAGAGATATGCTGGAGATCAGCTCTGAGTCGAGAGCTCACAACCACTTCATGACAGAGATACCAGGGTAATCTAATTAAAGTGGCCAGCTCCTTGCTGAGTTACTGGCTCCACCCGGCACCCCTCTGTTGCATTAGTAAACTCAAACAACTTTTGTCAAGCTAAACACACTTACATACAAATGTCATCAAGGCTCAAGAACAACTGATACTTAGTCTCTAATCTGCACAGACCACTTGGAGAAAAGAAGTACTGCTCGGCATCACTTTGGGACACCCGTGGAGGCAGGTGTACAAAAAAAGCAATCCCCTCCTGCCCAGCACAGTGCCCTGATTTCAGGGATCCTGCACCCAGCCTGACTTGGGGCAGGGTGTGGTCCCAGCCGGAGCAGCACTTGCAAATGAAAAACATATCATGCCTTTAACACCCAACTAAAGAAGTTTTACTAGTAGCGCTTGCCCTGACACATAACAAGGGATTCAATGGTTAGGACCTGGAAAGACACAAATCGTTCAGCTCTCTGCTGGACTCAGTCTGATGAAATGCTGCTGCCTCTGCTGCAGGAGTAGCTGACTCGTTATTACCAAACCCCAGATCCTGGCTGCAGGTCACGTCAGACTTCACTGTCCCTGGCCCTGGCGGACCAGGAAAGACATATCCCCATCTGAAGCCTTTACGGACAGCTGTCAGCCAGAGCACCTGGTAGCCACAGTACCTGAAACAGTATCCAGAAAGGGAGAACACCACAGTTCTCACTGGGATCTGAATTTTATCCTTCACTCTGCTGCCTGGCCTGCTTGGAGCCCATTCCTGCCTGCTCATCCCTTTGCCAGGCAGCACAGACCACCCCGCTCCGGTGGGGCACACATCTGTCCTATCTCCATGTCATTCTGCACAAGGCCACGGACATTGTGGGATCAGGATCCCTGAGGACTGGACACAAGCGGGTGTCTCTGTGCACGAGGTGTGGCTCTGTCAGAGCTCACCTGACGGGCCAGGGACGAGGCAGGGACTGTGTGTGTGACCAGAAGAGACTGCAGAGACAAGTGGACACAATGCTTCTTCAGTGCGGGGGTGCCCCATGGCAAACAGGGCTGCAGGTTCTGCTACTGCCTAAATAACCAAAATTCCTGGAGGCAGCAGAGTTCATATCAATATTTCTACAGGATTAAGATCCAGGTGAGCAAGAATGGGGTTTCTCTAAAACTGGATTTAAATCGAACTGCTTAAGGTACTTGGCATTCAGACTTCTCAGTTTTTCCAGCAGTCCTACGGCTGGAAAGCCCCTTTCCCTGTTTGTTACATACTAACTCCTATACAATAAACCTCTTAACTTACAACACTACAGCACTCCCTCGTCTTCTGAATCTTGCCAGTACTGGATGTCCAATACAAAACAAAGATACAGTAGTACAAATGTGCAGATATTTAGGAATATTAAATAAGCAGCTTTTTAAATTAATATAGGCAGTACAAAGCATTTTGAGTTACACTGTCTACATATGGCAAATCTTATAGCTAAACTTCAAAATACAAAGGAACAGCCAAGCTAGTGCAATTGGAAATTAAATAGCTAAGACTGTGACAGGAGAAAGAAAAAAAGAAAGGAAAAGAACAGTACAGATGAAAGATAAACAATCCAAATTATAAACTGGCAAGGACAGTCTGCATAATACTGAAAGTGTAGATGACTTCCATAATTATCTCCATTCATGGTCTTTCCTCAGATTGTTTTAACAATTGTACACAGATCGAAAAAAAAAGTTTCTGAAAGAAACCAACAACACAGCTCAAATGTAGAGAGAAAAATACAACAGCCACAAACTACTGTGTATATACATATTAAGGAAGCAGGCAGTGCCTGTGAACAAAATACCACCCGGTAGTTTGCCTGGCTCGGAGATTATCAGATGAAACTTGCTTGGTTTTCTAAGGAAGATGGGATCCCCAAGCAGCAATTCATTAGTCATTTCTCCTGGTAAAACACCTCCTTCGCTTTACTTTATTTGTTTAAAGATTCAAAGTGGATCCTTTAAGGGTGCAGGTGCTTTGAAATTTTAACAATAACCAAAAGGCCTTTTTTAGGAACTCATTAAGACTAGATTTTTATAGTTCGGTATATGAAAATGTTGCAGGAAGTCTGTGTGTTAATACTGTTAATCAGAATTAAATGAAGTGGACAGGCGGAAGTAAGATGGAGAGCTGACAGTGCTCTGTCAGTTTGCAGAACGCCTCCTGTTGAGCTGTGAATACTGGATTTCCTCTCTTCTAGCCTCATAGGAGACTTTTTGTGAAGAGAAAGAGTAAGTGGAAGTGGGAAATGGGAAAGCCACTTCCCAGGATGGTAAGCTTCTCTGCAAGTAGATCCCCCTTTGAAATCAGATGGCCATGAGTCTTAAGTGTAGAACTGGTTAAGTTTTGGTTATGCAGTCTGGACAGAAAAGCAAGTCATGCACTGAACAGTCCCTGTTATAATAATGCTGCAGGTCATGCAACCACATCACTGCAAATAAAAGAATAAAGAAGAAAGTTAAAAAGCAGATAACATATTACTGTTGAAAAAAAAAAAAACCAAAACAAAACAGAGAACAGAACAGGTCTTTTTCAAAGCAGTTTAGTAAGGCCACCTCTACTTAAGAGCTGTGCAAATTCACGGGGAAAATACCTTTGCCAAGCAACTCTTCAAATTAACAGAAAGGTTACAGGCCAATAATTGGAAAAAATCAACAAAATAGCCTTGGTCAATATCTAAATTTAGCTGTAATTAAACTTTACACACTTCTGAATAAAATTCTTCAGGGCACCATTCTTAACTAATAAAGCTATGGAAAATAAGTTTACACGGCACTGAGCAACTCTAAGGCATTCCTGCTGTCTGTGAGTACAACTGTTAAAGAATCAAAGCAAGATAAAGTGAAAGGTGCCCACCCAATACTGCATGTGTTTACACGCTAAAAGACAGTCAGAGTCACAACGACTGTTTTGAGCTCTGAGCACCACTGAAGGCATTTAAATTTCATCAGAGCTCATCCTGTGCATGAGGCTCAGCATCACTGCCCCACTGCACTGGCAAGTTCTATCCACTGCATGCAAATACAGGTTTGAATTGCCAGAAAATGATGCATGTTCTTGTTACTCTAAGCTGAGTAGAGTCACTGAGCAGTTGAGAGAGCACTCCACAATAATGCAGAAGGGAATCTAAGTTTGGAAGAGAATCGGAGAGGTTGGCACAGCTCTCCATCCTCACTGATGCACCCTCTTTCCTGGCCAGCATAACTGGAATGGAATGCTTTACTGACACAGCTACGGTGCTTGCACTTCCCCCAGGTAACACAGATGTCCCTACACAGCACTGGCACAGCATTAAATGTGCATTTTTGTTTTCATATTGCAAAGAGCAAATTGGCTTCACCAGACTGAATTTGGAGCTTGTTTGCCCACTTCCTTCTCCCTTGTATTGCACTGGTCAAAAATGATTCTAAGAATGCTTCTTGGGACAATCCAGGTTAAATAGATAAAGAAGAGTATTCATGCTACAAGTCTTGTAGCTTGTGTATCCCTCTTTATTTCCTTCTCATTCATCCACCCAGAATACTAACCACAGTTGAAAAACAAACAGAAACACAGAGACACATATCAAATGGAATAAAAAATTTAACACATTCAACACATTCAAAGACCTTGAGGGTGTGTATTTTGAGCAACCATTGTCTTTTAAGCTTGCTTGGCACTGCTTGGTGCATAAAGTTACACAGTTCAGGATTAATACGAAGATCATTGTAGTTATTCTATAAAAAAATTGAAAGTTCAAGCTACATAAGCATGTACCTATTCTATTGTGCATAAATGGATATAATCTACTCCTTTAGTATCACCTGGCTATTATTTAGTTCAAACTTACTATTTAGTAGCACTTCAAGTGTATGTTGCACATACACAGAAGTGACATTGTAGGCTTCTCTTTGAGTCAACAGTACTTTTGAGAGGTCTTGTAAACTCAGGACACTGTATTGTCTTTCAAGGATGTAAAAATTCATCTGGTAGTGCCCTTTCCTGACTAGAAATTCTTATCATGTTCTAGTTGTCTGTCAGTTTCTCTATTTGAAAGCCACCTGTTGAGGCAGCAACACATAGAAGACAACAGAGATGCAAGATATGAGGGTAAATTCAGCATAACCTGCATCTGCAGCATCTGTAGAAAGAGACAGTTTATGCAGCAATGTGTCTAAGGAGGAGTGACAAAGAGAATACAAAGCAGACTATAAATTTTAAAAATTGTAGCCTTATAATGTAATGCTTATAATTATTCCAAGACTTTACTGATACTGCTAAACAAAAGCGATAAAATCTCTCTCGAAACCACTGATGCCTTCAGGAAATAAGTTTACTCTCCAACTCACTAACCTTTTGTGGCTGTGAACAATAATCTCTGCTTTACAATATTTTAAATTATATAACTGATGTTATATTCAAATCCAAATCAAAAGTCTGATGGTCTCATTACAACTGTTTCATAACCCCATAAATGCTACACCACTGGGGATCTTCTCTTAAAATTCCATCCACTTTTATGATCGAGCTAACACTTTATGTTAGCTCTCTTTTCTCTTCAAGTTAGGTGTAATCATTAGGGATTCAAATTCCATTTCCAGAACAAACTACTCTATACCTGTGGAAATAAGACTTGCTTTTGCAGTGTTTCAGATTTGTGCCATGCTACAGTAGTTAACAGTTCCTCAAAGTACTGACAAATGTCTGCTTGTCTAACGATTAAAACAACCACATTCCTCTTTCTGAAATGTGATATTCTAACCTCATCTGATAGCAAATGACCTCTCTAATGCAAAGCAGTGAATAAAGTCAGCACCAGGAAGGAAAGGCTGCCCAACTGACCTGTATTTCCCTCTACTAGCAGTATTTTTCATGTTGTGTGGATCAGTCTTTGAGACCGGTAGCAGCAAGACAGCAGCAAGAAATGTTTATCTGACAAATGGAATCTGCTCTCAGTCTGGAAGTGACACCACACGCAAAGGGGGCTGAAGGATATGCAGCTTTCCAAACGACTTAACATGCACAGCAAACAGCAGCAAAACAAACTCCTGATTTGCCATCAGAGCCAGAATACAGAATTTTCCACCAATGCAGAAATACACCTCAGCATAGTCTTGCGCCACCTTGGCAAGGCCCAAAGGTGAAGGCAGAGTCTGGACCACAGTGAAGCTGACAACAACACCATTCCCTAGCAGATGAGGACTTCAATTACAGCAGTTAGCACAAGTTCCTACTGATCCACTGACTACAATGTGACACCAGGACAATTTGTCTGGGAAGCTGTCTTGGCTATACTGCCAGGTGCTGTTTCAATGGGACAGTATGATTTGACAAGTTTCCTAGAGCCCCCCAGTTGACATTCATTCATTCATTGCCTAATTCAATGAGATGATGCATTTTAAAAATGAACTTTACATCCCAAAATTTTAATGAACCCACAAAAAAAACCTCAAAGGAAAAAAGAGGATGAAGCTAGCTAAGTCCTCAGCATCTCCAAATGGTACAATGGAGCTGGCAACAGAGTCAAAATTTCCAGGGTTCCACCGTACCAGATGCAAGAAGTCTGAGGTTGCGGTGGCTGATAATGACCGCTTCTGCCTTATACACAGGTAAAACCTCTAATTCTTACTCCATTAAAATTAAAATTTAATTAAAAAGATAAAAACCCAGCCCAATACGCTCAGGTTCTTCTTCATTCATTTTAAAATGAACACCAAAATGCAAAATGGTGAAAGATATACTGCTCTCCTGATTTTTGTATTAACTAGTTGCTTGCATCTGTCTCCTCCATTTTAAAACCAAAGAAATCACACCTTATTTTTAGTTATAGCCTGCAGGATCACTGACAAACTTCTGCTACTTTTCTGGACTTTCAGAGGGAAGAAAGATCACAGGAGTAAAGCAATCCAATCAGCCATGCCAGGATATATTCTTGATTCCTTAAGAGTGACAAACTGGAGGCATGGCTAGGATCCTACGTACAATCTGACATTTGCACGAAAAAGCTCCACCACTGGAATATATCCTGATAAACCCTTTTAGCTATTTATTTATGCAATTCCAGATGAGGAAAATGCCTGCAAAATTTGCTAAAATTGGTTAGGAGATACAGAAGTTTATCAATACAAGCTTACTGCACCACACAGAGTCCACATTCTACCTAAAACGCACGTGCAAAAACCCATAAGAAGTCAGTATTGCATAGCTGACTGAGTGCAAAAATACCTCCCTCATCAATCCTTGCAAAAAGTCAATATGTTGGGCAAGAATAAAAAAAATCTCTTTACAATAAGTAAAACTGAAATACTGTTTTACTTCATCAGACAAAGAAAAGTTAGCCACATTCAGGGGAGTCTTCCTCCAAATCACTAACAAGAAGAAAATCAAGTGGTGACATTAAAATACCTTCCAACTACCAAATCTACAGAAAATGTCAACACATCTGGACAATTAAACCCACTAAAAATCATTCAGGAAGCTGTTAAGTGTATAGTCTCATATGCTAGAGAAGAAAGGAAAAGCAAAAGCTACTAGCAGGTCAAAATACCAAGGACTTTAAAACTGCCAAAAACTTTTAAATTTTCTTGACAGCTTACACACACCACTTACAATTTGGGATCATAATAAAGCAGTAATAGGAACACTGACTGTTAATTCTTTCATACACATATAAAATGCCAGGGCTCCTTACAGAACAGAGAGCCACAGAAAACCTGCAGAAGTATTACTGCTAACGTGACTGACCCTTGAACAGGACAAGATTGCCATTTGATTATTTCCAAACAGAATGAAAGGCATCTTACAGCCATTATATATTTATTTCATTTTGCAATACATAAAGGTGTATATTCCAGAAATGTATTTACCTTCACACTGTGGGCGGAACACATAACCTTTAAATCAGATTACTTCAGTTTTCACAGCACTTAGAAAATACATGTTATGATCCACGTGGTTGTGTTGCTATCAAGAAAACATGGAACTTGAATTTTTTTTCCTGTAATGATCAGATATGCTAAAAACTTAAATCGCCACAGAAGAACTGGACTACACATACATCCTTTCAGGTCAGAAACTAAGCTTTGGCTCTGAACAATGAAAATAATTATCCATCTATCTGTTTTCTTTTATTTGCATTAATTAAAATCCATCAGAAAGATTATTCTGGGCAGATCCTCAGCACAGTGTCCAGAAAAGTATTCTCATTAACTCCTCAGCTGTTTTATCTCTGCCCTGAAGAACCTCTTCTCTTTAAGCTCAGTTGTAGGGTTTTTTTTCTCTAGTGTATCAGGACAGGATATAGCACTGGCTTAGTAATCACCACTACAACTTTGATGTAAATAGTCTTTATTGCCTCAGCAAAAGAAAGTATTCCTAAAAACTTCTCAACTATCTAATATCAGTATATTAGAGAATTCTGTTTCACAGGTCGGGGTTTTTGCTTATATTCTTTTATTACTCAAGGTAAGACAAATAGAGAACATTCACTGGTAGCTGCCCTACATATGTATTTATTCCCTGGAGTCACAGTCTGAACTCCTTCTTTTTTGAAATACACACTGCTTACAAAGCTACATAACAAGCAAGGCAAATAATGAAGCTGAACCCTTTGAATAAAGAAGCTGTTTTTGTGAAAAAGAAGGTTTTATGATGTTCACCACTTGCATTCATCCACATAGAATGATTAACAATGGATGTATGCAGCATATTAAAGAAATAAAGCACTGAAGAACAAAGAATTGAACTCCTCTTAATCACTAATGGGAGACAGAACAAATTACTTACTGGAACTGGACAGCAACCAAGTATATTTCTGTAAGAGTGCAGTACATTTTAGGTTTTTATATTCAACATGAACTATGGGAAATACCAGAATTTCTGCAAGTTTGTAAATTCTCAAAGACAAAATGATTGTTCACTTGCCTAACAATTACTACAAGCAACAGTAAAGGTCAGATTCAATATGAGTCTTGTGTTGCTCTTTCATACTATATAATGATGCTATCTATCTTTGAAGGGAGCTATGGAAAACACTTCAGTGTCTTAAAGGAAAAAGGAAAGACAGAATCACAAAGCAGAAGAAAAAAGCCAACAACCACCAAGAAGCCAAAGAAGCCATGAGAGACTGGAAAGTAAAAGCATATGACAAGGCGTCTAACCAACATCTGTTCATCTCCTAACTCTCGGGGGCATTAGCCTGTCATCAAAACTTTGGAGGCAAAACAGTAAACCAAATACTAACATATTAAAAGCAATTACTTTTATTCTAGTGTGCTGATTGTGTTCAAGTTCTTTTAGACCTGCGCCTAATTAACAGCAATAAGTAATTAAATTACTAGACAAAATAAAGAGATAAAACTTTCCATTAAGGTTCCATCCCTTTCTTTCACAAAGAGCCCTTAGCAGTTTAGTAACAGAAAAGTCAGCTAGATTAAAAAAAATTAAAATAAAAACGGAGCTTTAGGTATTCTTAGGTTCTTGCTCCGGGTGATTTAAAATGCTGTAACCTCAAACAGGAACATCAAATTCCCTCAGAGGAGTGGTCTTGCTCCTGTTCACATATAGCATGTGGTAAAGAGTTCTTCAAGTTACTAAAATTGATTGCACAAGATCAGTAAAATATATCCCACACAAACTGTAATCATCTTGATAATTACAGATAGCATTTTGTATACAGAGCATTTTGTATCTCAGTAAGACACAGAAGATTGAATGTATCACCTCACTGAGATACAGAAATTATCCACAACTCCCTTTGCATTGTTACCTTTCTGCACACAAGAAACTCGCAATGTCTCATCTAATTTTTGCAATCATAGCCCATACCAGTCATACACTGCATAAGTACAGAAAATTTTTAAAAAACCATTTTTTTCCAAATGTGAGGAATACAAGACAAGATTATATGTAGAATTCAGCATCTGTTTTCTGGGAGGCGGGGTAACTGGAACTGAAAATATTTTTCAGACACTGAATGCACTTCTCAGCCCAGATTAGAACAGATGATGTACTCGAGAATAAAACAATAGTAACTAAAAATGTCGTTCACCTGTTTATTACCCTTTAATAATCTAGGTGTGCTTTTTTTAATTACCCTTTGCTCATTCCACCCAGGTTTTGAATTAAAATACACATTCAGATTGATAAATGCTAATATGATTGATAAATGCTAGTAGGTTTTTTCTGTAAAGGGATTTATGCTACAGTGTCTCCACTTCGGAGGGCATTAAAATCAGGTGAAAGAATAAATTTATAAACTGACTGCATGTGCATTGGGGTCCAAACAGTCCCTAAATAAAAACCATTTAAAACTGAATCCCAACACGATGTATGTGTATGAAACTTCCAGCCAATACTCAGGTTCTCTATGTCCATCAATTCTTTGACAAAAATGATAGGGAATGCATAGAACTGGTCAGGGAAAAAGCACAACTTTGTAGGAACTGAACTTAAATAGGAAGAACCTCCATCCATTGATCAACATGAAGGTGTTACAACAATTAATCAGCTACATACTAAAAAGGGAGTACAAAAAATCACAGCCAGTTTCCAACAAAGTCAGCAATAAACTCACCTGAAGGCACTGGTACCATTAGTAAGGCAACTGATACAATTATACCCTGAATCAATATATTAAAAGCAAGTCTTTTGGTAGGGGATGACAAATGGAATACATTAACAATATTAGCTGGGGCCTTGATCCATTATGTATTGGTCATCCATAATTACAAAAATTTAAAACAAATGTCCTTTTTAAATGGATGATAGAGTAGCATATTAGCACATTCTAAATACTTCTCCACCTTTTCAGAATATGTATTTAAGCATACACTTGACAAAGAAGAGTGGAATAAACCATTTGAAAATATTCATCTCTACCAGCAAAAGAGGTAACACTAGTTGATAAAGAAAAACCTGGAAAAAAATCATCCTCCTTCCCTAAATGCCTAGAATAGGAGCAAACTTTTCACTTAGGAGATTAAAAAAAAAAAAAAATCCCAATGTTTCTTTTTTGCATTGGTGAGTTTTTTTAGTATGAAATATATTTTACAGTAACACTCTAATCTAGCTTTGCATTTCTGTAATGAGATTTCAGCGTTTTTCTGAAGCAACAGGTTAGGAGATGAAATAAAAAGCTAATTCCCTTTGAACAAAAACAGTCTTATAAAGCATAACAACACTTACAGGCACAAAGTACCAACTGTGGTAAGAAATCTACATTGTCATATGGTCCACATGAGGATTTTCATAAGAGACCAGGCTTCATACAAATAAGACTGCTATTATACAGCACTCCTCTAGATGTTTTCAAAATTTTGGCACCTTCAGAAAATGCAGAGAGAAATGAACTCCAAAAAATGTAAGCAGAGGGCATTACAGAACAATGAGAAAGCATAATAAAACCCTTTCCTGAACTGTAAAATAATAGCAGTAACAAGGGAGAAAGAGAAAGGATGCTGGTTTATTTTCCTTGAAAGTTGTCACTTGCAATAGAAGTGGCCTGGATCACAGGGCAGTTTTCTTTCTAAGGGCAAGGCTTCTCTACCTTGCTGTTGCTGGCTGGACATGACCAGGGTAAGATCTCCTTGTGCTCGTGGCTTGCCTTTGTCTAGCCAGGAAGGACTGTCCTGAGCCTGTACTAGCCAGTCTGTCTTCTGCTGCTTTTTTATGTAGAGTCATCCCCTACAAAGAGAAATTCTCAGTGAATACCAATACAGAAAACTGAACAATTTTATTCATTTACATTCTGTTCATTATTTCCACCTTCACACTGACTAAACTAGTTTGAATTCCATACACAAAGCATCATATTTTCAAGGGCAAAGGTAATATACTCTTCCTAATACTTTGTGTGGAACTCTTCCCCTTCCCTGCAGTCATTCTCCAGGTTTAGAGTAACCACCTAAGAACTCAAAATATGCTTCTCATGGCAATTAGATAATTCCTTTCAAAAGTGCTCCCCCCAATTCCCGTCTCCTTTCAGCACGTTGAGCTAGAAAAGTACTTCTCTTCTGGACAAAGTTTAGGTATTGTCATCCTCTGTGGAAACACCAGCTCAGAAGTCAGAAGCACATCTTGGAGACAGTATGCTCTCATCAGGAAAAAATGCAAGGAGGAAATAAAGAAAGCTGTGGTGGGTTGTGCAGTTGTGTGTAAAAGCAGAGGCTAATTAAAGAATGATACAGACAAAGCTACCAGTGACCATCTTGGTGTTCATGATAGGTCACTGAACTGTGGATCTTACCTCAGGCTTGTCTTCTACTTTTTAGTGGGACTAATGTTATAAACTTGGCCAAGGACACTTGAAAATACCTTCAATATGTAAACAATTCAAACACTCTGCTTGAGTTTAGACTTGCTATTCATGAACACAAGAAGGATGTAAGAACAGCAAGAAGGAAACTCCTCCAAAGGAATACAGAGAGAAGGAATTTGAATTCTGTGATGGAGAAGAGTGAAAATTACAGATGTCAAGGAGTCCTTCTATATGAAGAGAAGTTCCAATGCAATCAGTCTGCCAAAGGGAAGTCTTGAACACATCTGATGTGGGTGACAACTCTCCTGGCACACAGGCCCAGCAAAAGCTGTATGGCTGCACAGATCACATCTTCTATTCAAACTTATTCTTTCAGTAATTTAAGTGAGGGTCTTGCTGCTGCCCTCACTCTCTGTATGGGGCTAAATTTGCACCCAAGTTAAAAGGATTGTTTCTCAGAGCACCTAAGTGAATTGCTTTGATTGTGCCCCTTCATTAGAAACAACTGAAAGACTGGAGAATGGTGAATCAAAGTATATTTGAGCACTGTAATTTGTATAACTGAAGGGCTGTGATTACAAAACAGTGATCTGAGCCATTTCTGATTTTAAAACTTGAAAATTACAAACTTTTTTATTTTCCCCAAGGTTATTGTAGGAACATACTCTTACATAGAGATAACTTAAAAGTACTAAAAAGTACTTATTTCTGTGTTTGTGTGTTGGAAAATGCTTTTCAAACAAAAATACTGTAAATGAATGAATGCTGTTATAAATATGCCATAAACAAATAGTGTTAATAGTTTCTTTCATTTTTTTTTCTTTTCAATTAAAAGGTTTGGGACAGTCTTACCATATTGTACCAGGCACTAACGATAAATTTCTCCTCCATTTCTCTTTGACTTTTTGTTTTCTCATATTCTTTCTATAAAACATAAAAAACCCATATATTTAAAGTCAAAGTATAATCAAAATATTAGTCTCTAACTAAAAAACAATGAGCTTTTACCACAAAACACAAGGATTACTACCTCCAGGGAATGAAACATTCTGTCCCGCTCCTGTAACTGATTTTTCAGTGCCTGAATCTCAGGAGCAGCACCCTGGTTCTGTTTAGGATCTAATGTGCGGATGACCTGTAAGAGAAAACCAGTTTGCTTTTATTAAATCCTGCAAAAGCGATCTTCTTAAGGAATTAAAACTTTAAGTTAGGTTAAGAAATTAAAAAAAAAGTGATTTAAAATATGTCTACCTCTCTCATCAGGCATGACATATTAGACCATCTGAACAGGGCCCTCTTTTACAGGACTGTGAAGCAAAACTACTGACAAGAAAAAGTGATACCTAAAAAGTTCAGTAACCCAGACTCCTATTTGCAGCTCCTAACCCAGGCTACATTACCTTGGGGCTACGGTGATAGAAACATCTTCTATAAGGTTTCTCTCTTTATAGTTATGGTTTTCCTGCCTGTCAGCTTCTCCTGCTTGAAGAAGGACTGCTTCTATCCTTATGGATATTTGCTATGATTCACCTACCTGGGGTGCCAGGTGCTGTAATTTCTAGGTAGCTCTGTTAAGCCAAGAAGCACTCTGTGGCACATGCATAACCACTATGCTACTAAAAAGATGAAGGGACACCTGGTACATTTGTATGTGTCATCCAAGAGTGCCAGCAAACAAAGCTAAACCAAGAACAAACCCAGAAAAATGCCTGAGTTATTAGGCCTTTAACAGAAAATGGCTTGAAACTTTTTAACAATCTTTGGCTATACAGAAATAAGACTTCTCATCTTTTGTCTTTCTACCTATTTCAAAGTTGTGTCCAGATGCTTAAATAAAACAATGCTTTTAATTTTAGTGAGATATTTTTACTGTATGGAAAACATATAAATCCTGTGAGGAGTGGCTGAGGGAGCTGGGGGTGTTTAGCCTGGAGAAAAGATGGCTCTGGGAGCCCTTATACACTCTCTACTTGAAAGGAAGTTGTAGCCAGATGGGGGTTGTGGCCTCTTGTCCCAGGTAGCCAGTGACAGGATGAGACAACATAGTCTGAAGCTGTGCCAGGCAAGGTTTAGGTTGGATTGTCAAGCATAGGAATGGCTTGCCTAGGGAGGTGGTGTAGTCACCATCCCTGGAGGTGTTCAGGGAACTGGATGTGGCAGTTAGTGCCATGGTCTAGTTAACAGAGTTGTGATCAGTTCTAAAGCTGGACTCAATGATCTTAGAGTTCTTTTCCAGCTTAAATGATTGTATGATTCTATTCTCTTCTATAAAAGCATGTTATTTTTGTAAGAAAGTACTCATTAGACCTGGATACACCTTCCATAGCAGAAGACTATAATGATTCTACTGGTCTTCACAAAAAACCCTGCACCAAAACCCATCAATAACAACGAGAAAAAACCAAAACAACCCCAAACCAAACAAATAAAACTCAAAATGAAAGTTGATAAAAAGATAACAAAAATCTAACCTAATGCTACTGTCAAATAAAATACCCTATAGTAACACAGTACATAAAAATAAATAAATCTTACTGAAAAGGGAAAAGCTGTCTTTCA
>VWZQ01003176.1:475345-530247 GCA_013397015.1 Myiagra hebetior
AAGCTGTCTTTCAGTGGAATATACTCTAAGACACAACAACCAATAAAAATTGGGGGGGAGGGGAAAGGGACAGAGGAGAAACTTGTTTAGACTTCCTGAAGACATTTCACAAGAAGTCATCCAGGAAACTCCAAAGAAGTAAAGGAAGAAAGGATAAAGTTTTGCCAAATTAGGAACCTACTTACAGATTCCAATGTAATGATATGTATCCAAAGACACTGATATGCTTTTAAGAAACTGAAAATAGCCAAGTACAGTAAGAGAAGAAATGGAACTATGATTAAGACCACAATATTGCCATTTTAAAGCTAGTAGTATACCCATATCCTCAATACTTAAATATCAGTCACTTTCTCAGCAGAAGCATATATTAAGCAATAAAGGCAAAGAGAATGCTGAACATCATCAGAGAAATGTAGCAGCTATTGAAGGTGATCCAGTCAAAAAGATCACTTCACTGAGAAAAAGCATCAATAAAAGGGTCTCAAAAATGGGGTAATCTTCTGCAGAATTAATCCACATTAAATTGTGAAATAATAAGGTGATAATCTATAGGCCTTCCTTCTCTTTTACTTATTACTGTTTATACAGATACCTCCTTCATTTTTATTCCCACAGAGTGGACACGTAATACAGTCTATATCAGAGAGGGATCATTAACATGGAACACATCTACTTACACTTTTGGCCTTTTCCAAATACTTTTTGTATCGTTCTTCCATTTGCTTCATTTCCTCCTCCTTTTTCCGTAAAGCTTCTTGTAATTCCTCAATTTTAAGTGCTTTTTGTCAGGAGATGCACACATTGGAAAATAGCATTATTATACTATGCATATTTTCATGTTTTACATGAGACATTTAAGACACAGCTAAAATAGATTTCAGTTAAGAAAAGCTGACATAAGGAAAGTGATGTAGCAGATATCACAGATTTAATTACTGTACAACTGTATAACTCAGATTTAATTACTGTACATATTAAAAATATGTACTCCAGTAAAATCTCATAAAATGGATTTTTGGGGACATAATTTTGCTTTTTAAAATTATGACAAATAGAGAAATTGAATCATAAAGCAATCATGTTACTGAACACATTTAGAAAATCAATTTACTAAAGACTTACAGCTACTATAATATCTTGGCACGTAATATAGGCAAATAGGATTTTTCTTACATTATGTAAGAGGAATAATTCCTAACAGGCACAAGTCCTGTTTAACTGTAACATGAATATACTAAATTTAATTTTCCTCTCACATTTTCTTAAGCAGCAATCAAGATCAGTAGGACAATGTAATTGCACAGATTTTTCCTGTGTTGGTGTAAGAATATGTCAAGCCACTATTACTTCTACATCTTCTATACAACTTCTCAGATCTCAGAAAACAAAGTTATATTTTTTCTATTTTTCCTCCATCTCACTATGAATAAAATAATTTTACCACAAACCAGAAAACCTGCTATTGGTTACAATCTTTTGCCTTGTTCTAAAATAACTAGTCTTCTAAAAAAATCAGACTAGCTCCCTCATTACTTCTCTGGAAAAAATGCAGCAATAATGTGCTAAAAACCAGCTAGATGCTGGGTTCTGCATGCCCTCTGAGCAATATGATACATATCTTATATTCTCTTTGACCAGTAACCAAAAGTTTGCTCAAATGACAACACATTTTTGAAAACACATTGAAGGAATATACATTGGAAATAAAGATGAGCCAGTGACAGCAGCAAGGATCTTTTAAATTAGGGTCTTGTGAGACATGACAGTTCTGAACAGCTGAGGTTCAACAACAGGTATGGCAGTGAGCTGGTATTTCTATGGCCAATGTCACTGGGGTTTGGGACTAGATGACGTTTAAAGTTCATTCTAATCTCTTAGCATTCCATGATTCTATGATTTCTTACTACAGTGGTTTCTAAAATGTGATCCCATGCATTTCAAGTGCTCAGAGCATCTTTTTGGTCACCACAGTTTCCAGAGAAATTAACAACATACATGTAACTTCCATTAAAAATGCACATTTTGCTTACCTGACACCTCCTTTAGGTATTATAATTAAAGATGTTGCACATGAAATAATTTACAAAGAAAAGAAATGGACTGCACAGGTAACTCACAACTGTTGTTGCATCTTGGTTCCAAATCTTCAATAATAGCTCGTTTCTTCTGTAGCTCATTGTTAGCTTCATGGAGCTTCTCACTGTTACAAACCACAAAAGCACATATTGTTTCCCCAGTTCACTGTTCTTGAAATGAGCACTAAGCAGTACAGAAAATCCTCAGAGAGAGATTATTTCTAAGGGCATGATTGATTTTTTTCTGTGGGGCATAAGGACAAGTGACAATATCACTGTAGAAATATTTGTTAGAGAAGATGAAAAACATCATTCTATATGGAGAACTGCAACAGCAAACAGTTTCATTGTCAGTAACTGTACTTAATTTATAACTTAGAGTCAATTGTACAATGAGGACCTACAATGAAAACTCATAACTGATACTACATTGAGAAAGAATGGCTAAACCCAAAGATAACAGAAACTTCTTTTTGCAAGCCAGTCAAAAAAGCAAATACTCTTTTAGGGAAATAAGAGGTGTGCAAAAATACCACAATAAAATGATAGCACTTCCTAAAGTATTACCTTCTATGCCATAATGTATATTAAAGAGTAAACAAATTAATTTTGTTTATATTAACATGCTTCCCTCAGAAAAAAACTACTTAGTCCTCAAGCAAAGATTTGCACAATGTTAAGCAAAGCTTTCTACCCAACAGAAAATGATGGTTCCCTCATCGCTCTTACTTTTAGAATGGTTTTCTACAGGAAAAAATACAGAATCTGAAGAGCAGATTCCCAAATATTCCTGTGTTATCTAATGTCTCTTAGTTACATATTTTCCAGATCCATGATTAATGACTGTCTGCCTTCCTCGCCATATAGAAAACACACCATTTCAAACTGCAAAGAAAATAGGCAAACAAAAATACTTACAGATGTTCTTCAAGTTTCTTTTTCAGAAGAACTGACTAAAATAGAAAGTTAAATGTTTTATTTTAATATATTGTGAAACTTTAACATGTTAAAAAAAATATTTTAAAACATGCAATTTTGTCAGTCTAACCAAAATCCAACTTTTTAACTTCAGTTTTAGATCACAACTGTAAAGCCTCTGTGGTAGCAACCCTTCTCTTCACAGCTGAGTGACTTCAGTAAAATTAGAACCCTTTAGAACTTTATAAATATTTTCCCAGGAACTAGATCAATAAAAGCAAGATCCATAAATGACAGAATTCTATGGCAGTTGTCTTAATTTGTTCAGTACTTTGTATTGGAAAGTGCAGCAAAATTTGCAAGAAGAGTTGTCCTACCAATATTGCATTGCAACTTGCATGAAGACATGTAGCAAATTAGTTGAAGTAAATTCCCATCCCCACAGAAACTAGAAGGAGTAGAGTATTTCTAACTGGAGCATAGCAAAAATGTCACCTTTTTTGTGTTTTTTATCTTTATTGATTACAGACACATAAAAATCACCGTACAACTTACAGTGTTCCACTTTCTGGTTAAATCACATTTAGATAAGCTCTTTGAATAAAAACTTAGAAGTAATTTTAAAATTTTAAACTCACTTTATTCACAGTGAGTATCTTTCAAAAAGAAAAAAAAATCCCAACTCAATAAACATCTATGAACTGAAAGTAGTGTTAAGTAAATAGAAAGCCATACTCACAATAGCCTTGAGCAGAAGCCCATGCCAAGAAACAGAGATGACATTAGTATAAAGCAAAACAGCAGCCAACAGAAGAAACTATTTAGAAAGTCATGAACAGAAAAAGTTAAAGCTATGTATTTTTCACGCATGTGCAATTTTTTCCTCTGTTCTCATGAGCAATTTCATCCTGTAACATTTTCTAAAACATGTTACTAAACCCAAGAATATAAAAATAATAAAGAAGCACATTAACAAATCATTGTGTTTAAACCAGAATTCCAAAGGAGAGCAACCGCTATTTTGGAAAATAATTTTAAAATAAAAATCATACAACTAACAAAATGGAGGAAAATAGCCAGTCTGCTGGCCTACAATCAGAATTAATAGATGCAGGTGTTTTTGTGGTGTGATTCTCAATTGTGTTATTGCCACACTGATTGAATACAAAGCAAATGTAGAATATTTAAATCTGCAACTGCCTTTTTGGTTCGTATTTATCCAGTATTAATCACACGGGAGGTTTAGCATGCGACTGATGGTCTTACCATCAAAATGTAAGACATAATCATCAACAAAATTACTTCATTGTTTTTTCTCCATTGTTCTTTCAACAAAGGTTTAGACACCTTGCTAATAGAAAAAGTTACTGTTTGCACTCAAAAAGCATTTTAGTTTGGTTACACTTCAAAATACTGTCTTTGATCACATTCCTGGGGCATGTTTTTTCATTATTTTAAAAGAGATTTTCTTATTGCACAACAAGAAGGGTGGGGAGCCATAAAAACAAGTCAACAAGGCTCTATTGACTTAACAGTCAGAAATTTGCAGCAGCTAGGGATCTGCAAGTTTTGACTGTTCGGCTTTTTTCTTTTCTAGTCCCCTGAACAACTGCAGCAACACCACCTTTTCTGTAACAAAAAACATTTGTATGCATCTTTATCAGTCACAAATCATTTGAACTGTCCCCATCGCTTATATCCGATCATTTAGGGGACTACCAGCTGGCTGGGACAAGAAAAAGTTGGAACCAGTGCACATTTCCCTAAGGTAGGAAAATCAAAACTGAACTCAGCTTTTCTTTTTGCAAGAAAAGCTTCTTTTCCTTGTACTGCACTTGGGTTTATCCTGAAACAGACACAACTACTACTCAACACTGATTCCACTGGTATATTATTTACCTAGTATCTGCACTGTTGAGGGAGTAACCCCTCTCCCATCTAGACAGATCAAGTTCTCACAAGCAAGAAACTAATTGTGATAAACAGCACAATTTAAAGAACAGAACTGAGTTTACCCACATTAATTTACCCAAGACACATGATTAGGAAAAAGACTAAAACACTTGATGTGCCATTTCAGGCACCCAAAGATCCTGTACATACTTGTCAGATAAATTCAAACACATCACTCTAAAAATGGGCAAACATTACTTCTGGGATTTCTGCAGTATCAGTAAGCTTTAAAGACTCATACACAAATCTAAAATGTAATTAGTATAATTATTGTTCTCTCACAGGAAGATGAGTCTCCTAAAAACAACCAAAATAAGTCCTTTTGCTTGAAGTTTCTTTCATGCTTAAACAAGCCAAAGAACAAGTCTGTCCCCTTCTTCAGGGCAAAATTTGGTTTTGTTTTACATATTAAGGTTATGGGCAGAATGGCTAGGCTCTGGCCTGAGGTTAAGCTAACTTAGCAGGGTGTGGGAAACTATGGATCATCAGTTCAGAAGACTGCTGATGAGATTGGCAATGCTGTGAGGTGATGAAAGTCACAAAACAGCACCATGATGGATGGTCAGATTTCAAGGATATTGACAGTAATGATAAAATGGTTTAGGTTGGAAGGGACCTTTAAAGATCACATAGTCCTGCAACAAGCAGGGACATCTTAAACTAGGTCAGGTTGCTCAGAGCCCAGTCCAACCTGGCCTTGAACATTCCATGGATGGAGCACCCACAACTTCCCTGGGCAACCTGTTCTAGTATCTCATCAAACGAACAAAGTGGCTGAACTTCATGGGTAACTGAAGAGGTAACACAGTTCTGGGGACCTTTCAGGGAGGCGTTGTATCAGTAACAGCATGTAAGGCCAAGACTGCATGTTACATTATGAAAAACATTAGACGTGGGATGGATTTAACAAGTGGGGCAGAAGTAACTAAAGGCAGGGTGCTTATATAGGAAAGGATTAGGGCAGAGAACAGGAGAACAAGGATGATAAATGACAGTGGTAAGACATGCAAATGATGTAGTCAAAGCTGTTCAGGAAACTCTTGAGCAGCCCTGTGTGACTACTGCATTCTGGAAGACAATAAATCAAACCTATTCTGACCACACAAGACATATCTGAGTTGAATCTGAGTTGATTCTGTAGTCTGAAAAATGGGGTTAAGGAGGCTTTTGCCTGGCTAGCAAGGTAACGCACCCAGGATGGACATCAATAATCCCAACAGAATGTGTCAGTGCCCATTACAGGCCCAATGACACACAGCTCCCCTCCACTGCACTTCAGTATAAAATCAGAACTGCTTGCCCATGTGGACCTTGGCACACAGCATGTATCGCTGCAAGGACACTTGCCTGGGTTAGGACAGTACCTCTATGTCTTTTTGGGCACATCTAAAAAGTTAGCTATAAAACCAAACAAAACTTAAAAGAAAAAAACAAAACAAAACAAAAAAACCCAACAAAAAAACAAGCACTCATCAAACATTTCTGGACTGAATTAAAATGGAGTGTCAATTTTCTGGATTGAGCACAATTACAGTATAAGTATGTAAAAACAAGAATTTCAGTGCATTGTTGTGGAAAAATAGCAAAAAACAGAGGAAATGAGCTGAAAATGATGTATTGGTGAACTGTATGTCTCTCCTATTGCTTTTTTGTATGTTTCTGAAGAATCACTCATTTTGTATGGATATTCTACAGATAACTCAGGTAGTCTCAGCACAACTTCAATCTACTTGAGCTGCTGGGTTTAACTTCTGAGGTTTGCTCTGCTTTGTCAGGGAGATTGCATGAAGATCACGTCAGAGGTTCTTGCATCCTCAACACCTCCCTGAGTCTACACTCACTCTTTTGCTTCCTTAAGAGTAAACGAAATCCTACACATCAAACTCAGCAAAACAGACTATGGGATCAGTGCCTATAAGTCACCACTGCTATGGTCAGACCTACAAAGAAGCCGTGAGTGCAGACACACCCTAAATTACTGCCCAAATCAATGCCTCAAAAGAGACACAACTAAAATTGCAGTAAATAAATGTGAATAGCTAGACAGAGATCATTTACAATAGTCAAAGCTGAGAATAATTCTTTCATATTCTTGCTCACACTGAAAAGATTTTGGCCAATAATCAACAGAACAAAGAACATCTCAGAACTGACCTATTTTAACGTGCATTCTAAAACACATTCTAAGTTACTCAGGAAAATAATCTTGTTGGAAATCAACTAGGTGTTTTACATTCATATAGTTTATTCTGAAAATTAGAAGTATAAACTAAATTTAACACACTCTTAAGTGAACACAAGCAGCTAGTAAAAAAACTTCCACTATTTTATATAAATGAGTTAAAACAAACCCACAAAAATAGAAAGCAACACATTACAATTTGTTGCAAATTAGCAACATGATACACTGAGATTGTGAGCATACACTATGCACGTACAGTCCAACAAACCACCGCTTTCAAAGAAAATTCTAGAGCTTCTTTTTTGAAATACAGGAGATAATAAACAATTTTTGAGTGGAAGACTGAAAGTTGTTTTCCACACTGACTCAGCTACAATGTGTTTTCTTACATTTAAAATAAAGTTAACTCTGTATACAGAAACAGAAAATGCTGCATTATGTTGAGGGCCTAATTATTTGACCTTTTTTTCCATTTTGGTCTGCCTTGCTTTTATCATTCTGAGATACATTTACATGAACAATTACAGACCTTCCAGTGGCTGGAAAGGCCTCAACTTCTATTAAGAAAACTAGACCAAAAACAACTTCAGATGCTTTATTAATGGAAAATCAACATTTCCTCAATTCCCTGCAAAAATGTCTATTCTAATTAAATAGTTTTCTATTGCAAGAGACACAATTATTCAAATAAAACATATTTGACACCTTGCCTACATAGGATGGTTTTCTAATCTAGACAATTGTCTTACATCCTACTTAGAGAAGCACAATTTATTGATAAGACCATCCAAGTAAATATGCAAAGCTATTAGAAATCTCAGTTTGTATATTTCTTTTACATTTTTTTTTACACAAAGGTGAAAGTTTCAAAAATGGTAACTACTTGAATGTAAGTTTGATGTACATTTCTACTTACATCTTCAGCTTTTGAACCTTGATCCTGCAAAGATTTTTGTAGTTCTTCAACCTGGGACTGTACTTCCAGAAGTCTCTGATTTACCAATCTAGGAAAGAGACAATAGTTGTTTTTCAGAATAAAAAACAACTGCAAGAGGAAGTCTCAGATTTTTAGTATCCAGTGCTTCCAGCTCTACACAAAAAATGCAATACTGTGAATTACTCTCAAAAAATTTACAGCAGTAGTTAGAGCTTACAGCAGTTCCAGAGATCATAACATCCAGATGTTCATCCAGAACATGTCCTCACTCCTCAAGGACAACATAAATGCATGCAGAAATCATTTCTATATACATGAAAGAAGACCTTTCAACAGTCAGTTTTACTGTGTAAGAGCTGCCAACTTACGGTTTTACACCATTACAGAAACCCTATAAATCTGTAGGCTGGAAGGGATGTCCACAGGTTGTCTGGATCCAACTTCCTCCTTAAAGCACGTGCACTTACAGCAGATTGCTGGCAACTACATCCAGTACCAGGTTTGGACACTTTTAAGCATAGAGGTCTAACTGTCTCTTTGGGCTTCTCCTCTAGAGCTCAGACCCATACTCTGTATTTTGTCTGTCGCCTCCTGTCCTTCCACTAATAATCTCTTGAGAACAGCCCAAATCTGTCTTCTCGCTACCTTCCCATGAGGCAGACGCAGATCACAGCACAATCTCCTCTATGCCACCTTTTCTTTGGCCTGGACAAACTCGCTTCTCAGTTTCATCCCACCTGTCACACCTTCTACTGTCTCTCACCTTAGCAGTATTCTGCTGCATTTCTACACATCCACATCTCTCTGGCACTTGGGAATCCAAAATTACATGCTCTGTCCAGATGTGGGATCATAACTACTGATGAGAGGTGAACAACCATCTTCCCAGACGGACTGCCTGCACCTCAGTGAGAACAGCCCAGATCACAGTCAACTGCAAGGTCCCCAGATAACACATCCTCCTTTGCCACCCACTAGGACCCCAGGGCTTTTGCAGCAGAGTTGCTCCACAGCCAGCGACAGGGCTCCCATCAGATAATTTCTCTGCACTGCTGAGCTACTCTAGATATCAGCTTTCCCTTTCAGGATATACCAAAGTGGTGCTATTCTCAATCTTGCTGAGAGTGTAGTCCCTCTCATCAGTGAAATTGTTAATAAAAGTGATGAACAGCTGGTCCTGGTCCTGATGACTGAGGAACGGGTTGCCAGCTGGGTTTCATTTCACTGACAGTACTACTTTAGGCTCAGCTGCCCCATCACTGCCCAATCAATTTTTTTGCTCACTTTACTGTCCACTTATCGAGTTTACATCTAACCATTCTGAACGTAAGGATACCATGGAACATTTTATCAAAGGCTTTGCTAAAGCTAAGCTAAGTACTGTCCCCTGTTTCACCCTTCTTCATATGTGCAGTCATCTCATTGTCAAGACAATTGGATTAGTTGGGCATGATTTACTCTGAATAAATTAATGTTGACATTTCCCGATTACTTTCCTGTCCCTCATGGGGCTGAAAATAGATTCCAGATGGACTTGCTTTGTGAAATTTCCAGAAAGCGACCTGTGGCTGACCAGTCTTTGTAGTTCCTTATGCTCTTTTTCTTGCCCTTCTTGAAGGTGAGTGTAGTATTTACTTTTCTCCAGGCTGCAGGCACCTCCCCCAGTTGAAGGGGAAGATAGAGGAAGATTAGATAAAGAACAGATTCAAAGCTTAGATAGAAAGCAGCCTCATATCACTATCAGCCAAATACTGTGGCATGCTTAGATGCACTCTGGTCCCACAAATGCCTGTACGCTGACTGGCTCAATCCAGCAGGGTCAGGTAGAGCACGCTACCCAGGAACACATCCTGTTGAGTTTTAAATATCTACAAGGATGGAGACAACATCTCTGGGCAACATACTCCAGTATTCAGCAACCCTCACAGTGAAAAAAAGTATGTTCTTACACTTAGATGAAATATAATGTGTTTCAAGCTCTGCCCACTGCCTCTTGCCCTGTTACTGAGTACTGCTGACAAGAGTCTAGGTTCATCTCCTTTAGACCCTCCCTTTAGATACTTTGATAAGATACATTGATAAGATCTAACCTCAGCCTTCTCTTTTCCAGGCTACATAGTCTCTATCCCTCAGACTTTACTCATACAAGACGCTGCAGTCCTGTAATCACATCCCTGTGGCCTTTCACTGGACTGACTCCATTAAATCCATGTCTTTCTTGTCCTGAGGATGCCTGTAGGAAAGTCAACTGAAACAGAGGACAAAATTTCTTACCTGTTTTCTGTCTCCAGTTCATTCTTACGTAAGTTTGCATCATCAAGAAGGCTCTGCAACAAGGCAATCTTCTCATTGTCAGAACCTTCCTGGTTCAATTTTAACATCTTGTTCTCATGCTGAAGGCGAATGAGTTTCTCCCTAAACACATAGAACAGAATTTTGTAAAAAAATGAATGCCTGTATCTATAACAAAGAGAACAGTTTACCATAGGAAGTAAAGTAATAACATAAACACAATCTTTTTAAAGGAGATGGCTGCAACAGCAATCACGTCTTCAAACCCCAAATACAAACCTAATTTAAGGAGCTGTAATTGCAGAATGCAGAACACAAGGAAATTACCTCAATGCCCCTATCAGATCTCCGAGTACAACTCAACAGATTTGTAGGAAGAACACAAAGAATTGAAGGCTTAATGCCAAGCGTGAAGAAAGACTGTAATCTCAGCTGTCACTGAACTACTGCATAAACCTGAGAAAGTCACTTCCACCCTTGGTCTGTTTATACAGAATCACAGAATCATTTGGGCTGAAAAGACTCTTAAGATTATCAAGTTCCAACATAAACCCAGCACAGAACTATGTCCCTTAAGCACCACATCTATACATCTTTTAAACACCACCAGGGGTGACGATTTCCCACCACTTCCCTAGGTAGCCTGTTGCAATGCTTGATAACCCCTTCTGGTGAAGAAATGATTCCTAATACCCAATCTAAACCTCCCCAGCACAGCTTGAGGAAAAGAGACCAATCCCTGTTTTGCTACAACGTCTTTTCAGGTAGTTGTACAAAGGGGTAAGGTCACCCCTGAGCCTCCTTTCCTTCAGGATAAAACAACCCCCTTGCTCTTCATAGGACTTAACTCTTTACACCCTTCTCCAGCTCCACTGTCCTTCTCTGGACAAGCTCCAGCACCTCAATGTCGTTCTTGTCACTACAAGAAGGTGGCACAAAACTGGACACAGAATTTGAAGTGTGGCCTCATCAGTGCGAAGTACAGGGGGGACAAGCCCTTCCCTGGTCTTGCTGGCCACTCTAGTGCTGATACAGGCCAGGAAGTCATTGGCCTTTTTGGCCACCTGAGCACTCGATGGTTCATGTTCAGCTGCTGTCAACCAACACCCCCAATCCACACCAGAACAACAGGTGCCATCCACAGGGACCTGGACAAACTGAAGAAGCTGGGCCATGAAAACCTCATAAGGTTCCATAAGGCCCCATGCAAGGTCCGGCACTTGGCCTACGGTAACACCTGGTATCAGTCCAGGCTGGGGATGAACAGATGGAGAGCAGCCCTGTGAGAAGCCTTGGGGGTGCTGGTGGGTGAGAGGCTGGACATGACCCAGCCATGGGCACTCCCAGCCCAGAGAGCCAAACGTGTCCTGGGCTGCATCCAAAGCAGCGTGGGCAGCAGGGGAGGGAGGGGATTCTGCCCCTCTGCTCTGCTCTGCTGAGACCCTACCTGGAACTCTGCATCCAGCTCTGGGCTCCCAGCACAGGAAGTTTGTCAACTAATTGAAGCGAGTCCAGAGGAAGCCACTAAGGTGATCACAGGGATGGAACACCTCTACTATGAAAACAGGCTGAGAGAGCTGGGGCTGTAGATCAGACTCCAGGGATACCTTAGAGTACCTCATAGTATCTGAAAGGAGCCAACAAGGGAGCTGGAGAGGGATTTTTTACAAGAGTATGAAGTGACAAGACAAAGGAAAGTGCTGTAAAGTGAAAAAGGGTGGTTTAGATGAGATATTGAACAGAAATTCTTTACTTTGAGGGTCTGGAGGCAATGGCAAAGGGAGTTGTGTACGCCCCCTCACTGGCAGTGTTCCAGGCCAGGATGGATGAGGATTTGAGCAATCTGGTCTACTGGAAGGGGTCCTTGCTCATGGCAGCAGAGATGAAACAAGACGATCTTTAAGGTCCCTTCCAACCCAAGCTGTTCTGTGATTCCAGAATTACTTCCCACTGAGCATCTTTCCAGCCACTCCAAGCCTGCAGCACTGTACAGGTTGTTGTGACCCAACGGCAGGACCTATCACTATACCATGTTGAACTTCATACAATTGTCCTCCACCCACTGATACAGCCTGTCCAGATTCCTCTGCAGAGCTTTCTGGCCCTCCACCAGATCAACACTGCCCTGGGTAACCCAAAATGTTATTGTATTCCATATCTATCTCTGCTCAAAATTGTTACACTCTTCCTGCAGCTGGAAAACAGAATGGTGGGGCAGGGGCTGGGCAGTACCCCAGGCTCTTTAAAAGCTGAAGCACTCAGGTAGAGTCACTCTCTGCCTGCTTGGCTTGCCCCTTCTTCTTTCTTGCCTTTACTTGCTACAGTAGCAAATCAAGAAGCTCCATTTCACAATCAAAAACTGTTTCAGAGTGAATTTTCCAACACCTGTCTGCAGCCACTCCCTCAGTACCCTTCAGTGGATCCCACCCACCCACATGGACTTGAGGGCATCTGAGTGGCATAGCAGATCACTAGATGTTTCCTCCTGCATGGTGAAGGCTTTATTCAGCTTCTTGCATCTGTCTTTCAGATCAGCAGTCTTTGCGGCAAAGAAGGCTTTAAGTAGATCAGCCTTTTCCTTGTCCTTTACTGGTATGGCTCCCCTTGCATCCAATCAAGGATTGAGATTCTCCTTAATTCTCATTTAATTGTGAAAGTATCTTAGAAACATTTTTTACTGTCTTTTATTGGCAGTAGCCAAAATAAGATCTAGTTGGCCTTTGGCCCATCTAATTTTCTCCCTGCATAACAGCACAACATCTCTGTAGTCCTTCTGAGTGGCTTTACCCCTTCTTCCAAACATGATACAATCTTTTTTATCCTGAGTTCTGGCCAAAGCTGTGTGTAGAGCCAAGCCAGTCTTCCTGATGGCTCTTCATCTGGCACATGAAGACATCCTGCTGCTGCACCATTAACAGTTCCTTCTTGCCCTCCCAGAGTCAGGACTGACCCCCAAGCAACTTGTCAACCAGACCCCTAAACAGGCCGAAGTCTACCCTCTAGAAGTCCAAAGCGGAGGTTCTGCTGGCCTCTCTCCTTAATTCTCTGTGAATCAAAAACTCTCTCTTTCAGCGTTTGTTGTGCCCAAGAAGGCCTCTGATCATCACATCACCCACCAGTCCTTTCCTGTTCACAAACAGTGAGTCCACTGAGACACCTTCCCTAGTTGGCTTGCTCAGTAGCCCCGTTAGGAAGGTATCCTCCACACAGTCCAGGAACCTCCTAGACTGATCCCTTTCTGCCATGTTGCATTTCCAGCAGCCATCTATTAAGCTAAAGTCCTCCATAATAAGAAGGGCCAGCAATCTCAAGACCTCTCCCAGCTGCTTATAGTATACGGCATCCTAGACAAGTGGTCTGTAACACACCCACCAGAATATCTGCCTTGTGGCCTTCCCCTTGATTCTCACTCATAAATACTCAACTGTTTTGGTACCATCATCAAGCTCCAGACAATCAAGACAGGGAAACAACAAGAAACCTTTTCCTAAAGTCCAACCTAAAACCTTCTTGGCACAAATTCAGACCATTCCCTTGCGTCCTGTCACTGGTCACAACAGAAGAGAGTGTCTGCCCCTCCTCTTGCTCTCGTGAGGAAGGTGGAGACCACCATAAGACCACCACTCAGTCTCCTCATCTCCAGGCTGAACAGACCAAATGACCTCAGCTACTCCTCATATAGTTTCTCCTCAAGGCCCTTCACCATCCTTATGGCCCTCTGTTGGATGACAAGAGCTTTATGTCCTTCTCACATTGTGGCACCCAAAAAAGCACACAGGACTCTGCCCCAGTGCAGAGCACAGCGGGACAATCCCCTCCCTTGCCCAGCTGATGATGCTGTGCCTGATGCACCCCAGGACAGGGCTGGCCCTCCTGGCTGCCAGGGCAATGCTGGCTCATGTTCAACTTGCCGTTGACCATTGTAAAGGTTAGTAAAACAAAGCACACATTAGCTTACTTTATTTCAGGAGTAATGATTTCTGCTGCTAAACTGTCTGAAGGTTCTTGTCTTCCCAGAGGCATCAATCCTGATTAAGGAAAAACATACCATTTACTTTCTTAACAGGACAAGAAGTAAGAAGTTCTAGAAGTTTTAGACTATTGGTAGGCAACACAAAATGACACGAAGTCAGGCTACAGCAAGACTGACAGACGAGCACCATTTCATTCGGTGAATCATTACTTCATCCGTTCTTAAGAAATAATGTTGCAGTTTATTTTCTGCTTATCTAAGAACTACAGAGGTACAGAAGATTACACATAGGAATGAACTATTACACATGAAACATCATGACAAAATTTCTCTCTAAAGAAAATTACGGAACTACACAGAAATCAGATACACATTATAAAAATATCCCACTGGAGAGAAGACTAAAATTTCTGATTGACAGAAATAACATTTGAAGCTTTTGCTTGCTTATGAAGCTACGACTAGTTGAGTAAGTTTTTCACTACTGATTTAAGAGGAGCATCAATTTATTCTGTGCTAAACAAAAGCACATTCAATACTCTACAGAAAACTCCTGTAAGCTTTAGAAAAGAGGCATTTAATGTCCTTATTTGTCTTTTACCTGTAGTGGTGAGTTGACCCTCCTGAGCTTGTACACATCTAAGTTCTTCAATAGTTTCTTTCAAAGAATCCCTTTCTGTTCTTAATCTCTGAATAATTGGAAAGAAAATGGGTATCAGTCTTGGTGGTACAAATCCATTTCTAACAGCCTTCAAAATTTTGAAAATAATTTAATGCAACTCTAGAGATTACTTTCGAAGTAAGGTATCACAGTCTATTTCGTAACAGAATAAATGTAAATTTTATATATTCCACAGGAACAGTGGTTTGGGGGTTTTTTGGGAGAAGGGTTGCTGATGTTACTGGACTAAAAATTGCAGGGTATAAGCTTACAAAATCAAGATATTAGTGGCACAAAGTCCTGGTACCAGGTAGTAAACAGTATCCACTGGGGCCACTCAGCTGTTCTCCTTTTCCTTTCATTGGGGCTGATTCCAAGGGAAATGGAAGTCAGTTGAGAGACCACAGGTTTTTGCCTCACCATGAATCCAAGATTCAGCCAGGAGTGAAATCAGGAGCAGATAAATACAGAGTCAACATAACAAACAAACTGCTTTTAACTTCATTTTGTTTGTGTTTCACCAGTGGAAGTGCGAGCAGCATTTCCATATCCCATTTCTCCTGTGTTTCAGCTGGCCTTGTCGTTCACCAGCATCTTGGCCATGAAAGAAAACTAGTTGCTTAAGACTCGGTCCAAAGAGAACTGAAGAACAGGACTGGATTGCCTTGAGATCCAGACAGGTGTGCTACTCAGTAGCATCAGGCAAATACTCTTTCAATTTGGCACAAGTACCCTTCTGGCATAAAAATGAGAATCTACAGACAGCACCAGGTTTTTGTCCAGAAGGTTGCCAAGAGTCAAAAAAAAAGGAAGAATGTCATGATCCAAGTTGTAGTTTGCTCCAAGATCAGACACATTCAGTATTACTAAATGGTCCAGGACAGACCTTGCCTCTGTGTAGGTATGGAGTTGTGCTGGCTGGTAACATTTCATTTTGCAAACAGCTGACTGCCAGATGCCAGAATATTTTAGTGACTAGAAAAAGCTCTAGGGCTTCACTGGTACAAGCAACTCAATAATTATCTTAGTACTTATCATATAACAAACCACAGAGGTAGAATTTCAAGCTACTTCGATGAAGATATCAAACACTACATGCTTTGCCAGAACATAAAGAAAAGGGTAAAATCAATTTCAGTAACTATTTCCAAAATATAACTGACAAGATACAATCACCTAGCCTGTGACCTGTGCTGGGCTACCTTACTGATACATATTGACAACAGAGAACAAAAAGAGTAGGTAATACAGACAGTGAATCACTGAGTTCATGTGATGAGAGACTTCTAGCTGTAACTTACTTCTCACAAGTGCATATCCATTCAAAAGAATGTACTTAAAAACAACATCCAGCTCAAAAAAATGCTATTTGTCAGGGGGTGAAACAGAAAACTATATGACAATGGCCTGCAATTCAGATCCTTTGTGCAAGATGAAATGGTCCACTGAGGCATGGATAAGCCACAGAAACAATCTTACCATTGTTCAACATAAAAGAATTGGAAAAAAACCCCAATATAAAAAGCAGGAAAGAAAGCCAAAGCACAATACCAATACAGTTATTATGAACATTCCAGCCTGATTTGAAGAGCAGATGGAAGTGATGTGAAGCTCAAGTGTCCACTGCAGCTTGAAAATTTAATAAAAAATGAAAATCAATGACCTATGAACATAAAATAACTGAAAACTTCAGTTCAAATGATACTTAAGTGCTGGGATTGGAAATCTTGGAAAAAACTGGACATTAAATATGATTATTGAGGAAAAAGCCTGCAGAGTTTCCGATAGTTGAATCAATGGACTTATAATTAAAACATGCCTAAGAAACTGCTAGCTTCAATTGCTGACCTTGGTTTTATGTAGTTTGAGGCACCTGCATATACATTCTGAAGAAACAAGCTGAAATCAACTGTTGAGAAACGACAGTGTGCAAGAGAAATCTGAACGATCAGTCCCGGCAAAAGAGGACGGAGCAATTAATTGCAGAATTGCTAGCAGCAAATGACACAAGAGGAATGGGTAGATTGGTAGCTACCCTGTGTGTTCCACATTGGCAGTACAAGATATGTCAACAAGGAGCTGCCGTAAAAGCTGAGATCGCCACAAAGGACATTTCCCTCTACACAACTACCAAGCCTCTTGCTACATTAGTGATGAGTCCACAAAGAGAAGCATGCTGATGGTACCTCAAAGAATGCCTTAGGAAAAAAAAGCAATGGGAATTTAGTTCTAGGATGATACCGCAGAAACCCTGTTGTAAATGGCTTTTCAGAATATGTAACAATTACCCTGGGTATTTATTAACCTTCTTGTGGTAAACGGTCAGGAAACAACTTCAGATGCCAAATATGAAGGCTTTTCCTCTTAAAAATGGGTTGCATGTTTTTGTACAGTCACTGTACTCCATGCTGTACAATTCTTAGGTTTAAAAAGTATCTTGTACACAAACATTAGAAAATTTTAGATGAAAAAAGACTTCCTAATTTAAAAAAATTACTAAGTGTAATTATCATATCTCTGTGTTATAAAGGATACAAGTTGCTATTGTTACTAACAAAAAAATAACACCTTGGCACTTACATCTTTTTCTTTTTGGAGGCTGTCTACTTTTTCTTTCAGTCGTTTGCATTCATAATCTAATTTATCAGCTTTCTTGGATTCTTCAGATAACCTGTTTTGTAGTTCAACTGCCTGTGAGAACAAGAATCAATAATGTGTCTGCAAATGTTAAAACAAAATACACAAGACAAAGTAGCCAATTACAATGAACCCCAAGTCATGTTGTAAAACAAGTGAAATAGTTACTTATAGGACATACTAAAAAATGCTTTCATCAGTTGTTCTGTGTTTCAGTAAAATAAAAAGTATTCAAATATTAGGTCTTAGTGCACGCAAAAGATAGAAAAAATGCGAAGTATTTTCAGTACATCTAAAACAAGAATTTAAGCTAAAGCAAGGTTTACAAAAAAAAAGCTATGTAGTTCTAGGAATCAAAAAGCTTAGGAACAGCAGAAAAATCTTTCTGCATTCTGAAAAGACTAGTTAAAAGAAAAAGCTCTGGAGAAAGCCAATTATCTACACCTTTTGCTAAATTTATTTCATAAGCCTCACTGAGAATTCAACTACTAGTTTATGCAGCCAGGTAACATTCGCTAACCTGAGCTTTCCTAGTAATTTTTAATACAGTAACATAAAGATTCAGCCACAGGCTCCAAACAGTTTTCTTTATCTTGGAGAGAAACTGCTAACAAAGCCACATGTATGCTTTCAACTACAGATCAGTAAAGAGTTCTTAAAATTAAGTGATCAGAAATACGAAAGCTGAGCACAACAGAAGGTAAATCAGTGAAGTCTTGCCTTTTCAAAACTCTCAGCCTTTACTAGCAAAGATTAATTCCCAGAACACTAGTAAAGCTCATAATGCAGAGAGCATGGAAGCAAATAAGCTAAATAAAGACTGACCTGCGAACACAAAGGCTGAATGAAGACTCAGCTTAAGACTTACACCTCCTGAAGCAATTTATAAGGAGGCTTTTTCATGGCTTTTCGATTACACAGGAAGTGATTAGAGCAGTAGCCATACCTACATTAAGTTTTCCCAGTGGTTCTAACTGCCTTTTATTTTCAATGTGTGCAACTATAGCAAAATAACTACAAGGCCTAAAATATGCACGGTCTTAAGTCTTAGAGAAGGAGTTTGCTGCTGTCGTTCTTAAATTAAAGGCGGCAAAACCAGCACAGGCCCGCATTTTCTGCGATTAAAGAAATTAAAATGTTAGATATGAAAGTATTTAATTTTTCAGATGTGACATCATCACTGGGGCTATCAGAATAACTGCAGGTATAAAAAAACCTGCAGGCCTTCACTAGTGATTGTGCCACCACTTGCAAAATATGAGAATTTTCACCTCAAATGGAAACAAATGCATTCATGCTTGTAATCAATCATGCTAAGGTAATGGTATGCAGAAAAACACTGAAGGAAACAAATTTGTCTTGAATTAGGACTTGTGATTGTATCAAAAAACATACAGTTGCATGGTAATGCAGAAGATTAAAAAAAAAAATGAACTGCCATCACATTTACTAAGCATTACACAGCATATCTGTGTGTGGAATGAGTAAAGCAGGAATCTTGCAACAAAGAAAAGCAAGACATACTGTTAGCTATGTATCAGAATGCGTATGCACAAAGGGGCTGAATTAAAATTACAAAAGAAATAATCCTGCAATCTTCACATTTCAATTCTTTATGCTGAAATAAAGTTAGAAAGGGCTTACGCTTGCTCTCAGAAGAGTGAAAACAAAACACCACCACTCAATCTCACCTCACAGAGACAGTTCTGTGCAGTGAAGTTGCAATTTCCTTGCAGATTGCTATAGGAATTTGAATTAACCACTTTCATCTGCATAGCACAATGCTTCTAAGGCTAAGAAATAACTCTCTAATGGCATCCTCTTGAGTGGGGTTGGATCCTTCAAACACCAGACAAGACATACTCCACTACAGGAGCACACTAGTGCTCAGCAGTGACACAACATCACAGTCCTTATATCTGACTTACTTCTGATAGCACAGTTTAGCATTCCCAGAAAAACAATTTTTTGGCTTATGAGTCACAGGCAGGTCTCAAAAGGAGCCCAGTCTTAGACACTGAAGACAAACACAGTGTTCATTTTGAGACACCGTAGTTATGTGAAGAAAATACATGCACCACAGGACACCTAAGGCTTATTCCAGTCTCAGCCAGTAAAGAGTTTTGCACCAAACAACAGCACCTCATACAGGAAATCCTACCCATAAAATACAGGGAATAATGAAGAAAAGGAGTACTTTAGCAGCACAAATGTTTGGGATTGACCCTTCTAAAATCCTTTTGGTTGGTGAAATAAGAAAAATCAAATGCAGATGTTGAGGTTACACAACAGTATCACATGCTCAGCTGTTTAATGAAGTGACGTATTGGGTTGCCAGTAAACTTCATACTACTCATGTGGAAGGCCATTCCTTTCTACATTTACTTTTCCCTTTGTCCCCTTGGACAATTTTTTTGGTCCAAGTTCTTTTTTTCTGATAAAATAATTTGGTCGGTATTTAAAATTAGCCTACATAGGCTGAAACTACTTGTTTTAAACTCTGAGATGGCCAAGTGCAGGGAAAAAAATCTATCAAGTCTTAGGGAGACACATTGCTCCTGGGCTGGCAATATTGTTAGTGCTTGTTTCTATACTTAATTCTACTGTAAAGTGACATACAGGGACCCCAGTGCTGTGATCATTCTATCAGGCAGAAATACAGAGCTGGCACCACTATTTTAATGAACCATGCTCTGTCTGGCCTTCTAACAATAATACCAGAATGATACCGTGTTCCTGCAGTACAGAAGCAGAGAGAAGATTAAACACATCTTCCATCTTTACAGAAACAGCATCACGTGGCACTTGGATGAGCAGGAGGATAAGCAGGTGCCTTTCACTCCACAGAGTGTGCTGGTGACATATTTTGTATTCCACTAGGTGCATATAAACAACAGGGATGACATGAGTCCTTCTCTCTTCTTAAGTGGAAAAGTTCAGATGTACCAGACAAACCAGAACCTTAAAAAGGTGGGTAATTTAACCACAGGAATAACTTACCTCAGCTGTGGTGTGTGTTCCTCACTGCTGCAAAATTGTAGTGAAAAGTGGATACTTTTTCTGAAAAGAGAGCCTCTAATTCAAGCCCCACTACTGAATATGAATTTGGAATCATTTTTGAAAAGAAAACCCACTTAAAATCTGTTAAGTTTTTAAATGCAGGAAATACTGCTTTTTGACAAAGTAACAAACTTACAGCCATGACAAGAATTGCAGGAAAGGAGGACTAAGGTAGCACCTACAAAACACGGAAGTCTTCTAAACAGGAGTTGTTTGGGTTTTTTTTTTTTTTTACTTTGAAGTATTAGCCATGTTATGAAGTGTTGAACTATACAGAGCACTACTGCATTAGATGATGCCTGTCCTCACCTGTCTCTTGTATGTTTCCAGCTGACTGCGTGCTGCGTTGGCCTTCCTCAGTTCTTCTTCCAGGCTCACGGTATTTTGCATGTACATTGTATTCTTCTCTTCTAAAAGCTTCACTTGCCGCCGCAAATCACCCAGATCCTCCAATTTCTTTTTGTATGACTCTACCTGGCTTTCTAACTTGGCTACTTTATCAGAAGAGTGCCTGAAGGGACAGATTTATATCAAATTTGAACTCTGAAAACTAACAAAACTAACAGAATTTAAAACGTTTCCTCACTGTTTTTTCTTAATGCAGAAGACATTCTGAGACATCACAGGGAGAACAATAAAGCAATCATATCCTCCTATTACTGATGTTTTCACTTTTAAATTGTCTGTTTTCTTCCGATAACTATTTGTCAACTCTAAGAGCTGCTGCTGAAGGTTCTTTTAGACCCTAGCCCTTTTCCTAACACCCAGAACTTTCTGATCTTCTTCTAGCCTTAAAATAGTAGTTAAAACAACCTCATTCCCACCCATTTCCTTTCAATTCTAAACTATCTTCTGTTCTAGATTTTTCAAGGGTAAAGAAGAAGTTTCTGCCTTTCAATTCATTTTAATGATAATCAGGAATAAAATCATAAAGATCCATCTTCTAGGCAAATTGTACTTGGTGACACAGAGGTACCATAATAGTTTTAGAACTTGATTCCTTTTTTTTTTTTAAAAAAAAGGAATAAAGAAAAAGAAACACCAGGCTTCATTCACAGCTTTTCAGAGTTTTATCAATCCACTTGATGCACTGCCAAGATAGCAATGGACCTCACCTCCCCAAACGACCTCTGCTGCTATTACTGTCCCCAGTTTCATTTTAGGATCAACCAATTTACAGACCCAATTTCTTGTGAAATCCAGGGAATGTCCCACTGAATTGATGGGTTGGTTTATGGGACACTGAGGCAAGCCAACTCTGCTTAATCCTCAGTGAGGTGCAGGGCCTCTCTCTTGAGGCAAGGAATTTTTGAATCCATGCCACCCACACAGTTTATGCAGTGCGATGGGTTCATTCCTTATATTAATGACAGAAGGCATAAAGACAGATACCTTTGGTAGAAGGCTGCTGGTGAGTCAGGAATGGCAGTATTAAATAAGCCTTGCTGGAGAGAATGGGTAGCTGTTCTGAATAACCCATGGGAGCAAGATGCCAATACTGAAGGATTATGCTCCATAGTAAAAGTGGCTGTCCCACCCTATAAACCCCTAGTACCATCGAATCATTACAACTTTCATTGCTAAAATCCAGTGGCAATGAGAGCTGCAATAGATTATGTTTGTATTATCATTATATGATAAACCAAAAGCACAACCCAAAGTCCCAACAATGCAAACCCAGGAACAGAAATGGTCTAGTTTTCTGATGAGAACAGATGCCCAAGACATGACGAGGGTGATTACTGCATACTCAAAGAGACCAGCAACTGCCCTGTTATAACCATAAATTGGCATAGAATTACTAAATTTACTGACAGTTATTAATTACGTATACAATAAAGAACTATTTTACTCAGTAACTGTGTGTTGGTCTGTGTACCTAAACTGAAGGATCCAATGAATCTTGGCATTGAAAGTGTTTAATATTTAAATTATTTAAACAAAAAAATAACATAGATTAAGTATATAAATTATATAGACTAAAAGGTAGTAGTTAAAAAGGGTTAATGGAGCAAAATTTACCTGAGTACATCTATCTCATCCTTCAAAGATTGAGCCTCTTCTGCCAGTGTAGTAAGCTCTTCTGTTTGTTGTCTCAATTCTGCAATTTCCTTTTCTAGCTCTTCACAGCGTATTCGATAGTCATCTTTGGCAGCTTCTAATCTGTAGGAATGAAAAAAAAGCCCAGAAAATAATTTCTCATCCTGAGCCACAGTTACCTTTCCTCATCATCATCCCCTCTAAGAACATACAAAATGGCCTCCTGCTGCAGTGAAGGAAAACAACAGCCCAATGTGCTTATTCAAAATATAAAAGCAGATTGACTTTATTGCTTTATGTTTCCAATTTAATATCAGTCTATTTGAAAATTCACAAGGTAACATATGTTCTCATAAAGACAAAACCTAATGTTTTCTTCTATAACAGTAGTTTTTCACAATGGAAAGTTAAGGAGAAATTTTCATCTTTTTTCACCTTGGGACACACAGATTTGAACATGACATCTTTATTCTAAAGTTTTGTACAGCTGTCCAGCTTATCTACCTCCGACAATATTGATCTGATTGTAAGATGTTATAAATGCCGTAGACCTCTCATTGAAGTGGCTGTATTTATTTACTCATAAAGAACCTGTGCATGCCCAGTATGTCTGGAGAGCCAGGTTATCTATCTAGTTAGCAAGTAAAGAACTCTGACCAAAGTTGCTGAACTGCTTGCATACAGTATACACAAGCAAAGCTCCATTAACCTCGTAGTAACCAAAGGGAATAAGTAATAGAAACTTTGTCAAAGTATTTTAAACAAATGGAAGAGGACATAATCTGGAACACGGAGTCCTACTGCGATTTTGCTCTGAAATTATTACAAAAACAATCCAGGATAGGTGGTAAGGGCATGAGGAAAAAAAGCCAAGGAGTCCGAAAAGAATCTACAAGCAACACATGAATTGCCATTAGAAGCCACATGATATGAAGACAGGGCAAGGAGGTAAAGGAGACCAGGAAGGAGTCTCACATATGAAAACAGTTTAGAATGACCTTCAGAAGCTGAAATTAGAGTAACAGGCAGTGCAAATATTGAACACGGAGACAAAATCTTTTCAAACAGTAATTGATACCAGACTCAGGTAGGAATCACTGCAGAGCATGGAGATGAATCAGAAGAGATAAAAGGGGACATTATCACCATTCTATTCCTTTACATGGTAGATATATAAAAATAAAAAATCCAGGCACTAGCTGTTGTGAAAAAGAAACAGTGAATGTTTTTCAAGAAACTGATGGGAGATATCTCAGAATAAGTAGGAAAGGAGATTTAGCAAGGGGAATTGGAAAAATGGCAAAAAAGACAAAAAAAGGAAAATAACGTGGCACATATTGTAAGAACTGGAAAAGGGCAATGAGAAGAAGACAGCAAGAGGAAAACTGGCAGTGTAAAGAAAGAAATACCATACTTGCACTCACAATGGAGAGGGAAAGTATGGCAAAGAGAAAGAAAAGGTGATGGTGAAGTGAACCAGCCTTCTTCAGCAGAACAGCCTTACACAGCCTGAAAGCAATGGTCAAGAGGACCAGGAAGTATATTTAAAGAGGAACTGCATCTTCACATATTGGGGAAATGCAAATGAAGTGCAGAGCTCATACATGGGTAAACTCCATCTTTCATCATCTATGAAATTTGTTTTCAAATCCAGAGAAGGACATATTTTGCTTTGTATATAATGCCACCAGCAGTACAGCCTGTAGCAAACTTTCATCAAGGAATTACTACACCTTAAAAATACAATCAGAATAATTTGCATAAAGGAAAGCATGCTACTTTTCATTCTCACTGACTTTGCAAAAGGTGGGTAAAATGACTGCACACAATTCAAAGTAACTCACAGTAGGGGGACAAACTGTACTTTTTTTAATGCTGGACCTTGTAAAGAGAGAAGTTATAACATATACATCACTACGAAAACTGTACTACTGTGGTTATACACCATCCATTACACTAAATAATATTTGCCAGGAGAACCAGAAGTATCTAAGTCACCTCTATTGGCAGCTACAAACAACCAACCTAACCAAGTGTAGCTTTACCTGAATGTTTCCTCTTGGAGCTGTTCTAGTTGTGTCTGCAGCTGCAGGTGTCTACGACCTGCAGGACTGTTGGGATCTTCAATAGAATCAGATTGGTTTAAACGTTCCATCAAAATCTGGTTCTCGGCAAGCAGGCTGCTCTTCTCCTCTTGAAGGGCTGCAACCTGTTGTAATAAAAGCATGAACAGAAATAACTAACCTATCCAGGTACAGAGAGTAGTATTTTTTCATTTCTTACTGAAGTATCAACAGAGCCTACAAAGAGAAACATGCAGGCTCCACTAATAACATTGCTCAAGAACACACTGTGTCATTGACTAGGCACTCCATGCTATGTGATGTAACCTATGTACTGCAACACTAGGGGAAGAGTTACCACTCAGGAAACATAATTATCCTTTGATGTATTTCGAAAAAGCAATTAAAGAAAAAGTCTTTGTTACGACAGGAGACAACTTCATTATAACAAAATCTGCACACTTTCCCTAAAAACAAATAAAACTTGCTCTCCACAGTAAGGTCTATCTGCAAGCAGGCCTGAAACAGGAACACAATCCCAAAGACAACTCAGTTTCCACTAACACTGTGAGAACAGGTAGTAGTGCAAAGAACCCCGAGTGCTCCAAGACCTGAAACATGGGTTCATATATTAACCACAACAAACAGATCAGCTTTATTAATTCCAACAGTTATTGAACTGCAAGAAGCCTGAATTAATACTGCAAAGTAGGGTTGCAATGGCAATGCCTTTCAGGGCTCCCTCCTCCTTCTCATGTCTTCCGGATGAGTATTGATTTACTTGCAGTAAAACTTAGTCTAAACCCATACACATTTAATGGTCTACAGCAACTTCTGACTGGGATTTAACTGCTAACTGGAACTGTTACAGCAGCAGAACTTGTATTAGTTCCCTATGGCAAGAGTTTTACACAGCTCAAACCCTTCCTAACTGAATGAAAAGAAGTTTTGCTAGTATGAATCATTTTAATACTGGCAACACGGCAACAAGGTAAGAAAACAACGGAATTCATTCTGCTAGCACAAGTGAAGACAAAATAATTACTGTGTCATTTTCAACCCCCTTCTAAAAATTATGTTTCCATACTCTACTACTTATTTTCAGCCCTCTAAAAGTTAGCACATATTTTCCTCGGATCAAAATTGACACAGACTCTGTAGCAAACTTACCTGCATATCTAACTCATGACATCTCTGGGCAATTTCTTCTTTTGTTGCAAGTGCTTCATTTAATTCTTCTGTAGTTTTCTTCAGCTACCATAAATAACAAACATTTACATTTTCATCACGCTCTGTGATCCATTTAAAAATATTCTGAACTACATAACTGTAAAATTATTTTTACATTTAGGTAATACATTGATTTTTTTTTTTAACTGAGCAAGTGTGCTCTTAAAAAAAGAAGCAGATGTGAATACTTTTTAGTTTGTGTACTAGTAAAAAGGAACTGTACATAAAAGTAAATTTGCTCTTCCATTAGAATTATCACATCTATTCTATAAATTGGGTCAAAAACTCCAGAAGAACTTGGGTCTGAAGAATGCATCAAATTTCTACACTGAAAAAAATTGTCAATACCACTTTTCTTTACAGATGCAAAGAGTGCATAATTTCAATTTTCAATCTACATTTGGAAAACAGTAAGGACTGGAAGGTGGAATATAGGGAATGAACAATTAGGGTAAAATCTCTCTAGTCACTGGAAGCTACTTTTAGTGCACAACAGGAATAAAACTAACATGTGACAGAGAACCCTACCATTCTGAAAAAGGGCACTGAACTTTATAAACAGTAGGAAATATTCAGGCACTTCCCTTCAAAGACTTAATGTCTGAGGATATGTATCTCACTAGTTTGCAAATGAATGCAGTTTAAGATAACATAAAAAATATAGCCACAAGAAAGTTGGTCTGATAAAATAGGTGCATGCATATTATATGTGTGTGTGTGTGTATACATATATATATATACACTATTACATATGAATAAGTTTAAATGGGCCTTCTCAAACAGCATCATCATATCTTGCATTTGCAAGTTTATTTCTTATGGGCCTGTTTACATACAAAAATTAATTTCATCTGCAAGAATGTGCATATTTCTGCAGAGAAAGCATGATGGAACAATACAGTGAGCACCACCAGTCTTCTTCTCAATTAGAAAAAAATCTGAGGAAGCAGGATAGTGCTAGCATGAGGATAAGGTAGTAAAACAAAAATAAAGTTTGTATATTTTTAAAATAAATCAGACTGGGAAGGATTATATTTGAAAACTTCTCTACTATATTGCAGCAGTTCCAGGATTCCCACAGAAGTGGGGTTTTTGTAGAAACTGACTTTGGAAATAGGAAGCCACATAAAAATATTTATTCTAATAGTACACATTTTTTATCTTTCTTTCTTTCTCCATACCTAAAGATTTGTACCAATCTGCAGTTTTGCTTTATTATGTCATACAGCTACACTGGTTTTTCAAACCAACTTTTTTTATATCCTTTAAATACACAACAGGGGAAAACTCAATTTATAAAGCTGAAGGACTTGAAATACTGAAATTTAGTTTTCCACTTCCTATTTTACTTTTCCACAAAACCCTTTAATGATTAAAGAAAAAAAAAAATACAGAATTCTTAATATGGAAAAAAGACTGGCCACTGACATGCTATGATTGAAGGAAAAGAAACGTCTAGTCTTAGATACCTGCCGATCAAGGTCAACGTAAGCATCATTCCCAACAGAGACTGGAGACTCTTTACTCATCAACTGCAATTAGATTACACTGGATTAGAAAAAGCAAAGATTTTTACTTTTATATTAAAACCTATGTTTCAATGAAATAGTGAGTTGATTTTTACTTTTGGGAGCTTTAATCCAAATTAATTTGAAAGTTTTTAGCTTCATTTTTATATACAACACATTCAGAAACAAGAACAAAAAAAATCTTCATAATTTGTATTATTTAGAATGCTATAAAAGAAACCTTACATCATCTCTTTTTCTTTTGACAATGCACATTCTTTACCTATGATGAAGCCTACAGAACATCCCACTAAATTTTTTACTGCAATGGCATTGGAATGATAGTAGATATCAACACACCATGCAAGACCTATCTTTAATTGTTCTCTGCTAGCGAGTGTTTTTTTCATATTTTCATTACCTGGATGTTAACATCAATTTATTTATTTATTTGTTTCACCAAACTCCAGGACATATCTATCTCAACTACTAGTACAAAAAAAAGGTGACAAAAATTCTGCTCTGGAGTTGTCTGCAATTTTCAAACTTAAAAAGAAATTCAGTAGAGCGCATTTGTGAAATGAGTATTACAGTTCCTTGTATACTATTTTACTGCAGGAACAGCTGATAGTGGTTTTGGCCAAGAATACTAAAAAAAACCAACAAAACAAAACAAAACAAACAAAAAAAAATCCCCAATCAAACCCTGAACACAAAATCCCATATCAAATCCTACAAAACTGACCGATGTACTAATCAAAAGAAAGAAAAAAGCTGGTAAGTAAGTTTTCTTACAATAACCGAATGATCAGCTGCACAGGTCGGTAGAAGTGAAATCAAGTGCAGCAGAAGTTGTAGCTCAGCAACCTCCTCCCACACAACTCAAGCAAACATAGTAAGGTAACTTTCTTACTAAAAGTTGTAAGACACCAACAGGAACAGCCTTGCAAATGAGAAATACACTGTAACTAATTCAAAAGCCACCATTGCAGATCGGCACTGATGGTTTCTGTCCAAACACAAAATGTTCTGATGGGATCCATGAAAGTTACAATTAAAAAGGCCCTATCCTAACCAAAATCAGGACAAGATTTCTTCCCTGAATCTCCTGTCTAGCCAGGTAACTCTCTGCAGAGACAGTACTTCCTTTATTCCTTCTGGAAATCAGTGCTTTTGCATTGTTTCCCTTGGCAAGGTCTTTGGGATACACTGCACAGAGCCTTCACTTCTCAATCCTGTCTGTTTATATCACCACGTAGAAGTGAAAAGTCTGACATTTACACCATTTAAATATACACACTTTTCTCTCACTTTCCCCATTTCCTTAACTGGGATTTAGCTGCATAATTTGGATTATCTCTCCTCAGCTGTCCTCCTCAGACCTTGACAACATCTGCCAAATTTCTTCCATTTTGTCTACATCTTTACAAAGACAAATTACTCCAAGATGAAGTGTTACATCAAGCCCACATTCTTCCCCACGAAGTCCCTAGCCTCAGAGCAGTCCCCTGAAAAGTGAAGTCTTCTCTTTACCACATATAATGGCATTACAAATTTGTCCTCAATTTAGGACCCTGTTTTCTAAGCCAATTATCATTTAAACAAAACCTCCCAATCCCTCCCCACTCTGTGGTGTTCATACATGCTTCAAATACTGCATTTCACCAGCTTTTCCAGATGACTAACAGGGATACCCCCATATTAACCAAACACTGAACTCCTCTCACTATTTTATATTCCACAATGCTGTTCACAAACACACTTTGGACACATGCACTCCCACACACATAAGTTCCACCTGCTAAGCCAGCACTTTCCAACAGGCAGGTCCCATGCTGCATGCAGCATGCAAAGCTGTACAACATGTCCCTAACAGCCACCACCCCTTTCTGGCTCTAACACCACTTCCTCTTTGAAAAACCAGCTCAACAGGCCTGTCCAAGACTCACAGTAAAAAGAACACAAGTGCCCACACAACCCACTAGAGGCCACTGTGGTTTCATTGCTTTCCATAACTTGCCATAAGGCAGGCCAAGAATATAATCCCTATTTTCTTCAACGAATTTTGCCACCTCTCCCAAAACACCCTATCCTTAAGAACCCTTAGGAGAAATGTCCAGAAAAGAGGACATTATCTGGAGTAGCATTAGGTAGTGGAGATACACAGTCTGTGTGTACCGTGAATGCTAAACTGCATGTGTGAATTTCACTCCATGGGGTACATAAAGAATGTAATGGGGAAGTGTGAATGAGGCACCAAGGGCGCAGCCACAGATACATGTGTAGATGTATCTCACATGACTCAATGCAACAGAAAGCACCTTGCAATTGGATGGTCTGTGGTATGGCGGGAAAGCTAAACACAAAATTTAAGGGACAGTTCTGTGTCCAATATCACAGTCTGACAATGAACAAGAATGAGACTGCCAGGTAACTCAAAAGGAACACAGGAATCCAACTTCTGATCATGAGTTAACAATAAAAAAATTTTAAGAAGCGGGATGCAAAGGTAGTTATCCCAGCAAATGAGTGCTTCCATCTCTTCCCTACACATCTCCCCACACACTGTAAAGGACAATATGCAAGAAAATGTCTTGACCATGCTCTGCTTCTGGATTGCCTGTACACAATTTCTACCCACTTAGAAGCAAAAACGTCACCATATATAGCACAGCCAGTAGAGCACAAGTCCACTCACCTACCCAAACTTCTCTCTCTTCAGTCAGATTATTTCAAGATGTCAAGAAAACTTCTACTGAATGCCATGTTTTCAGATTCCATACAGACAGGTATGTTACCTTGAAACACATACTACACCTTCCATTCACCTAAAAATTGTAAGATAAGATGCTTGCCTAGTTCTCCCTATTCTTGACTTTGCTTCTCGTCAATCAACATTTTCCAATATTCCTGAAATTAAGAGCTGTAAAATGCTCATTTAAGCAGTTAATTGCTCAATGGTACCTCAGCTCTTTCGGCACTATTTATTACTGATCTTACAATACTAGTAGGTTGTTACTAATTTTTAAAGTGAATTTCTATACTGTTTTCTGCTATGTATCTCCTTTGCTTAAAAGCTCACATTCAGAAAAAAATCTATTAAATACTGATGTAGTTTCAGTGCTTCACATGCAACCTGCAAGCGTGAGATTAGAATATGTGATCTTGAGCAGTGTGGATCAATGGCAACACTTCCGCATTTAGAGGGGCAAACTATTTCATTTGTATTTCAAAGGAGTCAAGAGAACAAAAAGCAGAAGGAAGTGGCCTTCTCATTTTCCCTTCACATCTGTAAGTTCTCTTGAAGACCAGACTACAAGTGGAATAAAGGTTTACCTTCACTATTTTGCAGCACTGGAACTGGCTTTCATTTCCAAACATAGTTTAGCTTAAGTATAGTATTATCACCTATTTTCACACGTAACTTTAATGGGGGATAATGTGAAGAGATTATAAAAAGGGAAACATAAAAAATGTGCTTGCAAATTCAAGCAATTGCATTGGAGCTCTATAGGAGAAAGAAAAGCCTGCTTAAGAGCTTCCCACAGTGAAATAAACTAGCAACTAGCATTTACAGCTTTGTTCTTTTTCTGGTTTATTTTGCAAAGAGGTCAGTTTGGATTTTAAATGGTGCAATAACCTGGACAACATGACAATTCTTACAGTAATTTGTGTAGTTTTATGAGAAGAAGTTGTCATTCCCTGTTAATCCTTTACATCTACATTTTTTCATGTTCATAGCTTTGGTATGATATCTTACATAATACCTGTAGGTCTGCTAATCCTATATTATGAAAACCTTCACCTCTTAACTGCTTTCACTGTAAAATGTGAACAAGCTGTGTTGTCATGGATACATAAAGATTAGGGAAGGGGTAAAACTATCACAAAAGCTGCATGCATGAATAACCAGAATTATGAAAGCTTTTTTCCCCCTATACGTGATTTTGCAAATACAGCTGCTCTATTAAGTTGATGATTTTGAAGTCCAAAAAATTTGCTTTATCTGAAATGCTTCTTCTATGGTTGATAATACTGTATAAACTCACTTAAGTGCCCACAAAGCAATGTCAAAACCTAGCTTCTGTATTCATTTTTCTTTCTTAGAACATTTTTTTAAGAGTCAAGGCTATACTTGACACTTGCATATCCTTTAAGGCAGCTAGACTTCCTTCTTCCTCCAGCTGATACCCAGTCTACCTCCAGTCTATCTGTTGATAGACCCAATAAAATACTTTTATATCATTTCCTAGCTATTAAAAAAAAAAGTTCACTTCAGACAAAATAAACCTTTAAACAACCAGGACAAAATACAGGAGGGAAAACCCCCATAAAACCAAGCAGTGGAAGTAACACCGTGTTACCCCAGACAGCAAGCACCTTTTCTTATGCACCCCCAGCAAGTTTTGACACTTCCCCTGATACTATTCTGACTCTTGACTTGACCTGAACAGAGAGCTGCTAAGTGATCAAGTTTAGAGATGTTCTAAACAGAAAAGGCAAACAACTTGTTTACCTCAGCTAGCACCTTCATCAGTAATGAACTTGGCTACTACAGGAAGAGACTTGGGAAAATGACAAAAGAGGGGGGAAGGAGGAGAAATGGGGAAGAAAGAGGGGGAGAAAGGGCGGGGAGAAAGGGAGGAAAAGTTAAATACATAATGGCCAAAATAATTTCTGTAAGAAAATAATTTGGGCCTTTAAAAAATCCGAAAATTATGAAATAAAACCCCCTGTTATATTACATATATTAATATATTCAATCTTGTATCTTGTGCACAACTTGCCATTTTGATACCTACAACTGCAGATTAGCATCTAAGAATCTAAGTGGTGACAACACACTAGATGTATTTGACTACACTGAGAAACTAACAGAAAAGCACTGTTTCATTTATAAAACCTTTATGGAGCACAAGGTATATTTTAACCATTTAAATAGGTGAAGAAAAAAATGATGACGCACCACAAGTTAATAAACTAGGTAATTGAATAAAATTTAGAATATAAAACGCTGCTTCTTCCATAGAAAAATCAGCTTCTTCATGTAAAAAAATAGAGAAGTTCCATTGTGCCTCATGAAATACTTTCATGAGTAAGATGATTTATGATACCCAAAGAGGCATTGAAAAAAATTTGTATGTGCTCAGTTGAAACAGAAAAATTAATTACGTAATTCTTCAGTAAAGCTTAGAGAGGTCTTCTGACATACCTAATTTTGAAGAGTATCTGCAAAGTCAAATGCTTTGATATGTTTGGATTAGGTGACATACCAACTTTTCAAATATGCATATATAGCTAATTTCCTATACACTGCTTTTTCTAAGTCACTGGAATTCTAAGAGCTGCAATGAGTTTAAGAAATAGAAAAACCTCCTTACAAAATCCCATGAAGTTTCACCCCTTTAAAGACTCTCCCCATGCCAATCTGGTCTGGCTATGATCTAACTCCCAGAATAACCTTCTCCATAATTTTGCCAGGCACTGAAGTGAGACAGGCCTGTAACTGACAGCATCTTCCTTCTTCCTCTTCTTGAAAACTGGAATTATATTTGCCACCTTCCAGATGACTGGGACCGCTCCAAACTCCAAGCCCACTGAAAAATAACGGAGAGAGCCCTTGCTCTCAAAGTATGTCAAAGTCTGAGACACTTTCTCATCTCTTCATTAAGCACTTGAGATCCTCCTCATTTGGTCCTGAAATTACTTTGATTTCTAAGCAGTTTGGAAAGTAGCATTAAAATCACTCAGAACTGTGCCAGCAGCTGAATAGTAAGCTTTTTGATTAATTAAACTTCAAAAATCTGTTCCAGAACCTACAATTTCTTACTACTTATGCTCATCATCTCAGAGAAAGGGCACAAACACTGAACAAGTTCAAAGTCTACACATCAAAAGCAGGAAATTATGGGCTGCTTCAAGTCTAGCTATTTTATCAAATGAAGGAGACTTTAATAAAAATCAAATAAATTTTCAGCACAAAGAAGGAAGATAAGGCTTTCTATTTCAAGGTGGTGCAGAATACAGTCATGCTGAAATTTGGGTTAAATAAAAAACACCAGAAAAATCCACCAGAACATTGCATTATTACAGTTACAAAACTTACAAGAAAGTAAAATACCTCAAAATTCCAGTAAACTGGTGCTTGGCAGCACTGACTGAAAGATGATTTAGATAATGATTCTTTTGATACTCATTTCAGAAGTCCTGTTACAGACAGCAGTCCACACACAGACAACTGAATGTGTATGAGTGCATGGATACAGCACTGGCCAAAGGGATGACTGGGGACAGACTCCCTTGTAGGATCACTGACATCTCTTACTCTATTCAGACATTACAGAGATGAGACACTACTCTAAAGCTCAATGTGGAATTTAGTTTCTCTTGTTCAGGTTCAGAAGAAATGAGATTACTAGTGGCTTCCGGCTTTCCCCAGTGGTTTGCCCTGCAGTAAATATCTATAGACTGATAGGCATTTCACTTACAGGCATTCTGGACTTCTTAGAAGTCACACGGGGGCTTCAGTGGCTAACACTGTGGTTTTGATTTACCATAGAAAAGCACTTTTACAAAATGCACTGCAATATACTCACTGACTTGTAAAAACATACCAGTCTACTGTATTATTCATATATGCTCATATTACATATCATTACCCTGTTCGTAACACTACAACTGACACAAAGAATACTGTTAGCCAATTCTCTTTCCTTTCACTTGTCTACTAAATTAAAAAAAAAATTAACAGTTCACAGAGTTTTGCAGTCCCCAGGTACAAATTTTGACAAAATTCTACAGTAACTGGTTATCCATATAAAATCAATCTAGTGCACTTTAGGATTCACAGGGTGGGAAAGGAAAAGGAAAGGGAACCCAGTATCAAAAATATCTAGAAGTTTCAGTCTTCTAGATTTAAAGAAAAGTGGGACATTCCAGACAGAATTCCAGAATTCCATGACATAAAGCAAGATTTTTCTACGGAAAAAAAAAAAAAAGAAGAAGAATTTTTCACTGTAAAAAGGCAAAATCTATGCCCCTTATTTTCTTTACTTCCAACTAAGTTTTTCTTAAGTGGGAAAAAGCATACTACTGTAAAATAATGAAAGGCTGAACTTTTACACACTGTGGACATCCCAGCATACCTCCTGAATGGCCGTCATGACAACATGTTGAACTGATTCTTCCATCATCATTATGGTCTGGATGTACTCTGAAAATAAAAGCATTCTGAAATGTCAATGTTGAAACTCAAGTCATGGAAGGTAAGATCAGAAGCTGCATTCTTCCTACAAGATGACTAGGTGCCATGGATGACCCTGAAATGCATAATCATCAGTCAAGTTCCACCCCAACAAATTCAACAAGATTTTATCACAAGTTTGTTCAGACATAAATCCAGGCTTATTTGAACTCTGCAACAATGAAAGAAGTATATTCTTATCCTTTTTTTTTCCTTTCCCTGGCATCTCACACTTCTGAAATAACTAATTTTATCCTTTTCTCACTTTGTTCCGAAACTATTCAGGCTCTTCAAGTACACAATCCATGCATAGGTTATCCCTTCCTGTAAGTGTAACAATAATAGCCTGCCTTCCTACAGCATTTTCATGTTCATTCTTGGTGTCTGTTTTTATTTCTGTACTACCTCACAAATTAAGTCCCCTCCACTTTTTAAGTCCTCAGCTATGTGAGCTACACAACAGTACATTGTAAGATGATACACTAGTCAGAAGAACAAATTCTGACATTTAGACTAAGTCAAGGAGCAAACTACTTGCCCAGCATCATATGGTTTCCAGCCAAACATCATCTCCTTTATTGTTTTAATGATGCAATTAAGAGAAAGAAAAAGGTGGGAAAAAGCCACCTTCAAGTGGTTAATTTGCTCATGCTGAATCTCACTCAAAGTACATGAAATTAGACTGTTCTGGTATGTCAAACGTGCATTTTTAATGTCCAGACTGAAAAAGTAAAGAGGACACAAGAATAAGATATGCTTTCTACTTGAAGATGACAAATAGTCACCAAAAGGAAAATCATTTTACATAAAACAGAAATGACAGAAGGCTTAATAAACAAGAGTTATTTACATACTTGTGAAAGAACATTACCTCTATTTTAATTAAAAGAATAGCCAGACTGCTTCCTGGTTAAGAGAATAAAAGCAATTTCAGAAGGAGAACCCAAAGTGATTTAATCAACTAAGAAAACTGGGAAGGGGAAACCAGCTGTTAAAGTTAAGACGCACCAAGCAAGAGGAAGACAAAAGGCCTGAAATCTTGGCAGCCATAAAACCCAAAATGAGCTAAATCTGGAAGAGGCACATTTTTGATGCAATTGTAATGTAAATACAGTTTAAAAAGTCTTATTTTCCCACACATCTACTTTTTCCACGCATGACGACGTTTCCTGTTTTAAGTATCTAGAACAAATGTTTGCATTTGCAGTTACCATCATCTGGCTTGAGTTAAGTATAATTTAACGTAACTAGGTAACAATAAAGAGCCTTGCAGCCAAAGCAAGTTTAGAACATGAGATGTGGCACACTTAAAAAAACACCTCCATTGTTCATCACATCCTCAGTGGCATCTTCAAGAAAGATGAATGGGTCTCTATCGTATTTGTGCAGGTCAGAATCACAGTCAGTGTCACGAGGGTAGAGAGGCAGGAGTCTCATTCAGGGATTGCTGAAGTGGGATTCAATTGTGGGGCAAACAGCCTGAAGTGACTTTTTGGATGCTCTTACGATATTGTGCTCCATCTTCAGCTGTTGCCCAGAAGGGCAGGGTTGCATTACTTTTTCCTACTTGCCAACCCCATAGAAACAAACATCTTAGAAACTACAGTATCCCAGACCAAACCAGACATATCTTCAGACCAAGAACCAGTCATGCTGATGGCTTTTGGCCATGTAGTAAGATGATGCCTGGAATGCATTTCTAAAATCAAGACTCATGCTGAACAACGCAATAGTTACATTTTTCCACTCTTAAGTATACCGATCTGCCTCACAAATGGTTAAAAGGTGTGCCCAAGAACTTTTTTCTTTGTAGACTGATTTTTAGCTCAGCAAACCAAAATCAAAAATATGTATGCTGGAAGTAAATTCAATGCCAGTCTGAGTCTCCAAAAATAGTGACGCTTACAAAAAACCAACAGTTACTATCTGTAGGACAAAATAATGTCATCATTAAAAGAAACCAAACTGTTTCTGACAGAAACCCAAGAAATATAATTTTTCTCCTCCGCAGTTGAACAATAACCAAGAAAACATGCTTTCAAAATCTACTACCTTGCTTCTGTTCGCAATTCACAGCACATCCCAAAATAAGCTGAAGCATTCTCCCAAGCTCCGCAGCATCAGCATGCTCTCCAATCAGGTTAACATCAGGAAGGGTGAAGTCATTTATCTGTTGTCCTAGAATCTGCATGAAGACCAAGTACATACATGGCTGTATCACTGCACATACACATAACCATTTATTTCCTATGAAGATGATTCTGAATCGGCAAGAGAATTCACTCTTATTTTACCATAGTTTTGAATACACCTTCAAAACAAACTAAATTGCCTAACACCTAACATCCCACGATTAAATCATACCATTTGATATAAATAATACTTGGGAAAAGACAAACATGACTGTCTCAACTCACAAGCAACTACTAGATAAACACTTAGGAAGACTGTTTTTCTTCAGACAAGAAAGCTAACAAAAGCAGGCCTCCACGTGGCTAAATAATTTTTTAAAGCATTCCATTAAAATAATCCCACTAAAAACATCTCCTGTAGCATAAGATATTATACACATCTGACATTTCGTACAACTACAAAGTCAGAAAATTAAATATCTCGCCTATACAATACATATATCTATGTATTTGTCACTGACAGGTGACAAACACAAGACAGTAAAAAACTCCTATCACTAGATCTCACACTTTTAGCAAATTTAGGGATACCTGGCAAGTCTTACAGCTAAGAAAGCTGTTCCATGGAAGATAATCTGAGGTAGTAATACAATGATATGTAATTAAACAGCCCACATGCAGAAAGAAAGAAAAAACCCTGCAAAACAAAAGCCCATGTGACTCACAATTAGTGTTATCTGATTTATCATTAAAGATCATTAAGGATTAATGATTGTCAGTAGAAGCAACTAGACAATTCTGCTAAATTGCTCTTTACTGAACAGGGTTGAAAATATGAATATGAAATTTGGAATTAAACACATCTCTGACACATTAATTGCAGATAAAAAGAAACTGTAACCTCTTAAACAGGGTGCAATAAGGAAACAATGACTATAGAGGGAATCAGTCATGTGTTTGCTGCATGCTCTTTTTTGTGCAATACCCAAGAAAAACAGAAATCAGGTTAAGGCATTTACAAAAAACAGGGTACATGAAGAATACAGAGAAAACAAGCCATTCTAAAGTATAGTAGGGTTGGGCTTCTTGGAAATGTTGTGGTTATGTTCTCATTATGCACAGTGTGTTTTCTACTGTGGGTAGGATTTTTAAGCAGCTTTCTCAAAGAAGTAACTTCAACATTTCTAAACATCTTTGTAAACTTCGAAGGACCCAGATTCACTCTTTGTTGGAAGAGACTTCCTTTAGGTCATAAGAATTCTGTGAATGCATCAAGCACAATGGAGAATATTACCATTGTATACCACAATAACACAGTAGAATACAATTTTTTTTTACTCTGATACGCATTTATATATTGATCTGTAGTTCCTGAATTTCTTTCAAATATAATGCTAGGTTTAAGTCAAGAACACTACAGTGACTTCATAGTTACTGACAATAAAACTTCTGTCGAGGAAGCTGAAGGGAGAGGCAAATTGGCAGGCACTGTGTAGAAACCAAGGATGTGAAGGTGTGAACAGAGTTTGAAATAAACAAGAGAAAAAATTCATTTAAAAAACCCAAAACAGCAAAAGCCCTGAAAGAAACATAAAAATGAAGGATAGACTCTACAATAACTATCTTGAGATGAAAAAGAGCACTTAACCTATTTTCAGAAAACAAAAATATAATACGTTTACAAAAACATTAAATTTTTAGTTCCAGAGCAGCAGAGTTCTGTAGCAATATTAACCGAGGCATAATAAAGCATGAAAGCTATAAATAGTTAACTGAGGCTTGCTGTTCTTCCATTCTTGAATTGACAAAGACAGCAAACGTAGCATTTCTCCTGGAAGATTGTTCTTCTGAACGTGATACAAATTTCTGAATTTTTGAGGATGAACAACATTAACATACACATTTTCTAAAGGCTTTTAGCTACATCAGGTAAAAATCCACATACACATCTATATTCTAGTAGAGGGGGAGGGAATCATGCTGAGGAAAACATAAACATAGTTCATTAGCAGAATCCAGATCATCTCTACTATCACCCCCAGCATTGCCTTGGCAGAAAAAAAACAACCTAAACCAAAATCCAGTCAGATTTATAAATGAGCACTGCCTTTACAGAAACTAATCAGCTTCAAACAGCTCAGAACTTGCCTAATAGTAAAGTTTTCACACCAGAGACTTAATCATCATACATACTAAGCAATCAAAAAGAAGCTTGCATCACTTTGTCTTACTAATTTTAATTTTCCATAATAAAAACCTGCTCTGTTTCTTTTTAGTATTTCCAGTTATGACCAGCTTGCTTAATCATCAATTTTCAACATTTATTTAAACATGGATACCCAACCATTTACTCATTATGACCTCCTAAGACAAATTTTTCTTCCTGAAATACTTCAGTTTATTAACAAATAACTTAATCTCTGAAGTATTTATGAGAAGACAATATATTGAGACAAGCAATGTCTAGAATATATATATTATGGATTTTGTGCTGCTGCCTGTACAGATCAATTTGTGTCAAACATCACTGAAAGCATATTTCACCTGAAGATTCACCACTGAAACAAAAAATACAGTAGCCTGTCTCCTCTGGAGTAATTAAGTACTGAGTTTGCTCAAAATAAGAGAAAATAAAGAGGAATGAGTCCAATGACAATTCCTTAATTATAATATTTAATTTAAAAATCTTAATGTGGGGAGAGGCTAGAAATGCTCTTAATCAAGAGGAAAATAAGGAAAAAAGCAGACTTCAGCTGCAGAGGAGGAGGGGAAAAATCAGACACAGGTACAGTACAGTACATCAGACACAAAATGCATCATCAGAACATAGTCAGTAAAGCCATCTACTGTTTACATGGCGGAATTTGTATATCAGGCTTCCCTGGAACTCCTGAGTATTCAATAAAGCAGGTGAGTAGTTTTAAAGAAGGCCAAGACTAGGGAATAGGCCATGAATCATTATACATGCCAAGATGTTTGCAAGAAAACATCAGAACTTAACCTGCAGAACACAATTTATCTTCAACAGGTTAACTAAAATACATAACTCAAAAGACAAGTAGATGTAGATTACTTAAAATGGTTCTTACCTCATGGTTGTAGTCCAGTATTCCTTTCAAAATTTTCTTCAGGTTGCTTACCTATTTGACAAGAAAGAGGAAATACAATAAATACAAGGAATAAATTAGAGAGAAATGATCATAAAATAGGTAATCACAGAAGAATCACATAAGAGAAGGATACAATTACATCTATTTAGCCGCAAATAAATTTAGAATCATCAAAATTATGCAAGAAGCCCTCATGATCAGACTTCCAGATGTGATCACAAATGTTTATTAATTCACAGAACCCATTTAAATTTATGAAGAATATGACATTGTCTTGGATATGCTTTAGATCAGATCCTACAGCACGATTGTTTTTACAGTACTTGTTTATTTTAGGATTATCTTCATATCCAGAAGTTGAAACATTGTTTTCCTCTTTTCTTCTCTCCAAGTATCCTCCTAATCTGCTTTCTGCAGAGACAAACCTCTTCTTCCAAACCAAAACCAGCTACTGCTCCATATCATCTTTATTCCCAACCTATATATGTTTAATTTAGTTTTTTTTCTCATTAGTTATTCCTCTTAGTTCTTTCATTTTTGTCCTTGTCATTCTCCATCCCCCCTCCCCCCTCCCAGTTTTTACAAATGAATGCCTGTCTTACAGTATCAGGCAAAATTCACATTTCTCAGTGTTGACTTCACTGCTGTACAAAGGTAGCTTCTGTTCACTTGCACAGCCAATGGCACCAGTTAAGTAACTCCTGCTGTACAGAATGTATGTCACATTTCTCTAGTACTGAGTATTGCTCCCTTCCCAGCAGAAACCCATTTGCATCAAGCTTCTGAGAATAAAGAGAGTGTTTTAAATTATAAAAATGCTCGTGGGTCTCAAAGGTGAAATTTAGACCAAAAAAAAAATAATCTTTGCTGAAAGTAACTGCTGCAGTTTACCATCAATTATGGTGCAAGTATTCAAGAAAAGAATTTAGGTAATAGTAGCAGCGCCTGGGACAGAGGATCTGCTGAAGGAGCTGGGGTTGTTAAGCCTGGAGAAAAGGAGGTTCAGAGGTGACCTTATCACTCTTTACAACTCCCCCCTGAAAGGAGGTTGTAGTCAGGTGGGGGTCAGCCTCTTCTCCCAGGTAACAAGTGATTGGGACAAGAGGAAATGGCTTCAAGTTGTGCCAGGAAGAGTTTAGACTGGGTATCAGGAAACATCTCTTTACCACAAAGGGTTACCAAGCATTGTAACAGGCTACCCAGGATGTGACTGAGTCACCAATCCCAGTGGTGTGCAAAGAGCTGTGTAGATGTGGTGCGCTGGGACATGACTTACTGGTGGACTTAGCAGTTTACGGTTGGATTCTAGGATCTTAAGGATCTTTTCCAACCTAAATGACTCTATTAACTGAAGTTTAAACAGGATCTGCAAAGACTAAAACTGATAGAAGCAGGATTCACAATGTTCTCTTGCTGACCACAGTAGCCACTGCAGCAAACTGTGGAACTACAATGGAGTGCAAAACCTCTCAAGTTCCAATTGCCTTTGAAGCCCATGATAAATTTTGTATTTTTGACTGCATTTCAAAAATACCCAGTTAGGAGATTCTGTCCACTGACAGAAGTTATTCACCTTTCAAACAATCTGATGGTTGTTAGGAAAGGTGATACTGAAATCCAGGGACAAACTCAACACTTCAGTACAGTCAACAAACAAAATGAGGTGATGAAAGTAAAATCCAAACTCAAGGAACAGGCTACATGCACTAAAAGATTTTTGCCAAGAAATCCAAAGTGGTGATGATCTGATTATCTTACTCCTATTAATCCACTTCCTTCTGGATACACGTGCCAGCAGTCGATTCCTTATTAAGATACAGGAACATCCTGACTGTCGCCATAATGATTGAATTTTAAGTCATACAAGAAACAAAAATTCATTTGGACCTGAAAAATGACACATCAAATACCTTGACAACCTAGAAAGAGAACTGAAGCTGCTACATCATAGTAAGCATATGGGAACATTGACTGTCTCTCCCATAAGAGCAAATAGGCAGCTTACACCTTTTACACTGAAGCACATTCTTTTTCTGTACAATTACACACAACACAGCACGGTTCTGTAAGAGCTACAACTATTTCTTAGCTGTCTGCCCAAGAGAAACCAAGACCACCACTCAAAGGCAAAGCACAATCATAACCAAAGTCTGCAACAGATTTAAGAATTTAAAGAAATCAAGAAATTTTATTTTTGTGTCAAATCACCACAAAGAATACTGCACTGATTGGAACATAATTTTCAAATTTGATTAATTAAAATTTTCTGGTTTATAATTTACCTGAGTCTGCTGCAGAAAGAGCCACAGAAACGCAAGGGCCATGTTGCAGAATTTAAGTCCAGTTTACCGATGAGAACATTGTGAGGAACCTTGAACTTGAACATAATCCCAAAAAAATGAGAATCCAAATGGAAAGTATCCACCTGTGAAATACTTCTTCCCTCTCCTTGTAAGCATTTTTGAACTAAAATCCCTTAAACACAAAGAGCCACCTTCCTCCATGTAACTTTCATAGAGCTTAGAGTTAGGGTACTGGAACAAAACCAATATTGATCAAAATTTGTCATGAAAACTAGCTTGTAGGGCAGCATCCTTGAAAGAAGAGAACAGCAAACAAACTGAAAAAGAAATCTTTGCAGTCCTATTTTATTCCACTGTCAATCAACAGTACCAGGGTAGTTTGTTTTCAAGAACTAACTATGCCATCTTTGTATCTGGCACACAATCACAATTGTGAGGCTAAAGCAGCTTCTTATAGACTTCTTTTAAGACTAAGACTGACTTAAACTTAACAATGACCTTCAGTATTACTCAGATGGCTCTCAAATATTTTTTTTCTAACTTGCTTGCAGTGAATATACTTACACGGTTTTACTGCCCCTGGAAGAGAGGATCATCATAGGGAAACTACCACTAAAACTTTGTAGTTTGAAATTCAACTGAGTAGTTTCAGTAACATTTATGAGGTCAAAGCATAAGGAAGAAAAACCTCAAGCAGCTGAATGAAAATAAACAACAGCCCAAGAAAGTGTTAAAGACAACTAATTAGATCAGAATTTTAAGTCACAGCAGGTGATGGTTGTTCAGAATTACTTTTCATTTTCTTAAGTACATAGGGAAAACCTAACTGTGGTTAACAAAGACCATTAAATTACGTAATGGCAGAACACAACAGATAGGATTTCCAGTATAGATTATGACTATAAGGTACTAAATCACTGTTTGAATGTCAGCCCATGATCACATGGGATGCCTATCTGCTTGCATCAGCAACCTGAGTTCTTCCTTTTCCATAAAAATACACACTCTACCCTCCAAACACCTTTTAACACCCATTCCCTGCAGCCATACTTCTGCTGGAAAAGACATGAAGCTTACCGGTAAAAAAAGCAACTATGCTTCATTCCACCTCAAAAATTTGTTGCAGTTCACAATAGATAGACCATACAGTATTTCTAGACAAACATCTATCCATTTTCAATCTCTTTGCCATCTGGCCTTTCTGTTTTACTATCCTAATCTCGTGTTATGAATGACAGTTTATCTGCTTTGAGCTAATGCATCCACAAAGGCAATCTGAATATTCTCACTCCTTCTTTGAACACCTGAATTTCACTAATACCACAGCAGAGTTGTGTGGGTGTTCTCTATGTTAAATTATCATTACCCTCTCAGTTAATAGCCATCTTGGCTACAGTATAGCACTACATACTAAGCACACAGTGTTTAGTATGATATTGATGTTTATGACACAGCATTACCCTGATAAACTGACTGGAATGAAAGCAGAGATGATGTGATCTGCCAACACCGTATGACTTAATGGTTGCTTAGTTTTTCTCCTGTTTTTTCTTTTATTCTCACTTGTCATATGAAAACTCTAATTAATTACAATTTACATACTGTTTCCAACCTCAAGTTTGTAAGGGCAGTCTGTCTAGATTTCTCTCTTTACAAATACAGTTGCGCAACAAAGGGAAAGGCTGATGAAGTGGACAATAGAAAATGCCCTTAAACTTGTGATCGTTGATAAAAAAGGAGCATGGGTTATCCAACTTCTTGTTTTTTTCTCCAACATTATGGAAGTAATTCCCCTATTTTGCATTACCCTGATATCACATGTATGACTGAAACCTTTTTTGTGCTGAAGGCTCTGAATAAACTGGCTTTTCTTTTTTTATTTCAGATCTTGAATAACCTCTGGAAGTGTTGCTAGGGCACTTTCAAGTGGTGTGTGAATTCTTAACCAATGAGCTTTGGATATCTCATTAAGGTACATTTTTACCCATTTGCAGTTAACAGGTGGAGTGGGGGGTGGGTGGGCATGAGGGTGTGGGTGGGTGTGCACACACACCAAGAAGGGGAAGGAGCACGTGTGTGCATTGTTTGCATCACTCTCACAGGCATTTGGTTTCTGATTTAAACTGCGTTTTGCAGGAGTGTGTCTCATCACTGATTATAGATGGAATCTAGAAAAAGACTAGGTTAGCCCTCTTCAGACTGTCTTCTACCAAAAAAAAAATCCCCAAAAGAACATATACAGACACTTCCCTGAGTTAAATGACAAGGAAAGAAAAATTAAATGTAGCTCCGAAGACAGAGAGTATTCCCACATTCAACTTATACTGTTGACTTAGGAGTTAAGGTTATAGCAAAAGAGAACTAAATATATAGTTGCTAATTAACTTTTTGACAGAAATGAATGCTGGCTTCCAATACACCTATAATCTCTGCTTCTCACTTGTAGAAGAAGCATTCACGTGACAGGTTCCCAGCCTTATCAGTTAAACACCTTCTTGAAAGACTGCTGAAAGTGGTCCCTTCTCCTCCAAAAGAGCCAGAAAGTAGTAGAAAAATGATACTGTACACTGAAAACTAGCTTCCATTACTCCACCAGTCATGTCAGCTTGTACTGAAGAAGAATTCAGAGCTAACGTAACAGTAGAACTGTAAGGAGTAAAAATTCTCAGAAACCGTATTTTTTTACTTAGATTCCAGCATTCATTGGTTATTCCATTTTTCCATATTGTACCAAGCACACGGCCTTCAAACTGTAGTAGGTGCTGAAAGTTTAGTGGTTCCTGTTATTCAGTAATGGAACTAACAAAGCTTGCTACTACAAACACCAATAGAATTGTACTTTAAATTGATGCTGTAGTCTGAATGCCAAAACAAAAAGCTCAGAAGAAAAAAAAAAAGTCAGAATCAAGCTGAACAATGAATTTCCTTCCTTTCCTAAGCCTCCCACACTGAATGGAAGGGGGTGGGGGGCAAAGGGTGACAATTTTATGCCATCCCTCAGACAGCCAACAGTGTATTCAGTAGTTGCCAAAACGGACATGTAGGAATAAAATCAGTAACTTTTTTCTTGGTTAGGGAATTTCATTCTTGCAAAATTTTGGCAAATTGTTTTCTAACCTGTTTTTCATTTTAAATAAACCTTTTATGTTCAAGATGTCATCTTCCTCAGCCATGAAATATGAGGTTGTACACAATTTAAACTTGGACTATACAGAAGTATTGATTGTACACGAGGAATGAGTTAATGTGTTGGTTTTTTCTTTTTTGTAAACCATCATAAAATTGCAGGTAAGGCAGCAGTGAAAAGTTTTTTTGTTGCCTAAGGGAAAACACAAACTACGACGTACACTGATATATACTATGACCACGAAATTTTAACCCTGAAGAAATAACATCTCTCTATTAAACACGGTAGACAAAGATCTGGTCAGCCCTAAGAACAAGAATGCTTGCTGAATGGCTCCTACATTGCAAGTTCCCAAAGTGTTAACATTTCCCTTTTTCTTTCCTGTGCATTGCTCAATTTTTCAAGTCTGGCAACTTGCCCTGAAACCAAGAATATAAAAACATCCCTGTGATTTTTTTAAAATGGTACAGCAACAGCAAAAACATTGCAGTTATCAGAAAGCAAAATGCTAAAAAAACCCCCAGAAACCAAAACCCCAACCCTCCTAACAAACAAACAAACCCAAAAAAACAACCAACCAACAACAAAATAAAACAAACAAAAAAATCCAGAACAAAAAATCCCAAAACAAAAACCACCAAAAAAACAAACAAACAAAAAAACTCCCGTCTCAGCCTTACGTTCTTGCTTTTTCTCCATACAGGACAACACACAATTTAAAATTAACAATCACATCACCTGTTACCTTCTCCCAGGTAAAAAGTGACAGGGCAAGAAGAAACAGCCTCAAGCTGCGCCAGGTAAATTTTAGGTTAAATATTAGGTAAAAAATTTTCATGGAAAGCATTGTAGACCATTTGAACAGACTGCCTAGCAAAATGGTAGAGACATCATCCATGAAGTGGTCAAAAAAGTGCAGATATGGCACTTGGAGACATAATGGGTTGTGGTGAACACAGTGGTGGTGCTATATTGATGGCTAGACTCGATCTTAAAGGTCTTTCCCAACTTTAATAATTCTATGATTCTATAATTTTCTGAACACTTCTCCAACAGTAGTTAGGTGGGCTGTACAAGGCCTACACTAACTTCTACCAGCCCTCCTAAACACCATTTCACAAAGCAAAACTTCCCACACATTACATTTTAGATTGTTTTTATGTATTTTTCCTACTAGACTGGCTCATTTATGTGGTTCAAGATACCAAGAGCTTGTACAAGTGGGACTGTTATCCCAGATGGCATCAGAAGCTGAGTGACCATGTTTAGCAACAAGAAAATAATGCAGCTTATTATCATAATATTTGAGATAATCCAGTTATCACTTCTCATGGCACTTCTCAAAGGATGATGGGAAAGCTGTATTCTAGAGTCATGCAAGTATGATGCCCACATCTTAAATCTAGTAACGAATACATTTCCAAAGGGAGGTTGTAGTCAGGCGAGGGTCAGTCTCTTCTCACAATTAGCAAGGGACAGGACAAGAGGAAATGGTCTCAAGTTGCACCAGGGGAAATTTAGGTTGGATATTATGAAAAATTTCTTCACCAGAGGGGTTGTCAAGTGCTAGACCAGGCTACCCAGGGAAACAGTTGAGTTACTATCCCTGGAGGTGTTTAGAAGAGGTGTATATGTGGAGCTTAGGGACATGGTTTAGTGTGGACTTGGTAGAGTTAACTTGATCTTAAGCCTTTTCCAAGCTGAAAAATTCTGTGTATAGAAAGGCACAGACTGGAGTGTTCCTACAAGCCAGACTATAAATGAAGGATCGGCTGACAGACATTTGGAAAACTAGACTACTGATAATGTTTACTCACATATAAAGAACAGTTGGCAAAGTATAGGATTACTTTTCTTATTAAAAAACAAGAGTTAAAGTATCACACTTGTGCCTTTTAGTATTCTTCATGAAAAGGGAAGTGGTCTATAAAAACATATACAAAAAGCTCATTATACATATTTCTTAAACAAAAAATCAGTCTTTTTCTTAAAAAAAAAATTCTTAAAAAAAAAATAGAAATCAGTCTTTAGTCCTTGTTTACATGGATACATGAAAAAGGAGATGGAATGACATCAGCAAGAAACTGAAATTTGACCTGATGCTTTTCCAGCCTTAGTCACATAAGCAAGTTACTAGATTACTCAGCTTTTTTTTTTTTTCGCACCTGCTAAGCTTTTACATCTGCCAAATTGGTGGGAGACATAAAAATAAAATATTTATTCCTCTAACTCCATATGACAGTTATAGAAGGTGCTGCTCCACTTTCAATCAACTCAAATGCTATTATAACAAACAGTTCTCAGTTTGTTATTCTCCACATTTAACAGCCAAGACTTCAATATTCCTTAGGAAAAAAAACCCCAAAAATATTTTACAGAAAAGTAAGACCTTGTATCCAGCTGTTCACTTGCAATTCCATACAATTCTTTGAGAAGTTCATTTATATTAAGTGCTCTACATGCAGCAAAAGCCAAAAGAGTTCTAAAGCTTTTTCAGGGATCATATCTTTTATTCACCAGTCAGTCAATGTATTCTCATCAATGTACCCTCCCTTTTGCAGGCAGCCCTAGTAGACAAAACATTCTAAAGCACTCCAGACTTCCCACAGCTGGCCAGACAGCAGAAACCATGCTGATAGGTTTCCTGGACAAGTCAAAACAAAAACAGCAGCAGTGTTCTCCATCTTTGTCTCAGGCAGCATTCTGTTTGTATGTCCCTGCAATTCAGAAAGTGATGTAGACAAGCCTGTAAGTACTAGAGCATTTCACAGTTGTAGCCCTTCACCAGATGCTCAGAATGGGCTTTGGTGGCTGGAAAAAAATGGCTTTACAGGAAACAAGAACTAACAGTAAAATCCTAACAATTTTTCCCCCCAAATTAGTCAAGCTGAAAATGGAAATTTAGAAAAGCACATAGATCATTCTCTGAACAAAACTAGTCAAGAACTACATTAGCATCTACATGTAAGACTGTGTTCTTCAGATTCTAAAGCAAAATGTTCCTCATTCATAGCTCTTGTAAATGCTGTTTCCTTCAGGTTTGCAGAGAAGTACCAGAATGCCAAGTGATACAAATGACCTAGCAAGCAGACTGTGGTTAAAAACCATGCTGAGTAGAAACACAGAAAAAACACAACTTCCTCCCTTAAAACTCAGTAGCTCTGCAGAGCTGACAAAGGGAAAGGAAGCAACGCTTTGGCATTTTTCTTCAAATATATTGCTTATTATGTTCTTTTTTTATGCAGCTGCTTCTCAAAAAAGCTGATTTTTTAAAATCTGTTTTCACACTGTGCATTAAAAAAAATCTCATTCAACATTTGAAAAACGAGAGGTAATTGATGTATAACATTTATGATAGTATTTTCCTTTTAAATCATTGAAACCTATTTACAAATTCAAAATGTCTTTGCTAAAACTGTGCAGGACAATACAACGTAAAAACAAGTAAGTGTCACTAAAATGGTTTAAAATTCAAAATGCTGTCTATAAGGCAAGATCCAAATCCAGAAATGTACGAATATTTAGACACAATATTGTACTAAGAACTGAAACAGAGATTCACAGACAAGCAAAGTAAGTCAAATACCTTCAGCCTCCAATTATCTCCTACTTCTGTTTTGATTCTGTTCAGCCAATTTTCATCAAAGTAAGCTGGATCTCTGAAAGATAAAAAGTGTATTCATTAAAAACAGGTTACAGAAATTGTGAGTACACATTAGTCATTAAGCTCCTGTCTCAGGTTTGAGTTAATTTAAATGACTACCTCTAATATCTGACACATTGCCTGAATATAGTAGCTCAGAATCCTGTTACTACTCACTTTTCTAAGATCTTGCACCCTGTTGACAGCACAGATTCAATGTGTGCCATGAGCAGCTTATGAAGAAGCCTCTTTGTATTTTGAATGCATTTTGTCAGTTTTCCCTCCATAAGTCCTACCTCTTAATTTCTCTTCTGGTGCTGCAGCAGTATTAACTTGCATTTCTTAAAAGTGCTAAGAATGATTACTTTTCCGCGTATTATGGATCCCTACCATTGCACACTGCATACAACTATACAACTTCTAAAATAAAAGCCTGAAACCAAACAATACATATGCTGTCTTGATACAGTGAGAATAGCTAAAAAGTATCACTGAAGTTTTTATGACTGAGAACACACTTCACTATTTCATCTACCAAACGCTATTAGTTTTTGCAAATCTCTTTTCACAGTAACCCTACACAAATCTTTTTGTGAACACCCTTCCTCAGAGGTTTTTCTATGCTTTGCACTTCTAACAAGGCAATCAAGAAAAAGAACAGAGAAATCCTACTGCTTGCAGAGTATACTTCTATTTCTATGAACAACTTCTCCCTCTTCATTTTCCTCCAAGCATCTTCCACAAGCTGCTTCTTCAAGACACCTCCTGAGGCTCTCCTGCTGCCAAGCTCACTTGAAAGGCTAACATTTTCTACTGCTCAGTTCAGTCAAATTTTCCCTTTGTCATACAGAATTTTGAAAATTATATAATCAGAATTAAGGAGGAAGAATGTACTACATGTAACTGGTTTTAAAGGAGTAGGCAAACATAAGGAAAGGCTCCTATTTCATCTAACAAGTAAAGTTAATAAAGGTATAGTGAAAAAAAAACTTTTCTGTTGTTAGCAAAAGGCTCTTAAGAGCCTGTGTTACAGTTTCAGGTGAAGTACTCTATTTTCTGGACTTACATTGCTGCATTTGCCACTGATTACTATTAGATTTACTGCTGTACCCCCTACACAGAAGGGTTCTGGACTGAGCTCTTTTTTTTTTAGGGCAAGATGCTGTGAGATCTTTCAGCAAAATTTCAAGAAAACTCTGCATATGCCTGGAGATTTAAATAACATCCATATCATATATACTGTAAACCAGCAATTACATCAGTACTTTCATTAGAGCACAAACTTTGTAGCCACACTTTGCATCTGATGCACAGCACATGCTGTATTTCATCTTCCCCACAGTGTCTTCACAATGCATCAAGGTCTGCAAGCTGTACTACAACTAAAATACACAGCAATGGAGGAAGATCACAAACAGAAATGTTTCTCTACTGACACATTTCCATTGCTATTTTTACACACTTTGTTACAGACTCTGGTGAAGATTACAGCATATTTCCTTTCCTTTGACATGGTATCCGCAAACATATATCTGGAAGAACAGCTTTAATTACTAGTTAAGTTGATGACTCCAAATTACTTCCATTCAAAAACAGTACAGTTCTAGCACAGATGTCAGAATCTTAAGTTATGAAACAGAAAAAGCAATGTCTTATCCAGAGTATCATCTAGTTTTGAAATACGTGTTTTCAAATAGCTTTCAAATGTCCCCTCTGCCATGAGAAGACAAGTAAGCCTATGAACGACATTGATTCAAGTATATATAAGATCTCTAACATAAAGAAAGTTCACATTCAGCTTTTACATGAAACAAATAGCTCTCCTTGCAAAAAGCCTTGATTAAAACATCTTCATTTGCCTAATTTCCACTCAATTACAACAAAATCATCTGGACAGTTCAAATCCCATTTTAGGTGTGGAGTTCAAAAAGCACCCTAGTGACTCTCAAATGGGTCTTCTGGGAATTGCCAACACGCAAGTAAGCTTGCTTAACAACAGACCCACAATTACAAAGAATTTATGCAGATGAGAGAGAAAACAGGCATGACTTGTGCTTTCCCATCAAAAAAAAACCCAACAGGACTTCCTTAGGGATCGTATCTTACAATTTTAAGGGTTGCACTTGGCCACTAACATCTTCAACTGCTTCAAGGCTGCAGTGCCATGAATATACCAATCCTTGACATACCCTTTTCAAGGTAAATAATGGCTCTAAGAAGCATCATGGGTAAGTATAAACAACAACCCACAAGCAAAATTATATTTGAACTGACTGGGTAGCTAATATTGCATATCCAATTTTCAACAATAACAGCACTAATAAGGGCATCAGCTGAGGAACAGTAACAAGATATCAGAGTTAGGTCCAACTCACTTCACTCTGGAAGCCTTAGTTTCAGCAGAAACTAAGCAGCTTTTCTCAGCTACAACTGTAATAAAAGTAACATATAGACCAGCAACTGTCTTTTACAGTCTTGATGGAAGTCATAGGCTACCTACTTATATACATGATCAGACATACTTAAGAAAGGTGCCTGAGAAATAAATCTAGACTCAAGGTGGTAGTCCTCTTCCACAGATCCCATTTGGTTTTTTATTTGTATGTATACAAACCTCATGGAAGCATCCAAGGGCCCAGAAGCTGATAAGCAATCCACTTGAAATCAATACCATGTAACAGTGATCAAAATAGCACCAACAACTCTTTTTAGAGAACCTTCATATAGGTTACACAGTAATTAATAGCACACTGCAAAAACACTTTGCCAGGAATACAACAAGCAGAAAAGCAACAGGTTGGGTATCAACACCAATCAAATCTAGAATGATCATCCTTTTCTTAACATAAATCACCTACCATTATAATTTTCTTTCCCTTCAAAAGTCTAATAAAAGTTCATTACTAATACCAACAGCAATGCTCTCTCTAAATAACAGATTACTGGAAATAAAAACTTTTCCACAAGAATTTCTAAACATACTTTTTAAAAGGGGCTTCCAGATGTTAGGTCATTCACAGCCCTTGCTGCAAACAAGTCTCCCTTCGCTATATTTTTGGGAATCAGGATTCAATCAAATTCAGAGTTCTTAAACCGCCTTATGCTGTTTCATTCGGAAGCAACAGCATTTTTCTTATAGTGTTGACATGTTTCGTGCCATAAATCAGCCTCTCCTGATAGGAGAGAATTATAGAGTCCTTGCCAGAAGTTCACTAGACGGACAGGACAGACCAGCATTAACTACTTTCTCCTTTAGATGGTTGTTTATTAAATCTTATCAGCTACAAGGCTAGCGTAGACATACCAAGAGCAGCAAATGCTGAGAGTGACCCAGTATCAAGATTTCGCAGCTCATTTAAAGACAATTTACCCAATAGAAGCTTGAAACTACAGATATTTTTACTTTTCCACCAATGTCTAATAAATCACTTTGTCATGTAGGCAGGAACTGCGGCATTTTCTATCCAATCATCCTAAACTATTTTTACTGCAGAAAATGGAGGTCTGAAGAAGGAGAAAGAAAGTTTAAAGTACAAATATCCTCCATCTTGGAGTCCTCAATGTTTATCTATTTACTATATTAACAAACCCCAAACCTCTAAATTCTTCACCCTGTGACATTCTTACATAATATTCCACTACCTAGTTCACACTTGCATATATTTTAATTCTTCCCACAGCATAGGCAACTTTCTCCATGGATGAAGGTCAAAAACCGTATTGTTCAGGGGGGTTAAATTCTTCAAAACAGACAGAGAAATATTCTCTGCATTCTGGATTCCCACAAGTGTTTAAAAAAAACATCACCTAAGCAAATATGAAAATGTGTGTCTGAGAAGGGAGCATCTAAACTATCAGAAAATTGACTGGATCATCATGACATACCATGACATGACTTGTGCATGAACTAAGTATTCTGAATTCAGTAAGTTCCTGAGCCTAGATCCAAACTTACACAATTCCTAGCACTGGATAACTTTCAGGTTCAGAAAAGTATTTGTGTATCAGTTGATTGATGCCTACTGTCTGAGCAGTGCTGCAGATAACTGGGACTGTTCTTCAGAGCACAAGATACTTATGCTGTTGCTAATGTTCTATCACTTCATGTGATGTTTTCAGCAGTGCTCATTTATACCATCTCCATCTTATTTTGTATGCAAATTTTCCTTTATTTAAGCAATCATCTCTCCGCATCACAGATGCCAAGAGACAGAAATACTCTTCTGAAGAAAACCAACCCACAGAGCATGTAGTATAACTCATGATTATTACTCATTTTAACAGTGGTACAGTAAGCTGCTTCAAGAAACGTGTTTACAAAAATTTCCCTCCCCCAGTGATACACAAAAGCATGGATTTGTGTTCTGCATGTGTCAAAACATACACGGTGTGTTGCAACGTATAATGTAACAAATGAAGAATTCATTGAGAGGGGCACAATGCACAGATGACAAAAGAAAATACAGACCACTTCTTACATTTACCAAGGCCAGTAGACAGAGGAAGAAAGAATCAAAACAAGAGGGACACCTGGTATTAAATAGTCTCCAGAGTGGGATGAAAGGAAAATTTTAAAACGTAGTATAAAATGGGAAATCATGCTATTCTAGGAATATCAGTGGACAGTGAAAATATAAGTAACATCACTGCAAGCTACAAAAAAAAAGGATGTGATTCAGAAGCAAGCTATGGCACTTCTACCAGCAAAAGCTACACAATTTTATGCAAACAGCCTACTCAAAAACAATTTAAACATTTTCTTTTGGTTCCACTGTTTACTCCTGGAGTACAACATTCTTTAAAATAATTATCGCCAGCGATTGTGTACAGGCATTTTATCTTACTGTATTTCATATCAATCCTAGTCAGAGGGACCAATAACTATCACATCCGAATATAAACAATGAATCTTACAAAATAACACACAAAAGATAAGCTAAAGCATAGGCTGAATTTCTTCCTACAAGATAATACAGTTAGCACTAGAGAATTACAGTCAATGGCACTTTAACCTGAACCTTGAAGTTTTAATGCTATAAAGAAAGAAAATGTCATTCAGGAATTTACCAACACCTGTTTTTTAACAGCTGACACTGTAAGCAAAATGTTCATGCTTGGTTACATAGAACTCATTTCTGCTATTTGCTATCACATACTACATCAATAGTGAAAAGCTTCTGAAGGCGTCAATTTCCTCTGTAACCTTTTCTTCTGACAGCTTCTTCCAGCAGTTTTGTTAAAGAAAATTCTGTTACATTTGTTGTGATGTCTGGCACTTACCCACAAATGGGCTACTACCGTGAGTGCAAAAAATATTGAGTATTATGTACAAAAAATTAAGAAGCATCGAAGAAACTGTTAGCCCCTTCCACTTAGCACAAGGCATAGCTGTTTTTTTAACAGCTGATGAGCAAGCAAGGTTCTTCCTTTTCTCTTTCCTCTTTTCTTCCTTTTTCTGTCAGTAACTCCTAAAGTTCTGTTTTGTGCAAATTTTCTGTATGTCTAAAACAAACGATTCCCTGAACTACGGATCTCTCGAAAACTGTTCCCCATCATGATCTACTATCTTCCATCCTCATAAGTCCCAGTGGACTCTTCCTATGAAGGTAGATGTAAAAAAAAAAAAAAAAATTAGAAATAATAGAGTTCACTAGTAAACTTTTAAGCTTTTTGGAAGAAATTCTATCCTCACTCCCCTACGGAAACAGATCCCGATCGCTGGATCACCCCGACAGCTTTAAATTTTCATCAATGCTCTTCTTCACTTGACTTCTTTGTTGACAATATTTTCTTCATGCGTAATGAACTCTTC
>VWZQ01003176.1:530288-547961 GCA_013397015.1 Myiagra hebetior
TTAATTCTCACTGGATATATTAATTTGCTCTTTCAGCTTTTTTAAAAATATTAATTAATTTACTATAGCAAAATCCTGATGCACACAAAAGTTGCCAGAATTCTCCCCTCCCTACCATTACCCAATTAACATCTCATTATTATTAGGCTCAAAAAACACATGCTTATGAAGAACCATAAACAGGCAGCTATACTGAAAAGCACCGAATTTTCAAGGAACACAAATTACAAAAATAGAAGTTTATCCTTCTCAATAGAGTAAGAGTAATCGCATTTAAGTTGTGTCTATAGTCAAAACAATAAATTTGTCCTTTGAAGACTAACTTTTTGAGAGATTTTCATATCAAAGACACAACTATTCAAGTTTTCACTGCAAATTATATGTCTGCAGTGACCTGGTGCTTTCAGGCTTGTTCTTTGCTATTTAACTTCATTGCATGACTTTTCCAAATTACCTTAAGCATGCAGCTGTCTTCCTGTTGTACAGTTCTACATCTGCAAAAATTGTTTTCTACATGAAGACTACACCGTCTTCTATCTTTAGTAGGAAAGAGAGGGAACCAGGGCTGCTAATATATTAAAAAAAAAACCCAAAAAAGCCTGCTCTACACTTGCTTCATACTGTTGAACATGCCCTGACTCCCAGATAAGTATTCTTCCTGTTCTATCTATTCAAAGGAGCTAAAGGAGGATTTCACTGCTGGTGTTGAAATTGGTTTCATTTTCAAGAAAGATTATTTAAAATGGCTTTGTCAACAGGCTCCTGATCAGTTTTCCAGTTAGCTATACAAATGCTGATCCCTGTGTTCGACCTATATTCCAACCTCATGTCCAGGGAAAGAAACAATGTGTGACTATTCTACAATCCTTGGTTTCCACTTCAAAAATAAATCAGACTAATCTTCTCTTACACTTCTTATTATCTTATACTACTTATATTCTGTTTATTCTGTTTTATAAAGAAAAAACCAAAAAGGATACAGTAATATTTTCTCTCAAATTATTTTCTCTCAAATTCATGTTATCATTCCAGTCATACAGTCCAAAATCAGATTGCTCCTGCTCTTCAAAGTTTATTTCAACAAGAATGCAGTCAAGATTTAGCAATACTGTTGGCTAAATTCCAGCATGAGAATAAGTCTGTTCATTACATAAGTATGCAAAAATGCTAAATCTGAAGCACAACTAGCATAAAGTAAGATAGTCAAATACTAATTTTGGCATGTTCACATTATTACATAGGGCATTAAGAAAGGATTGTAAGTTGTTTAGGTGATCTTTACATTCAACTGGAAAAAACAGAAGAATTTCTGTGTTCAGTGTCAGCATGGCAGCTGTTACAGGAAGTATTTTAAAACCATGCTACAGAAATGCGATATTTGTATTGTGTATTTATTTTAAAAATATCAGTTCATCAACTGAAAACAGTATCTCAGAATCACATGCTAAAAAGTCTTGCTTTATTTGACTACATTGAGATTTCCCTTTTCCCCCTTTTTATTCTCCCTGTGAACTGGCAGCTCCTTCTTTTACTAGGAGGAAGGCTCCTGCTCCTGAGAATCTGCAACTATGGAACAGACTCAGTGCCCTCAAAGCAGTTACAGTCCTAGGAGCTCTGTCAAACAAATCATCTGTGTTCAGATGCCTCGCAGCAGGACAAGAGGGAAGTGCTAAGCACTAGCACAGGATAGAGGACCCTCATCTCCTGACTGACATCATCCAAGAAGGGCTGTTGCTTGCTCAGGGTTTGAATTCCTGGCATTGTTGAAAGACTGCTGAAGCTTGTCCAGCCCTCAGACTATTACTCCTTCTGCTCTTCCACCTGGGCACAAGCTGTACAGCTAGGGAAACCTGCAAAGTGCCGAGTGAGATTATGTGGCTTTGGAAGCCACGGTCAAGGCTCAAGAAGCATTCTCCCCAGTTGCACCAGTTAGTGAGGAAGAGGTCTGAGCAGCAGACAGATCCTGCAGGTCAACAACCAGCTGTGATCTAGTGTTGGCAACAAAGTTTTGGTTTCCATAGCCATTGAATCCTTTCAAGAATCAAGGACTGCTTGGGAAAGATGGGATCCACCAGACTGTGGTGGGCAGATGCATCTTCACTAACGGGCTGGCCAAGGTGGTAAGAACAGTTTTATAAAAGTAATAACAGAAAAAAGAACATTAAGTGACAAAGTAGTGGACTGTTGAAAAACCAGGGGTGAGGAATGATGTGAACAAAAGATACCTCATAGTCAACAAAACAGGGCTGGGTGAAGTGGGACCACCCCAAGCATATGCACATAAATAAAGAAAGGCCTAAAGAAGAGCACTCTGGGGAAAGGTTCATTCTTGGGAATCAGAAAGACTGGATGCATGTGTGTAGTGCTTGTGCACTAATGCATGCAGCACGGAGAACAAATAGGAAGAAGCAGAGATCTGTATGTAGTTACAAGGTCACACTCTCCCAGGGGTCATGAAGTTGTGGGAGGATGGCTCACATGCCAGGGCTGCTGCCATGAACATATACAGGCTCTTTCAGAAGAGCAAGCTGAGAAGGCAGTGACAGGAAGACGCCCTTCCTGCGAGAGAGCAGTGGGAATGCATGAGCTCTGCTTTAGGATGGATATGAGCCAGCTGAGAGATTACTGGTCAGGATGACTAAGCAGACTAACACAAGTGACACTGTTACAGATTCCTGCTATAGACTGCCTCATGAGGATAACATCTTCATAGAAGAACTGATCAAGCATGACAGGGGGTAACTGGATAGCAAGGTGGGCTGAAAAGGGGCTGAAATGCCAGGCTAAAAGGTTTCAAAAGTGTGAAATCCAGCTTGAGGCCATTTCACTAGCAGCATATCCAATGGGTCAATACTATTAAAAGTCTAATTGGTAGAGACCTAGATGATGGGACAGAGAGCAATTTTTCACATAGTATAAAAATGGAAGTAGTGTTTGATACACGTGATAGTAGCATTGACATTTAAGAGAAATCTGACAAGCTGGAAAACCCCACTGAGAGGAACCTTACACATTTCAGAAAGGGTAAGTGCAAACAAACCCTTATTCACCAGCACATACTGGGGCCAGCTGGTTGGAAAACAGCTTTGCAGACAAGAAACTAGGTAGAAACCAAGTGGAACACACTCCAGCAAGGTGTCCTTGCAGGAAAGAAGGCCAAACACAACCTGGGCTGCGTTGGGAAGATCATTGCCAGCAGGCCAAGGGAGGTACTGCTCAGATCTGTTAAAACCATATCTGAATTGCTGCATCCTGGACTCCCCAGTATGAGAGACACCTGGATTTACATGATAGTTCAGCAAAGGGCAATTAAGATGATTAACAGACTGCATTTTCTGTCAAATGAGGTGAGACTGGGTGAGCTGTGTTTGTTTAGCCTCAAGAAGAGAAGGCTCAGTAGGATCTTACCAATCCTGTGTATAAATAACCTAATGCTTCTTCTTTATAACCCCACATAATCTCAGTGGTGTCTAGTGAACAGACAAGGGGCAGTGGAAACAGATTGAAAAGTACTTCCAACTGCAAACAACCAAACTGACAGTTCCATTCAGTTTATCACAGAAGTTTCATTACATTTAACTAATTCTAACATGACGGACTGTAGTTTCAAAAAACAATCAGGACCAATTACCTTACCTTGTACTGATTTCAATTTTTAGTGTGAATCTGTAAGCTTAGTTTTAATTCAACTTACTTTCCAGTAAGTTCACACCTGAATAAACTCTTCCCTAAAACAAAACTTTTTTTTTTTCATTTAAGATAGTTATCTGTAAAGTACAGAGAAAAAACCATTAGTCATGTTCCAGTTTAAGGTACCATCTAAGCCACATCCTTATGGAATACCAGCCAAGTTTGAACTAAAACACATGTAAATATAGAAAAACGTTCAGATAAAAATCCTCTGTATTTAATTCATTAAGCAAACAATTACTTACATTTTTTGAAGGACCTGGGCCATCACAACCCCACTCGTTAAATCTTCCACGGTCTGGCATGGTGCCTCAACATTAAACGTTTGGATCTGTGGGAGAAAGTAAAAAGTTATCTTCTTTTTCTTCAATGTCAAGAAATTTTCAAAAGTTTGTAAAAAAATGCTATCAAATAGCAAACAGAATAAATGCCACACATTTAGTGTACATGTTAGGTTCAAAAAGCTTTATATTTAATAGCCATCAAAGAAATGAACAAATCTTCGTATCCTTGTTTTCTCAAGAAACTTTGCTACAAAAAGCAGTATTTAATTCTCCAAAAGGCAAACCTTCCACCGCATTTGCTACTTACTGAAAGTGATTGGTGCATTCAAGTACTTCCACATATTCATGTGCATATATTCAAGTACACTGTCTCAATCAACAAAAGTAAGAAACTCAGTTTTTAGAAGAGACACTGATCCCACAGAACGCTCATCAGCTCCCCACAATGAGAAGATGAAATGTAGATTGACTTACATATTCCAAACTTGACTATTCCCTACTATCAGATGGAAGAGAAGAAGACAATGCCGCTAAACTATAATTGGTCTATGCACTGCTAGCATTCTGAGTATTTCTGTCTGCTATATTAACACAGTGACAGGCACTACAGTCCACAGCAAAGCACTTTTCTTCCTCGCTCTCTTGGTGAGAAGCAACAGTCCACTTCAGAACAATCTTTTTAACTGGTCTAACTTATCTGAAAATTAATTTTAAGGTAACATTGTTTTTAAATTATGTGGATGAGTTTGCAAAAATAATTTTGACGGTATTATTTGGAGGGTATCTGCCTAGTGCTCTCTGCTGCTATCCTCCTCCTAGAGGAAGCCTGGGCTTATTTGTAGAACACACTACTCACACGCACAAGGGGTAAGACAATCTACAAGAGCACTTGCAGCTTCAGAGAACATAAATGTTAGACACATCAACCATTTTTTTTCTGAACATAATATACAACCATTTGTGCTTTAGTGGCATTTGAAAGAGTAACAGTGGTCAGTCATCTCCCAATAAATACCCTTTATATGTGTGTGTGTCTTATAATAAAAGACAATTCATGTAACAGTGTGAAATTCTGAAGGTCCTTCTCTGAGAAGGCTCTCAAAAGGTCAAGTGCACAATAGCCAGATTCTCCTAATACCTTTGGAAGAGGTATAAGCACTCTAGGTCATGGAAGGTACAGTAGGTCATGTGAGCACTCTAGCAATGCCATTTAACATTAATTTGGAGTACAGGCACTTAGGTGGATTTTCCTTTTTTTCCTTTATTCTGGAGAAAAAAAACTAACACTCAATCAGGAAAAAAAAGAAAAAAAAGCAATGATATCCATGAAGAGTCAAAAATTGAGATCTCAGAGCATGTTGACTGGTCATAGTTGAACTTGATCAGGAAATCAAGTCCATGTTCCAAAAGCACATAAATAAATTACTGAGTGGCATATAAAACAGACAGAAGTGACCTTGGCACTTCTGATTCAGATTTTCTTACAGCATGGTCTGAGCTACTTAAAAAAAAAAAAACAAACCACAGCTGCTTTCCAGAAAATCAAGAAGCTATCATATATTGTCAGGACACTAGATGCAAATCAGAGTGGGTGGGTGAGGAAAAAAAACCCACATATCAAAACACAGCACAACAGGATATAACATTGATTTGTTATTTTGCCAGAAAATTGAATTTACCAGTAGTCTCTGAACTGTGGCAACACTGTTGAAGGAATACAGAGATGATTCTGAGTCCCCAACTCAGCAACATATTAAACAAGAAATAATACTTTACTGCTAAAAAAAAAAGGACTGCAATGACACCATGGATGTTTATGCTTGAAGAAGTTCAAGATGCAAAAAAGATAAAATTAACAAGCATAGACAGTGAAAACTTTTTTCTAATTTTGCATATTATACCTTTAACTAACGGAAATTGAAATCACATTGCTGCACAACAGCCAAATCAAAAAATCACATAAGAAGTACTGCTATTACTGTTTTTCAGAAATAGACAATGTTAAATCATCTTTTCAAATAAGCAACAGCAACATAATTAAGGTCTTCAGAGTGCAGACTGATCTGGGTTTTTTAGATTTATTTTCTAACTTGATATATGAAACACCTCCTTGACTAAATAAAAGCGTACGTAGATGATACCACTACACTGATGGTTAAAGAAAGATGACTAAGCCTATTTCCAAAACACAGAAAAACAAGATGCACATTCTCTGTTGTTTTCTATATAATTTTATCATCATACTTCCCCAACACTTTACATAGAAAAAAAGGTCAAAAGTTTCATTAAGGTTCAGGTAACCTATCTGAACTATTTCTTCTTCCCATAAATACACATGCAAGATTGCCATTGAGGACAATAATGTTTTTCATAGTAAGATGTCAAAGAACAGACAGAAAGACTTAAAGTAATGTGACTTTTATCTTCACACATATTTAAATTTTATAATAAATGTCTTTGCTTTTATATTTCAACTGTGCCAAATTTATGCTGCAAAACATTTATACAAATCTTTAAAAATAATGAACTATATCTTTTTCATATCCTTCACCAAGTATCCTTCAGAGATATGAAAGTAACAAATTTTCATCAAAAAACCTTACATGAAACAGCTTTTCAAATTTGCATCAAAGTTAAACTTCTATACCATTCTCAGTTCTACAATATGCTAAACCACTCTAGGAAAGTAGAGTTCATTTTCCAGAAGGGAGACAATGGTAAGACTGTGGCAATACATACACAGAGTCCAGCTATGGAGAAAAAGGAGCAAATTTGTGCGTCTGTGCCTCTAAACAGCTACTCAGTAACATCTGTTAAAACAGTGCTCTTCCTGTGCATTGTGATGTAACTCCTCCTGGAAGGCTTGTCTCCCTTCCTGCAGGAACTGCTCCTCTGCTCATACTTCTTTGAGTGCTTGCAATGCAGTCCTCATCGTTAGTTCCACAACACTGAAAATTAATTCCTGTTTGCTGTTATGATTCTTAGGATTTTTTCTCCACATCTTGAACCAGTGTACAGAGCCTGTACAACATGTCTGTGGGCACACATGAATCTCATGGAGCTCAACAAGGCCAAGTGCTGCACCTGGGTTGGGGCAACCCCCCCTTATCAACACCGGCTGGGGGATGAACAGATCGAGAGCAGCCCTGCCGCGAAGGAGCCAGGGGTGCTGGTGGGTGAGAGGCTGAAAATGAGTCAGAAATGTGCATGGCCAGCAGGTTAAGGAAGGTGATTTTCCCTCTGTACTCCTCTCTCATGAGACCCCACCACTCTTAGTACTATGACTATCTCTAGAGTCCTTAGTACAAGGAAGACATGGACCTGTTGGAGCAGGTTCAGAATAGGGCCACAAAAATGATGAGAGGACTTTCTTCCTATGAGGAAAGGCTGGGAGAGTTGGGGCTGCTCAGCCTGTAGAAGAGAAGGCTTCAGGGAGATGTCACTGTGGCCTTTCAGTAGTTAAAAGGAAGATGGGGACATACATCTTAATAGGCCCTGTAGCAACCAGAAAAGCAGTAACAGTTTTAAACTGAAAGAGCAGAGATTCAGACTAGATATAAGGAAGAATTATGCTATCATGAGGGTGGAGAAACACTGGAACAGGTTGCCCAGAGAAGTGGTAGATGCCCCATCCCCAGTAAGGTTGCACTAGGCTCTGTCAACCTGATCTAGCTGAAGATGTCCCTACCCAAAGCTGGGGGATTGGACTACTTGACATTTGAAGGTCCCTTACAACACAAACTATTCTATGATCCTATCACACAAGAGTCTGGGGAAAAGAAAGAGGCAAAGTAAAAAACCCCAGCCACTTGGCTCAATCACTAGGTCTAGTATGCCTTCATACCTTCCATAAACTATCATGCAATGAAAGAAAAGAGTGCTTAAATTTTACTAAATATTAATCCAGATCTCTGATCCACATAGACATGAACAGTCAATTTTTATACAGAGCTTAAAATGAGGATTAACAGGTGACTGTTACAACGCAAAGGAGGCTATCACAGGGGGCTAAATAATTGCTTCAGGAAGACAATACCTTAGAAAATTTACAGTTCCTGATTACATATATGGCTAGGGAGGATTTGTTACCTACTAGGGATAGGATGTAAAAATGTTTTTCATGAAAAACACTTTTTATATGAAAGTCAGTGAACTGGACAAACACTCAGTTGTCAAAGACAGTAGGTGAAAACCAGGATAAAAATGTAATGGGGAACCCAGCATACCATGAAATTTGATGGGAAAAAAAGAAAGTAAAAAGCAAAACAAAGCAAACCAATTCCACCTCAAAGAAAAAAAAATTCTCAACGACCTTTCCCTTCGCAACACTAAGGGATAATGAAAGACTTGCTCTTTGCAGAGTGATTATACACACGGCTTAGTATTTGTTACTTATGCAGTTACGTAATAAACATTTTAAGTATTCTTTTGCAATAATACCTGAAATTGTTATTAGTGGTTCTTAACAGATAAAACACTGTGTGACTGGTTACCTCAAGCAGAAACACAACAAACAGTAACACCCAGGTTCCAATTTACTCGAGCAAAGCACCCCTCAGTCACTGCTGGGGGACAAACTGGGCATCAGTCCACAGACTCTGACCAACCTGCTTGTTTCTGTCGGGTTTTTCCACTCTCTTCCCCTCTCCTTATCATTACAATTATTAGTACTGTTGTTATTAGCATATTTAGCACTACATTATATTAATTATTAGTACTATTTTATATTTATGTTATCTCTAGCCTATTATTACTATTATTGTTGTTATTTTGTTTCAATTATTAAATTTTTCTTACATCAGCCTGAAAGGTTTACATTTTCTTTCCCATTCATCTTCCCACTGGCAGGGGAATCAGGGGAATGAGTGAGCAGTTGTGTGATCCTTAAATTCCCAGCAAGGGTTAAATCATGACACCACCACTTCAGGATTATTTATCCATTATTTTCCAATATTTTTGGAACTGACTTTGCAAGCTTACAGCTAGCTGCCATGTGGAGCCTAAAACAATACCGTACCAGTACAGAAGAAATAAATCACATAGACAAGACAGGGAGAAGGGGCTGTGAAAGGAGACAAGAAAGGAACCAGCCTCACTGGGTTGAATGCAAAGAGCGCACTGGCAGAGAAGATTAAGGCAGGCTGGATACTTCTGTCCTTGCATATTAATCCTGTATTTCCTACAAGATCTGCAAGAATCTCACTAAAATAACATCTACTCAGTTTCAATGCCTGGAGTAAACCAGAATATCAATTCTTTTCACAATGGCAAGATAATTATGTGATACACACAGTTGTTCCTCCTCAGATGTAAAATTCTTGTATTGAGACAGATCTTTCAAATTAGAAGTGGATTCCCATCTGAAAAGCAGATCCTATGCTTTTGGATAACCTTAAAGTTTCTTCACTCATTTTTCTCCTCACACTTGGCAGCACTGCTATCTTCTGCCTGCATAGTCACGGCATAAGCTGTTTTTTCATGCTTTCCAAGACAACAGCAGACCACATGAAACAAACAATGGGGAAAAAGATTCTCTAACAAGCAGCAGGTTTATTCCAAGATTTGAATTTGTGAATGTTTTCACTGATTTGCAGGTTGTCAGATTTTCATAACTAAAATCTCAAAAGCTACTTTGCAATCCAGCTGTAATGTTAGGCACTCAATTAGCCCAACAATGAAATTACAAGGTTTTTATATTACTGGTCAGGGTGGGGATTCTTCTAGGGAAGGACTTGAATATGAATTTTTAATTAATTTCCCTCTCATTTTATGTATATTGTGTTTAACCCCAAATATCTGAACAGGTCAAAACCATGAAATATCTTAATCAAAATATTTTATTCAAAATTACACTTTTTCAAATATTAAATATTTCCTTTGCAGAAACACAGCGCAGAAATTAGAAGATACACCTTAACTAAAGCTTGCTTACTAAAGGAGTTAAGAGATGAGAGAGCCACGACAGCATAAACCAGTTACTACCGCACTGTCTTGGCATTGCCACTAAATTGCTGCTAACTGAAGTGTTCAAGTATGACAAATTATTAAGATACAATGAACAGAGTCTCAAGTCTGAATGGTTTTTGGTTTAGCCATTTCGGAAACATTAATGAGAAGACAAGCTAACATACCAACTCCTGTGGTGAAAATGAATGTACTCCTGTTTTCAGTTGAAAGCCAGATGAGCCAACAGATGAAAAAGAATTCCAAACAGCATTTGCAATGAAGATAAAATGAAAATACAATACAAAACAGGAAGGCCTAAAATACCATCATAAATCAGCAGTTCTTTCCAAGCCTTCATCAATTTCATCATGTTTTATTTAAAAGTAGTATTTACCAGTCAATGCTATCTCTTCTCAAAATACAGGCTACTAATAAAATGCAAAACTGCCAAACATTAAATCACTGCACCCACGTTTATAGGATACATACTTTCACATTCCACCAAGCACCAATGAATTTTAGCAAGCTTCAAAAGTGCCTTTTAAGACAAGAAATATCTTCTCATGGGGAAGAAAAACCCCAACTCAAAACACAAATGGAAGGATTTCCAGTAACCAGTGGCTTCCTCTGTTAATTGGAGTGCAAAAATTTCCATCCCTACTACCCAGAAGTGACAAAATAACACACTTATAATGATATCATACTAAACACAGAAGTAGGATATGTTCTACCTTCAGTACTCTGACTCACAGAAGCCTAGATGATAATCCAGCCCACAGAATTAGGACACATGAAGTTTCACCAAAGAAGGATAATGAAACTTTTCTGTAAAAGTAGGTGTTCAATACAAATGGCAGAACAGTGCTCAATGAACAAAGAGTGAAATTCTTTTTATTCTGAATGAAAATGGCTAGGCTACTAGAAACCTGAACAACATCAGGCAAATGTGCCCAAATTGATCCACACTAAAATAAAGAATAGGCATCAAGACATAGCAGCTATGTGTGGGCACAGGGCCAAGTAAAGTCAATTAACTTCTTGGTTAGCGGCTAGTCAGAGAAACTTCCCAAATTTATACTTATTTCTAATATTACTTAAACAGTCAAACAGAACAAAAAATAAATAAAAACAAAACAACAAGAAGTGAAAATAGATGACTGCTTTCCTCTTGCAAAATATCGAAGAATAATAACAACTATTAAAAGCCTGTAACTCCAACCTTTGCAGCTATAATTCAGATGAGAAATACTGTCCCTATTGACAGGTGAAAGAAAGAGCTCTCTTCCCCGAAGGCACAGAAGATGAAACCAAGAACACCAAGTTCTACTGAAATATCATCTGCACAAACTTTCTGATCAGTGTGGAAACACAGGCTTTCACAGGATCACATGAGTAAGAAAGATTTAGCAGCTAAAAGACAGGATTAAGAGAAACCTGGCACTAAGTTTTCACCAGGTTAAGAAATTTCAGACTTAACAGATTCTAGAACTGGTAACACAGATGCATAGCACACCACTAAAATTAGCATATCTTGCAGTTCAAGTCTTCTTTTCCTTATTTATATTTCAACAAATAATTTCCTTAACTTCAGGGAATTCTGTGCAGAACAAGATTTTTCAGAGGCTGACCAAATTCTATGGTTCCTTAATAAAAAGGCAGAAGCCACCATTTTGACACTATCCATAAAATAAAATCATTAACCCTGCCAGAGTGATCAAGTCATGCTGTCTGGGTTGTTTTTTTTTCCTAGCCACAAAAGGGGCAGTAAAATTAATAAAACCAAACACACACAAAAAAATAAAATGAACAAGAAAAAAACCACACACATAAATTCTGCTGCAGTTAGTTACACACTTACTTCTACTTATTCCTACATTGAAGTGAAACTATGGATACGTTGCTGCCATGGCAAACAAGTTCACTCAAAGACTTATCTTGTGTAATCCTGAAATGTAGAAAGGCTGTAACTCATTTAATAACTTGCAACACTGCAATGAATAAATTACAGAAGTTCATTTCCCTGATCTATTGTGCCCTAAATATAAATCATGTGGGGTTAAACATGCATTTGTTGCTTAAGTATCCTAACTTAGCTACCTTGAGAGATGTAGCTGCAAATGGGAGTTCCAGAGAGGACACAAAGCACTACACTGCCAGCATGACACACTTTTGCAAAGAAGCTTGCAGCTAAATGGCATGAAAGAGCCCTAGGAATCCCAGGGCTGAAGCACATTATCATTAGATTTACAATGCAACTTCTTGAGAAATACTTGATCCACTACCTGCATCATTTCAAAAAACATTTCCTGTGTGCCCCCTTTGAAAAGCTCCCATCCCTTTGTGGCCCCAGCTAGTCCACTGAAACACAACTCCAGCTTTGTATTCATTCAGAAGCTTCTGCCTGCCACAGGCAGGAGTGGAGTGCTGGCTGGACTCCCCCGCCCTTAACCTTAGAGAGCTTTTCCCTCCACCGAAACCCTTCTCCTCCTTTTCACGCTGCAGCTTTGTTCTCCGCCCTGAGTGAGCAGTACTAAGGACCTCAGGGGAATGACTTGAGTCACGTATGGCAAAGGCAGACAGAAAAACAATACAAGCATACTCTACAGGGCAGGAAACCACTACTGGTAGTTACGGGAAGGAGTAAATCCCTCTCCCATGTGTGGCAGGACCTGCCAGGCTGCTGGCAACAAAATCTACAAGGACACTACTACTCTCTCTCCCTCACTTCCAATCGTGCATTCCTGCCTTAACCTTGTGCTAGTGTGGGTTGCCATGTGGCAAATAACCTCGCTGTTGTTTGTGGGTTTTTTTAATTAATCACTAGGACTTGCAAATTAAATTGATTAAACAACCCCAGATTTAGGCTCTGAAGTTGGGGGCACTCAACAAATCAAATTTAGGCAACAACCTTTCTAAACGACCACACTGCAGAGTCAGCCAAGAAAGCAGAGAGCAGCAAGTACAATTGTGTAGCAGGGGAGAGATAAGAGGCTCACGGCTCAACTCGAATGTCTGCAATTGCTCTACAAAAGTCAAACACGTTGCAGCAAAGATTTCTAATGGTCCAAGAAGAACAGAATGCCAGAATATTATCTTCAAGTTTACAAGCCCCAAAATGTCACAACTACGGTGGACAATTGTGCAAAATTCAGTTTGATTTCATCTCTTTGAAACATCTGTATTTAAGTATTTCAGAGAAGAGAAACAGGTTTCTCTCCGCACCTCCCACTCTGAGATTAACAAGCTAACAGAAAAGTTGTTTCCTTTACACTCTCTAAGGTTCACAGTTCGTAGGAGAAAAGTCTGTTTCTTCTCCAAGCAACATCTCACAACCCCTCAACAAAAAAATGAGGGGGCAGAATTGGAAGCTGAAATTGAGCACATACTAAATCACATCTAAATTTTTTTTTCAGAGAACTACTATAAATGTACACTGTACAGAACAGCTCTTCAGGAAGAAGAAAATCGAAAAAAACCCCAGAATTTGGGACAAGGCTCCAAAGAATGAAAATCTAACAGTGTCAAAGCGCACACATGATGAATAATGCCTGCACGTTCAAATTCTACGTTCCGTTTTCCTTTCTCAGGCTGACTTAAAAGATGGGAAAGAACATATACAAACTGTACCCTATTTCCTTTAATTATCGTACTCCTATGTTATCAGCCTTCTATAACTTGCTCTTCAATGTGATCTTGAAGAGAACTTCCTGTTTTCTGCCTGGCCTCTCAGCAACAAGTGAAAAATTCCCTATTACCTAATAACGGTACTAGACACGCCAGCTCCTTCAAACACTGCGAATATTGCACTCAGAACATCACAGTCAGAGATACCTATCCCTTTAAAAGGGGGAGCAACAAATTCTGTACTATCTTAATGAGAGGCCATAAAATATAAGAAAAGGTTGCTCAGCCTACTAGTCTTTCACATTAGTTACAGGGGCTGTGATCTGCCACGTTCCTCAAGCTATATTCCACAACTGCTGACAAGCTCAAGCTTTTTTGCCCTCTGAACAGCAACATATTGTATTCACACAGAATAGTTTTCTTGATTCACTGTCAACATCATCAGCACAATCAACCACTCCTGAAACAGGATGCTTTTTTCAAGAGGTAAGACACGCTGATGCAATTGTATTATCAGAAGAAAATGAAACTCTACAACTTTGTGGTCAGTGGCCAAGGGGTGGAAGAAGAAAGAATTGAAACAGGCATAGCAAGTTGCCTACAATCTTGCCAGCTAAAAGAAACCAGACGTGTACTTACAAACGCAAATGCATAAGGATCAAGAACACTATAATCTAAAAAAAATATAATTGGACAGTAGGGAAAACCAGCCTCCCCAATAAATTCCAGCAATTTCTCTTTGAAAAGAGTGCCTACCAAGTACTTGCAAGCAGCCTTCTTGAGGAATCAAAATCTGTTTCAGCAACTGCTCACATGGTCTCTGTATCTCATACTACCACAGATAAATCCTTACAGTTGGGGATAGGCCATGACACAGAAGACAGAGATACGCTGTACTGAGGAGATTTTTCAGCCAAAAAGGGAGAAAGGTCAAAGGACTCATACCACATAAATGACCAAAGTGTTTGTGGAATGGAGAATATTGGAACAGGAGCCTTGCAGTGTTTAGGAAGTTCTCACTTATCAGGAAAGTCTTAACAGAAACTTCATTTTGCCTTGAGGGTTGGAAAAGAAGGAAAGCAGGCAAGATGCAGCTTGGTGGAGGCAGCACATACTAAAAAAAGAGGTATTTATCATAATGAAAGAAAGTTCATGACATCTCCACATCAACCCACTACTTACAACCACTTAGCAGCAACCTCTTTGAGGAATCCTCCTGTTTACATACCAATGCTAAGCAATCTTTTCAGTATCCTACCTTAGTTCTGTGCTAAAAAAGAAAACTTTTGCTAAAAAAAACATAGCAAAAGCCTATAGCCATCACAATGTCTTCAGACATATTAAAGTATAACTGGCACAAGCATGTTTGACAGCTCTTCATGTTTTATGAAATGTCTCAGCTATGTATCTAAGTTGAGAGCACTCCTGACACTACACACACACCACAAAAAAACAACCCAAACTAAACACCAAAAACTCATGTGTCCATATGTGAATCACTCTTAACTTTTAAACAGGAAAAGATGTTGTCAGTCTCTTGTTAGATACACTGAAACTTCAGTATCATTGCAGGTATGTCTCACAGCCACATTTTTCTAAATTGCCTTGGCTGAAGTGCACCTTGGATAACAATTCCTTAGTGTATAGGATAGTCTCAGAAGTGGTTTGTGGGAGACTTTTGGTAGAGCAATAGTTCTACAATTACAGTAAGTTGCAAACACTGCTGAAGAGCAAATATAAATTTTGAGAAGTCAGTACTTGGCCTCCAGTCCTTCATTTAGTTTCGCTCAAGTTGCCACTACTATGGCAGTCTCAAAATAACATCATGGTCACCTTCTAAAGTGGTAGGAAGTCAAAGCTCACTCAGCTGTTTAAAATCCTGAACAAAAATTATTTAGGAACCCATTTGATAACACTGTCAGAGGGGTGAAAAATTAACAACAATTACACCCCAAGCTAAAGCCTAACAACAAAAGTGGGTATTGGCAAAATACTAAAAAATAAACCAAAGCATATTCAGAGGTAAGCAGCTTGCTCCAGCTTAAATGCAGCAGAACAGAAATCACAGGTGTACAAGGTAAAAAGCCTAAGCAATATTCTCCTTCATTAAAATCATGAGTTGGTAGAGGGAGGAGCACTTTCTTCTCACCCTATATCCATCTGAGCAAACATTCAGTTTAGGCCGAGCAGGTTCTCAGACTTGCAGAAAGCCTTATCTATTCAAAACACAGACAAACCAGTTGAAGTACTTCTGTATGAATGTTAAGCAAGCAACCTGGGAGGTTAAACCAGTTCCACTGAGCAGCCAGCTTCTCTGGCATAATGGGAAATGACTGGTCTCCCCAGATGTACATAAACTGTTATTAAGACAGCTCTACCCTCCTATCTAAATGAACGGTTTCCCAAGAATCATTATGGGACTTGAGAGAAAGCCAAACAAAAAAAGCATCTTCTTTATAGACAGAAAGTTTCACTGAGGAACAAAAAACTTCACTGTCTCTTCTGCAAGTTTCATGTATCCTGGGATAAACTGAAGTCACCTTTCTTAATTTTTCTACTGAGTCTGTTTTAAATCCACATTTACACATAAAGGACGAAGCTGTAAAAATAACCCACAACTTCATACATTCATCCCAGAATCAAGCTGACCCATCTGAATGCTGTTTAAGAGGATTTACTACTTCTGCTAACCAAAAAAGATGCAGCTAGTCTCTTCCTTAGCTCAGTATTTGAGGGGGTGGAAAGGTGAGAAGTTTAAAGGGATCTGCGTGGACCATTACTACAGACAGGACCAGCTCCACTGGATAGGTACAGCTTCAGGACTGCAGATTATAAAGACTGACCCTCTCACTCAGCTTTTCTTTGCCAGTATTAACACACATCGACTTCCTCATATTGGGACTTTTCATTCCCCATACCTAAAGGAGAAAGCATGGAAAGCCAAAAGCAAGACAAGTGGCCAACCATAATAAAGGTGGAAAAGTTGGCAGGAAAGTGAAGGAAAGAGGAACTGGGTGACTTATCTCAGACCTACATGAAGTATTTCCCCAAAAACCTCTTTCCCAATATTGCCTTCTACAATTTCCAGGCCACTTGCTCACCTCTAACAATAAATTCATTTCCCTTGCTTATCCTTTTTGACTTCCATTGAGAAACATCTTATTCTCTAAGAACTTACTCATCACCATCAGAGCTTCAGTCAGCTCTGGCCTCTCATAGAAAAAATGTCTGAAAATTTGTCCCTATTTCACAATCAGCTGTATTGCAGACTTTCATATTCTAGGTATTTACTTGGCAATTTTGCATACAGAGGGGAAAAGAACCCCAAACCAAAATCCAGTGGTTTGAAACAACTGACCAATAACTCAGCTACTACAGAAACACAAGTTCCAGGTCTGTGTTACAGTCATTGCTCAGACTACAGAGTAGCTGCAAACCGAGATTTAACATCCACTACATTTTGGCTGCTCTTCGAGTGACAGCATAACCTAAAGACATTTTAGGAAGAAACTGAAAACATTAAAGTGGTATCAATTAATTGTCATCGTAAGATCACAGAATCATGTGATTTGGGCTGGAAAAGAACCTTGAAGATCATGTGGTTCCAACTCCCAAGCCATGAGCAGGGACACCTTCAGCTACACCAGGTTGCTCAGAGCCTCATCCAGCCAGGCCTAGAACACCTCCAGGGATAAAAATATCACCTCCTAGGTTGATACTGTACCATACTAGACCTCATCGGTGAATTTTGTCTCTCGAGACTCAAGCACTGCTTAAAACCAGACAAAAACAAACAGGCGGAAATGCAAGTTTCTGATCAAAAAGGCGGCCTTGCTGGTCCGAGCAGCGGGCGGGGGCGAACGGCGGGCACTGACATACCGACGGCATAGCAGGACAAGGATCAGAGCCAGGGCCTGCAGCTCGCCCGCCCAGCCCGGGCGCACCTGGGGGCGCTCCCGCGCCGGCCCCCCGGCCCTTTGTTCCCCCGCTGCAGGGGCAGCGCTGAGGCAGAGCACGGCCCTGCCCGGCCACCCCCGGAGCGCCACGATAAGACATAAACAAGGCAGGGCCGGGCCGCCCGAGCTCCGACCCCGACCCGGGCGCGGTGCGGGCCGCGGGGCCTCCACGG
>VWZQ01003176.1:550463-602891 GCA_013397015.1 Myiagra hebetior
CCTGTCCGTGGTATGGGGATGTTGGGACTGGATGATCTTTAAGGTCCTTTCCAATCTCTCAACATTCAATGATTCTATAAGTTACTTGCTTAGCACTAGCTGCAAGTGGTAGCTAGGAAGAAGGGTGATTAGACATTGGAATGGGCTGGCCAGGAAGTTGGTGGAGTCATGGTCCCAAGAGGCATTTAAGAAAAGACTGGACATGACACTTGGTGTCATGGTGTGGTTGACAAGGTGGTGTTCAGTCTTAGATTGGTCTTGATTATCTCAGTGGTCTTTTCCAGCCTAATTGGTTCTGTGTGATTCTGCAGGTGATTCAATTAATTTTTTATCTCAAAGACAAGGAGTCTGTCTGTGGCCAGAGTGCCCCCACATCCTTTCTGTTCCCCAGCCAGAGGAACTCTCCATCATGCTGCAGAGGGGTCACCTGAGGAGTTTGAGTAACTCTTTCTCAGTTGTGTGTTGGATTTTGGCCTACTTGAAGTTTGCAATGAGAGTCTGTGGCATCATGATAAGTTCTGCAGTTCCCTATCAGTTAACAACGGGCCTGACATGCAACAACACAGAGCAGTGGGCACAGGGCACTGATAAGAGTGGATGGCTGAATAAACAGGAAGGGTCGCAGATGCAGGAACTGTCACTTTTTCCCCCATTTTCTCAGGGTTCTTCCATTTAATAAATTAGTAGCATGGACAAAATCTGAGTGCTCCCTTTATGTCAGCTTCTTTTGAATTAAAGAGTATTGTAGAAGCTATGAAAATTTTCAAGTTTTCCCAGGAAAGTACTTTCTCACTGATCTCGTCGTATGTAAGTTATAAAGTTATAAGATCTCTGCTGTGTAAGTTATAAATCAAATCTGTCTTCATTTAAAGGTAACTTTCAGTTTGGGAATGAGTTTAAAATCTTGGGAAACTGCACAGCTACCAACTTCCCATTCCAAGTTTTAATGTGTGCTTCAGGCAATGTGCTTGGTAGTTTTGACAAAGAATGCTTTCACAGGTATATTGCATTCTTTAAGATTTTCTGCCATATCTTCCTCTATGTCTCATTTCCCACTCTGCTTTGCTTGTTGCCACGAGGTATACCTTGTATTTTGTTGATGCAAACAAACACAGTAATGTTTTTTTGCCTTGCTATCCATTTTAGATATGAGGTTGTATATGGAAGTAGTGCGTTCTACAATAAGGAATTCTTGGGCACTTTTCCTAAAAGAGATCTGAAGCCTCTTCATGCTTAGCCGAAGTATTACCATATTCCAGTAAACATTATTATAATGAAGTGACAATATTTTCTTTTTCTTCCTGTCTGACCAGGAAAGTCAGGTATCCAAGCTGAAGGCATTACCAGGCTCTTCCTCATGCTCCTATCTGCATGTGAATTCAGTTCCACCCTCTAGTGTGTTTAGAACTCTCTACCTTTCATTATGTGTTAGCCTTATGAAGTGATGGAAGACTTTGTTGGGAATTGTTTTACACAGGTCATACATCACCCAGCCAGATATTCAGAAGAGTAATGCTAAACAGGGCATTGAATTTGTCATTTTGCTTCAAGCCATCCACATGGTTTCAGGCTCAGGAGAAAAAATTATTGGAGACATTTTGTTTTCCCAGTAGAATGGTGTATTAATCTTGGATTATTTTCCCTCACAGTCTTGCATCTAGAGTTTGCATCTGCATTACTTTTAACTTGCAAAGCATTATTGCATCACCAAAAGTAGAATATCTACTTTCCTTTTTCTTCTTTTTTTCTCCGTAGGGAAAAATGTGTCTCAGAGACTGCTGACCTCACACCTTGCAGAAATCTGCTTTATCAGTGCCTCAGTTGGTCTGTTCGTAAGGTATACTCAACAAAGTCATTATTTGCCTACTGAAATTGCCCTCTCCTCTCTTTTGGCAAGACTCTTCAGGCCTTTTCCATTCTCTTTTGCAAGGAGCACACATACACTTAAGTGTAGTCAGCAGAGTCCTGAAAGCAAAGGTGGTTCATGGTGACCATGTAGCTGAATGTTGAACAGCTGAGTTTGGCTGTATTTCTTGTACCAGCTGAACTGATTTGTAAATGCAAAGTTGATGAAAACTCATAATAATGATGCATTAACAGACTGCATGAAATTCTAGTAGGATAATCCCAAGTCAATTTTAACAACGTTCTCACAGAATATGTCTTACCAATTTATATGTTGCTATATTAGATCTTTTTTTTTTTAGTTTCCATCCATGTGCCCTTTGGATTTTCTCCTACTGATTTTTAAAATGTAGGGAGATAGTAGTAGAGATTGTTGTGTGTTGCTTTATTCAAGTAAGACTATGGTCACAAAAATGACAAGCTAATAAATCCTGTTTCCTCAGAAACAATTTTTCTAAGTACACCATCAATCATTTCAATTTCTTCTGTTTTATAATGTTATATTTGCCTACACCACTTTTTCAAAGTCCAGTTTCAGTACACTAAGGAACCTGGATAAAATTTATTACCTCACGATTTAGCTGATTTCAGGTTTAGGCTAGTAAACTCATAGAGTATTCAACACTTCCACTCTTCATCATGCGTAGTTCATGCCTGCTGTTGTTAACTGTTTCTGAATGCAGTCTGGGAATATCTTTGAACTCTTAAAGAAAGAGGGAATAAATAACGGTAGGATCCAGTTTGCTGAGTCAAATCCATTCACAAAGTCCCATTGTCAACCATGGAAAGGGGCCATGACCTGCTACTACCCTGAAGCAGGAAGTAATTAGATAGCTTCTGATGTGACAGGTCTCAATTTTTGCTCTACATGTATGAATTTGTCTTTATTTTGGGAATTTTCACCTGTTTTTCTCTTAAATGAAATATGCTAAATTTAAGCCCTCAAAATTTCAATGTCAGCTAATATATGTTCAGGAAGTGGATTACAGAATAAATATACTCTGTTTTAGTATGCTTAAATTCTTAAGAGTTGGTTTATGTTATCTAAAACAGGCCAATCTTATTAGAAACTTTTTAATACAAATGAAACAAATTTTTTCTTGTTTGTTTTTCTTACTGTGGAAGAAAATTTTAAGGTGTTAAAGCCTTTTTGTCCTTAAGAAAGTGAGACCTGTGGTATTTGACCAGTTGGAGATGAATTAGCTTGTCCAACTTTTCTAAAGGGCAGGGGTAATGCTTTTGCTAATAGAAGGCAACTGGCAAAAGGATTTGCAGGTTCTGCCCTGCACACTGGCCAACCATCACTGTCTTAACTTAATAATTTTTTTCAAGACCTGTTGGTGGCTGCCAGTACTGCATCAAGAGGAAAACACTCAAAATAAAACTAATATAAATGAAAACCCAAAACTCCATTTTTGTCATCCAGTTCACTCCCAGCCCATCCCATAAAGGACACATTGTTATCCAAATTGTCTTTCAGATGTTAAGCAAATTTGTACCACATTCACAAAATCAACACAGTAAGGTTAATAACTTGTATCTCACAGCAGTATTGCTTGTGTGTTACCTCATTGTTTACTTCTCAGGCATCGAGAGCCTCTTATTTCTTTTTCACTATGCTTGCACATTCCTTTGGCAGTGGGTCCTAAAAACCTCTGTGGTTTTGAGAGTGTATTATCATATGGTACTTCCCTGATAAACTCAGAAAAGTTCAAATACTTTAGAAAACTATGGAGAAAATTCTGACTTTGGATAGCTGACAGCTGTTTAACGTATCATGGTAAAGACTGGATTGTTTTTCATGTCCTTATGAGTCATGGCACAGGGTATTGTTGTAGCTGTGCTTTATGTTGAACATTGAAAGTCTTAATAATACTTTTCAAATCTGAAAAATTAAGAAATAGTACATCCACACTACTGTATGTCTTCATTCCCTCACATTTCAATGTGATCTGTATGAATTTCCAAGAATAAAAGTCATTGTACTTGCAGTATTGCTCATTATAGTTCTCCTTTTTTTGCTTAAATCTGCATACATTGTTCATACAAATTTCCACAGAGGGAAAAATGTAGCTTTTAAAAGGTCTCTAGATTCTTATTTGAAATGTAAAAAAAAATTAGTGTTACTTTCTGTTAGTGATCACTCTGAGAAATCTGATAATAAACAAGGTGATTTTTGGTTCAGATGGTTAATCACTGACAGATTTACAAATAAAACTATGATTTTACAGACAGTAGATTGCATTCCTTTCTATTGCCAAACCTTTTGTGGACAATTTAGTCTGAGGTTGTTTACACTCTCTAGCTATCAAGAATCCTCGTGGAGATAAACCTGATCCCAGTCTACTGGGATGCAATGTCAAGCTGTAACTTAGCTAGCCCGAATGGAATGGAGAAGTAACTCCTTGTCTTTTTCCCCCTTTCTGTATTGTTTCACTTGAAGCAAGTGCCTGTAGTCTGAAGATAAGATGAAATAAAGCTGGAATTTAAGATTTGGGCTTTGTTATTGTTGTTTTTAATGTAGGAAAAAGGCCCAGCATTTTTGTTAGTTTTTTAAACTTCACAATTGATATTTTTAACATTCTGAAGTTAATTGTATAAGTTCCAGTTTTAATGTGAGTATTGTTAGATGTGGCTTGGTTTTCATCCCCTCATTGGAACACAGGTTGGAGTTATGCTTGCATTTAAGAAAGCTATCCTTGTGAAATGGCTAAAAAGAGAAAAAGTTTTAAGTATAACCAGAAATCGTTTATCAGAATTTAATCTATTTTCAATAACTGCCTTTTTTTCCTGAAGTAATTTTATACATTTGTACATTTGCACAAAGTACATTTGGTACTTTTCTAGGAGGTATTGTAGACAGGAATTAATTTATTGTATTAAAGAATAGAAACAGAGCAATAAAAAATTCAAACCTTCTTTGCAATTATAAAATGAAACAAAGTAACATAAATCTACAGAAAAGAAAGAAAGACTTTAAAATAATTTAATGTCTGAAAAGCCTGTGGTGTAGAACCCAGGTCTGAAAATTATTATATGAGGAAAAGGTTGATGAAATACTGTCATTTATTTTTTTGTAATCAGACAAATGTAATGGATCAATGGATGGAATTTAGTATGAACCACACTAACTTGCTCTTGAATTGCATCAAATTATTAACAGTGACTGTTTTAGGAGTGATTAGAGATATGTGATAAAGTCTGGTTCTGGAAGTCTTCTCTGACGCACGCTTGGTCGTTATCAAGGCTGGTTGCCTCTGAAGACTGAGTCTTCATTACATTATTTAAGAGTTAAATCTCCTATAGCTTGCTTCTTAGTTGTACCAGCTGAAAGAGCAACACTTTGCTAAACACATGCACTGTGAGGCGAGATCTCTTCGAAGCTATTTTAGTACTGTTATCTAGTCTATCATACATTCAAACCACTGCAGATGACTCTTTGGCTGTTGTGATTGCACTTTAAGAAATATGAACTGCAAGCTTCCAGTTCTAGGTATTTTGTTTGAAAACATTCAAGACAGCCTTGAAATCAGAAAATTCCTTCCTCCTTCAGTCAGACATTTTTTTCTATTAATGTATTTTAACATTTTCCTTGTAGACATTGCTTTCTTTAACATGCTATCTCAGAGATAAGAGGAGGAGGAGGAGATTGTTGCTGTCTCTACTGAGGCTTGAATTCAGAGAAAGTGTGTATTGGTTCTTTCGAAGTGATACCCTTCTGCTCTGTAGTACTTAGTCCACACAAGTCTTGTCAGCTCTACTGTGCAATGATCTTATTCAGAAAAAATGCTGGAAGTAATGAGAAAAATGTACACAGCACTTGCTGGAGACCAGAAGCAGCAAGTAAATTAAAATACGAACAACATGAGCATTTAGCGTTGATAGTTTGTCTTGTCTAGAGTTCAGTGATAGAAGCAGCTGGGAGTGAGACTGAGGCAGTGATTCCACTCCCCCGCTATATAATCTTTGCAGTATTGATATGTAAGTGAAAACAAAGTGTCTCAGGGTGTTTTATGCAGAGAGAAAGACTGTGCAACTATTTCTCTTGGGTATTATGCTTGTGTCAAAAAGGTTATTGCGAAAGTCATATATGGTCCAAAATGGAGGGCTGAAGTAGATACAAGTAACTGATATTAGGTTCAAGAAGGAAGAGAGATGAGGATCTGTGTACTTTGTTTTCATGTTCTGATGCTAACTTTGGCACCTTAGTTTGGTATTTCAGGAAAAGTGGGTGAGCAGAAATGAAGGCAAGTAATGAATGCAGTAAGTGCTATTAATGGTAGGCAGACAAGAATTTAGAGTGTTGTTGCAAGGAACATACAGAGAGGGAAGAGTTGGGGTGGATGTCTTGAAGGCTGCTCAGGAAAACTGGTTTAAACTGCTGTGATATTGGTAATTCATGTGTTGTTTTCAAAGTGCATCAAGCAAGCCATGACAGAGGAAGTTCAGGTGTTAGTGTAAGAAACACATGCCTTCCAAAGGTACAGTAAATCATCTGTATGTCTCCGGCACAATAGGTATTTCTGAAAAAAATAGCCAACAAGCCAAAACCCTATGTAATACTTAATGGGATGTAGTTGTTATTGGCATGTTGGTATATTCTAACAGAACTGATGTGGAACAGTGGAGGAATTATCACACACCAGTTCCCTGGCATTTACTTCTGGTTTTGTTCTGAGTGGTCAGCCCAGAAAAAAACAGTGGAACAGAGTAAAAATTAGTGGACTTATACTTAAGGAGGAAAAACACAGGAATTGAAGACACCAGCATGTGCAGCTCTGGAAAATGGCTGTCTCAGAATGATGCAATGAAAGAAAGGGAAGCTTCTTCAGGACTGGATATGCAAAGAAATTAAGTGTACAGCAGGTAATGTTGAGCTAGGGAGTCATCACAGCACACCTACCAGTCCAGATCCTCAGCACCAGGGAACTGCTCCTCAGAAAAATTCCACAACATCTTAACCTCATGGCTTTAACTGTAGGAAATTAATTGTGTAGCCAGCTATGCAGAGAAATGCTGTAACTCCTTGTGTAGGCCCATGTTCCTATGTAAGACCTCTCCACAAAGATCTGGTCTTTTATTCATTAGTATATATGAAACGTGTGTAAACATTGACCTACTTTAAACATGCCTGTTTATGAGTCACTGGTGTTCCACCTTTGAAAGAAGTTACGCTTTCCAAATACTATGACACAGTTGCTTGTTGAAAGCTGTAATTAGCAAAAAATTGACTATAGTTACAGAAATAATAGTCTCAGTTCAGACTGGCGCACTTAGGATACCTTAGTTTATTGTTTCACTTCGTATGTGCTTCACTGTTCCATTTTGGTTTTCACAGTGAAAGCCCAAAAATACAAGAAGAATTAATGAAATCTCCCCTTGTTCTCCATGAGTTTGCTCTGCTCTCATGGTACTTAATTATACCACTTACGTTTTTTAACAATACTCTTAGAATGTATCAGCTTCTCTTGTGTTGCTGCTGCAGAAGGCAGCTCCCACAAATGTAAGGAAGCTTGAAAAAAGCTCCACTGCTGATACTAAAAAAAATCTGTAGGGTGAGAGTAGCTGTCTTAGGGAAAAGATGACACTTTCTTATTAGCAATAAGAAACAGTGTTTCTGTTCCTGGCATGCTGAAGTCTTGCCAGGGTGGTCATTACAGGTATCCACTAAAACTCTGATGACTTGTACTCCATTTCAGTTTTGCAATTAATTCACGGCCAGAGGATGTTTGGTGATGTTTGCTAGACAACGAGGTTTAAATTAAAAATTACACATGATCTGTGAAATGTAGAGGAACACTGATGAGAGCTTGCAAGCTGGACTAGGAGACACAGAAAATGATTCCAGTTTTACCTGCCTTCAGAAACCAATACTGGGATTTTATGTCAGCTTCATATGAAAAATACTTCAATTGTGTATGGACACAGCTTCAGTATGACTTTTCATGTCATTTGACAGAGTTAGCTTCACCCTTCTGATTTTGTAATATTCACAACCATAGATCATTTCACTTCCTGATTGCACCAGGAATGATTCAGCAGTGTGTTGGAAACTTTTATTTTACATGTCTCCACCTATAGGTTGGTGCTGTAGGTTAATAGTCTTATTGTAGCCTTAGTCATTCTGAAGGCTAAAAATACAAAACAAATGTAAAACAAGTGAGTCTACCTAGGGAAGCCTGATAACACTATTTTTCTTTAGACTTTTTCCCATGTTTCCAGCTAAAGGTTGGTACTGCACAGTAAATACAAATGAAGTTTAAAATGCATTGGGTGATTCCTGTGAATCCAAATGAGCATTTAACACTAAAACCAAAATGTCCTTGTTTCTTTATTCATCTAAATGGTGAAAGTTAAGTTTCTGTGTTGGCTTAGCTTGGCAGGAGTGACATGGTATGTAATAGCTAAAATTCTTGGTAATGTGGAGTCATTAAAATTTTTTCAATAAATACTCCTTAGAATATGGCCAGTTCAGTAATGACCTATTCCTATGCAATTTATCTTATAAAGATTTCCAGGTGAACTATCTAATTTTTTTTAAAAAATCTTTAAATCATAACACAGTTATTTAATATTTGTTTGCCACTGCACAAGACCTCTACAGCAACCTTAATGTTTGGTAAAAATGGATACATTCCTTCTTTTTTTACCACTTTTTTCTCCCAACAATGACTGTTCTGTTGCTTCAGGAATTTGTTGTGTATATGAAATGTAATGAATATACATATTGTTTGTAACCATGTTTAAAATGTATGTGCACATATGATTTAATATATGTATATGTATATATTTCTTTTTACATTTTAGAGCTGTGATGGCCAGTCATCAAGCAGAAGTTCAGAGTTTGAAGCTAGATAATGATTCAGTTATAGAAGGAGTAAGTGACCAGGTACTGGTGGCAGTTGTGCTCAGTTTCACTTTCATTGCTGCTCTGGTATATACGCTTTTAAGGTGAGAATGTTTTGACAGGAATTAGTCAACATACCTGCATTTATAAAAATCCTAACTTTCTTGACAACTTTTTGCATTGGTACATAAAAATTGATTTTGTGACAGTAAGGAAGTGACTGTTTGATTACTTACTATGTTTAACTAATTGCTTGGCACAGCTAGAATCAAAAGTGGAGTTTAATTCTTCCTTATCTTTAGATAAGCTGAATAGTGTTCATCATTCCTTAAGACTGAAAATGGTTAAATTTGCAGTCTCTATGGCTGCTGTGTTGCATTTGGTTACAAAGTACAGATTTGTCAACAACTCCAAAATTAAAATTGGAAATATTCCTCCAATGTATGTTCTAGCTGCAGTCTCCTTCCAAGAAAAAAAAAAAGAAACAACAAACAAACAAACAACCCCCCAAATCTAAATAAATTGACTGATTTTCTTTTAAATGAGGATGCTGTAAAACAGTAGACTTCAATATGCATTTCATACAGGAAAATGTTAAGTTCAGAATTCAATGACTTTAATGATCAAGTCATCAAAGGTCGTTTTCATTTCAGAGTTTTTCTTTGCATCCTAACAAATATCTTAGCCTATGTATTTTGGGAAAATGAGTCTGAGCTTCAGGTTGGCTCCTTTTATTTTATTTTATGGATGTCTGTAAACATCTGAACACAGAACAGTTTTTAAAACCAAGAGAGCTCAATTTTAGTGACACATTGGCATCATGGAACTTACTGAAGAGGATATGTCCATATGAGAAATATTGCCAGGGTAGAGTTACTTGAGAGCAAAGTAGAAAAATAGAAAAACTTGGTTGGACTGCAAGGTGGTGCTGCTGTTCAGGACCAGGAGATCACATAGGAATCTTAAGAAGTGCATTCACTTCACCTTGCCTTTTTTTTTCCAAAGCTGTTTCGGTTACTCAGATTGCTTTAAGAATGCGTCTTTTTCATCTGCTCTGTTATGATTTCTCTACCCCTTATATTGACATTTTTTTGGCAGTTGTGACTTGAATTTTAGGTGTTTAGTTTGAAAGTCAACATTTTATTTTTGAACTTTAGAAAGGCAAGTAAGAAATATTGAAAAAAAAAGTGAGTGGAACAAGGGTCAGCAGTTGGCAAGAGTAGCAGGAGTTCAGTCAGAATTAAGTTCAGGAAGATGATGCATCAATTATGAAGAGTTTCTTAGGGAGGAAGTTAAGGCTAGTCATTGACTGCCTCCACAGTGTAATGCGGTAGGTAAAAAGTTTGACTGTGAGTCCTGTTACATACCTTGATAGTTTATTTTCTGGAGGGGCAAACAAACTGAAAACACAAAGCTTCCAGGCTTTGGAGGACTGCATTGTATGATCCGTGGCCAGTGAGAGGCCTTGAGGAAACACGTGAAGCTGAGTCAGAGGAGATTTAGGTTAGATGTCAGAAAAAAGTTCTTCAGCCAGAAGGTGGTTGAGCACTGGAACAGGCTCCCCAGGGAAGTGGTCACAGCCCCAGCCTGACAGAGCTGAAGATGTGTTTTGGTGATACTCTCAGGCACATGTGTCTTGAGGGCCAGGAGTTGAACGCAATGATCCTGATGGGTCCTTTCCAACTCAGCATATTCTATTGCTGTGATTGTATGACTGACAATTGAAAGTCTTACCAGTGTCCTCTTAGCTCCCTGTTCTGCCTTCTGGTACTTTTTTGAATTGTCTGTATTCAGCAGCACTCTTCATCTACCTCCTTTGTGTTGTTGCCATCAAAATCTGCACAGTATGCTAGAAAATCTGTGCAGTACAAAAATTGTATTACTTGAAATTTATTTAGCAATGGGGGAGAAAAGGATTATTTTCTTTTTGATCTCTAGTTACCTTAGACAATACAGTGGTCTTTGTGTTCATTATACGGTGTTCATTACCCCAGTTTCTTTTTGCCTTTCGTGCTTCTATATCAACAGAACTGGAATAGCTAAGTTGGGTAGGAAAAGGTCACGGTTAAGTACACAAGAAGGAAAGCTTACAGTAATGAATAGTTGCACGAACTGAATAAAAAGGGCAACTAGGAGCAAGGAGTATGTGTTGCAGTAGATTTTAGGGGGCAGAAGCAGAATATGGAGAGAACTGTTAAGGGATATGGTTGTTGTACTTGTTTTCAGTTGAAAGAGCTCAAAGAAGCATCACATCAAGGCTTCATTCATGCTTCTGGTGGAGAAACTTATGAGCCATAATTAACATATGTAACAAGTTGCAGATGTGTAGTTCAGGCACTGTATGATACTTTTGTAAAGTCTGTATGCTTTCAAGTTATGAATTTTGATAAAATGAAGCCAGATTTTTTCCCATCATCTTTTAAACTGGTGAGTATGTTGTCAAATTACAAATGAGACTGTGAAAATTCAGTGTATTCAGCAAATTGAAGGAAGTCTGACCCTTTAATTTCCTAGAAGAGATTCCCCATTTGTCCTAGATGTCTTACCTGTTTCTTTTTTATGGATCCTCAGGTTTAGATCTTTTTGATCTCATTTTTCTATCCATCATATGGTTTGATTATAAGATCAAGTCAGTATTTTCAGCAGAAGTGAGATCTTACTCCTTGGAAATTAACAATGTCCATCACTGCACATTGATGGACCAGTCCCCTTAAGTACTGTCCCTCTCTTTCCTTGTTTGAGACTGCACACTGTATGAGTAGGCAGTCTTCCTCCTTCCAATGATAATAGTTTGGTGGGGTCCTCTGTGGTACATAATACAATCTTTCTGTGTCATGGGACCTTTTTCCTCCAGTTTTGACATGCTAGCAGTCAGAAATGGGGCAATAAAAATCCTTTGCATCTAATTTGATTGCTTTCTGGCTTGTGTTTGATAATGCCTTTAATTACATGGCACCATACTGGTTTTTATTTATTTCATTTTCCTTCTCACGCTAATTGCATGACAGATGTAATGAATTTGGTATGTCTTTAGCTCTGCCTGTCCCTTCCTGAACATTGCATGGTTTTCTGCTACCTCACCATCTTATGCATAAGTGACAGTACATGCTGTACCTCTACAGCTCTACAAATGTTCTCGTGATTTCAGCATAGTATGTGATACCAGGGTAAGGTCATATAAATTAACTCTTTCAGTAGCAAATTTACAATTAGTTGTTTATGGAAAAATCAGAATAAACTGTCTTGTAATTCACACCTTCCACTTGTGTGTGATTCAAATTGAATTTCAATATATGTCAAACATTCTGGCAAACTGGAGATGTGAACTATGTTAATTTTGTAGGTTGTAAATAGAAAAATAGTTTTATACATATAACATTTATTACAGACAACATCCACAAAATCTGATTAATGGAGACCAAGGATGCATAAGAAGGATTTTAATATAGGTTTCCCATCATATAACTTTCATATGTCACCCACATTAGTGTTAAATAAATTTGCTTTTTACAGATAGCCATGTAAATATTAGCATGAAAACTATGGCACTTGTCTATTTCTCTTTGAAGAAAGAATGAAGCAGACAAAATTTTAAACATAGCAGTAATGCAATATTATGATTGCTCACATTAAAGGAAGGAAAATATTGCAGAAGCTCATAGAGCCATTGAGGAAATTTTATAGTATAACTGCAACCAGAAAATGTCCTAAAAGTTCAGCCAGTCCAGCCCTTATCTCTGACAGAGGATCAGCTTGCCTCAATATCCCTGGAAGCATTGCAACCTGGTTTTTGATTTAACTTTTAGTCAAGGATGGATGAAAATAGCCTGAGTTAATCTGGGCTGATTTTGTACACTATGCAGTTAGAAATGTGTTTCCACAAGCCTTAGATAACTGTGGGAAATAATTGCTCATATTTATAGAATGAAAGCCTTATTCTGTCCCCTTTTCACTCCATGAACAGTCTTCTATATGAACTGACATTTCTTCAGTCTTTCTCTAATGTTTAAAAAATGTGGGCAGTAGTTCTTATTATCTTCTGAACTTCCTCCAACTTCTTTATGTTTCTATGCATTTAGCCCAAAATGGAGAACAGAATCCAGCTGACACCTCAAGAGTCCTGAGCAGAATGTATCATCATTGAAATCCATATGAATAAATTAAGCATAAGAATTCACATTTTTAATATGCTCTTGACTCATATTTATTGTAACTCAACACCTCTAATTGTTGTCACAACATTTTTAATTTCAGTTCTGTCCAATTGTGCTTTTGAATTTCAAATTTCTAATATATCCATCCTTCTTTCTTCAGCGTGTCCCTTCCCAATGATTCCTCTTGGCATATCTAACCTGCAGTTTGCTTGCCTGTAGAATCTTTATTTTTTAAAAAAGAGTGATTTTAAAAGAGTGGTTTCTTTTTATATCCAGTCTGCTGATAGTTACATAAATTCAATATTCTAAATGTAAGTTTGTCTACCTTTTCTTATGCAAATGTCGTGTAGCAGATAAAATTGAAGTAATTAGGAGGTTTCAACTCTATGACTTAAGCAGTGAGTGAAAAACTAGTACTTTATGGGTAGACCAACAAATAAGAAAATAGCAGTGGAGACAGAAATGAAAAATATTTCTGCAAGTTTATTAAAAAAGCTTTCAAACAACTTCATTTTTTGTTGGTTCATGGCTTAATTTTTTCTCAGATTAAAATCTAGTTTTAACATGGTTTAATGATTAGTTATGGAGTCTCTGAAAAATCTTGCTGCTGTACAGCTTTACGTGTCCAAAGTAACTTTTAGGATCCAGAATAAATTCCTGTTTCCTTAAAAATTAATGTACTTCCTTTGAAATCCTTTATAGCAGGAAAGAATTATTTTTTGCCCTTTGTTCAAGTTTTGTATTTGTTTCAGTGAATTATTTTTCAAGTGTTGGATCACAGAGGTTTTTTTATTGTTTGTATTTCCTTTCACAGAAATGAACATCAGAACATACATCCAGAAAATCAAGAGCTAGTGCGAGCTCTTCGTCAGCAGCTTCAGACTGCTCAGGTGCTGTGCTAAGTGTTGGCATTATCCAGCTCTCTGATGTGGGGTACTGTAGGTTTCAAAACTCTGAGGTTCTGGAAGAAGCTGATCTTGATAGTTGTGGAAGCTTACTTACTGTACAGAGGCATCCTTGAAATGCATCAAGTAATGAGATAATGTAGCCTTTTTTAAATGGTTGCATTAAGTAATTAAAACTAAATATTTGGTTGGTTCTTTTTTCAAAGATGTTTTTGCCACAAGGTGGAGTATGTTAGATTATGCTGTGTGCTTCCTGGAATGTTCCTGGGAACTTAATGGTAAGGGAAAGGAAATCTGGAGTACAGTTTGCTGAGACAGGACAGAGGTTAGATGTTTAGGTTGATAAATAGCATGTAGCAGAACAATGGCACAACAACGAGAGCCAGGCAACAGAGTGAGAGAGGAACTTTTTAGCAAAGCCTTTAGTCACAGGGAGCAGTGGCTCTAAACTGAAAGAAGCTAGGTTGAGATGGGACATACGGAAGAAATTCTTTACTGTGAGGGTAGTGAGGCACTGGAACAGGCTGCCCAGAGAAGTTATGGATGCTCCATCCCTGGAAATATTCAAGGTGGGGTTGGGTGGGGCTGTGAGCAGCCTGGTCTAGTGGAAGGTGTCCCTACCTGTAGCAGGACAGTTGGAATTTAGTGATCTTTAAAGGCCCTTCCAGCTCATATTATTCAATGGTTCTATGACTGCATCCAGTTTGGACAGGTAGAGTCTAGGCCATACTTTTGGAGAATGTTAAGAACAGCCTTTCATCATGATACTTCTTGAAATAACAACAGTGCATATTTATGTGGAAGACAAATATGGCAAAATGGGGAGAAAAACTATGTCATGACAGTGACGTACACAAGCTGATATCTGTGTTTGGGCTTGGAAACACTAAATGCTGCAGCTGGTAAGCAGCACAGTTCAGTTACCCAGCTCTGGACGGAGCTACTCAGGATAATGAAGTAACAGTATAGATCCGAGTTTGTTATTCATGCTCCAGCATGTCTATCCTGACTCAGTGGTGGAGGACCAAGGAGGTTCTTTCTTTGTGGTCTTTAACTGGTTTGAAGCACACACTTATTTAACAGATGAAGGGAAAATAACGGTCTTGTCACAAAAACTTGCTTGTTGAATCAATGCATTTAAGTATGTTTGATTTTTGCATTTAAATATGTTTCTCCTTTCACATAGTTCTTTATTTGAAATTTGACTTACAGTAAATGAATACCAATTTATTATTATTTTTTAGAACTCAGTAGACTTACATGGAATAGTATCTCTAACACTTTACATTTTCCTGTTGTTCCAGCAGGATGCTTCTGCTGGTGATCGGCAGCGCTTCTATACAGATATGTCCTGTCCAGTGTGTTTGCAACAGGCTACATTTCCCATAGAAACAAACTGTGGTCATCTCTTCTGTGGTAAGCAAGAAAAGCTCCTAGTTGCAAAGATAAAATTAGTACAGAAATACAGACTTCTGGCACTAGTACAGGCGTCCTAATTCAAAGCTTTGTTTGCTTTTAACCACTTATCTTTTAGGCTGCATAAGAAATAATTTTTTATAAATAGTCAAAAAAATACATTTATGAATAAACAGTCACTTTAAGATTGTGCTGCACTATTTTCTATACTATAAGGAATGAAACTGGTTACTTTTAAAATGTCAAAGAGTACAATTTGTTTCCAGTTTAATAAAAAACTAAAGAGCTTGAAAAACATTTGGAAATGTACCATTTAAAAAACCTGTTTTAGAAAGAATAAAATATTCTTTATCTCATAGAATATTTTTTTCTTGGAAGTCCTGCAGAATTATGAGTAAGTTCACAGTTGAAAAAAGTGTTTGGTTTGGGGTTTTTTTGAGGCCATGTTTATACATAGACACCCTGTGTAGCATTTTGCTTCCTCTCCTTCAAGCTCCCAGTAGGATTCTTTCACTGCATTCATCTACTTTTATGAAGTATGTAGTGCATACCATGCCTAGTTGTTTAAATGAAAAAACAAGCAAGTCTGGAAAACAGATAAAGTACTCACATTTTTATATTTGTCTTCATCTGTTGAAACACTGACGATAAAGCAAAGTTTTTAGGATAAATTTTACATCTCTTGACATTTTTGTGACTTCTAAATTTTAAACTGGTAAAAACTTTAATTACTTGCTTCTTCACTTAATGAGTAAAAATTTGTTGTGTTCTCAGGAAATAATGCCTTAAAATTACTGATTCAGTTGAACCTATTTAGGGTTTTTCTCATTAATGGCATTGAATTTGAACATGTTAGTTCTTGGTATCGTCAGTGAATGCTGTACACAAAATTACATCAGAAAATGTGGATTTCACCTAACTGCTTATATACGTTTTCTCTTGTTTCCCTTGGTGTGTAGCATATTACTTCAGGCAATGTGTTTTTCATCTCAGGAGTGTAAATGTGTGTCTCTTACCTTCACCAGGTTCCTGCATTATTGCCTACTGGAGATATGGCTCATGGCTGGGTGCCATCCGCTGTCCAATCTGCAGGCAGACGGTAATATTTTAAGTCATCATAGGCCTGCCAGTTTGGCTGTCCATGATAGCCTGCCACAAGGCACTTACATGTGAGCTGCAATAGTGAGGCTGGCAGATAAAGAAGTCTGAGAAGCTGAAAGAATGTAGAGGGATATGTGAGACAGGAATGGTGGACATTCAGGTTTTCCAAACTTTTTGCTTTGACAAATGGCTCAAAAAACTCAGATTGTTCCTGCAACTCAAACATAAGTGAACTGCACTGACAACTCAGCTCTTTTTCTGTGAGGATATAGGAAAACAGAAAATTGTGATATGTTAACTATGATCCTTTCATGCTTTCTGTTCAAGATGCTATTTAACTTCTTTTTACCAGAACTTGCATCTGAAAGGCTTGGCTGTTGTGGTAGACTGCCAGTAGCAGCACACTACTGGTTCCTGAGAAATACCCTGTCCCTTCCTTCTCTCCCTACCAAAAGACCTATCCATGTCAATTTCTTATTTTGGCCCTATTTTTAACTTGTATGTATTATTAATTTCATCTTTGCAGAGCAAGCATTAGCTTACTTCCTACGCAACTTACTTACATTGTCAGTTTGAAATAATGTTCCTGCAACTCATTAAGGCTTAGGATCTCTGCGTCTGATAGTGTATGTTTTAACCAAAGTACATCTTTATTTTAACAGTGGACAAACTACAGAGCTGGTAATTTCTGATGAATTATATAACTCATGCCCTTGTCCTTCCATTGTATCCTGCTTTGATGGTGTGTATCAGCAGGACAAATGACTGTAAGAACACAGTTGAAGGAAAGAGAAATAGATATGACTGGTGGAAGAATTAGTAGGTTTAGAGTGTAGCCAGTGAGGAAAAAGACACAAATAATAAAAATGAGGAAAGCAGAAAAGAGGAAAATAAGTGATTTTTTTAGTGTCTTTCTTTACATATATATTCATTTACCTTCCTCTGAGTAACAGGTATATTGGGTGGTACTGCTTGCATGGTTATGTATTCGTTCTCACCCTGGTTTATAAATGGGGAAGGGAAATACGTATACATGAACAACATGAGTCATACAGGAGGTTTGTGGCAGGACCAGGAGTTGAATGTACATTTGCTCATGCTCTCATTTCTAAATGTGACTGCCACACAGATTTATATTTAGTCAACAGGTATAGAGAAAGCTTTTGAAGGCTGTAATAATTACAAGGGCTATGTCTTCCCTGTTTCCTGTGATAATCTGCATTTTATATCTGTGCATTGCTTCCAAATAGAAGTCTCAAGTTTTCAGCAACTCCTATGCAGAAAGATAACATACATAAGGTTATATTCACAAATATCTTATTTCTCTATGTTTGCATGAAAGTTAACCCAAGAACAGAGCAGAATACTCTGTGCTTACGAAAGAGCTGAAGGTTGATATCTTTTTCTGTTAATTCATCCTGGTGTGAAGATCCATGTGCAAAACTATGAATTCTGCTGCATATTTGTTGTCATGCAAGGCAATTCTAAAGATAGAAAAAGAAAGGCCTCATTGATTGCTTTATTTGATTTTCAATTTAGAAAACAAAATTAGATTAATTTGGTAAATTGACTTTTTCCTCCAAGTCATCTGTCCCACTTATGAAACATAAAGCATTTAGATATTTAGAAAAAAACATAATCTTCCCTTAAAAGGAAGGTTCTTGTGCACTTTTTTAACAGTCTCCTTTGTATTCTGTGAAGTGCTGTAAGCAATTAATTAGTTAAAACTTAATAGCAGCATCCATGCTAGTAATTTTCATTTATTCCCCCATTAACTCTTCAACTAAACCAAAGTTTTTCTATGTAGTTAACTGAAGATGAGTGTTTTACAGTTGCATGTGTAACATAATCTCCCTGCTGTGCCTAGGTAACACTGTTCTTACCACTCTTTGGTGAAGATCAGCAGGGTGCAACCCAAGTGTTTCAAGATGTTAATGATTACAATAGAAGATTCTCAGGACAGCCCAGATCTGTAAGTTTTGGATAAATTTGGGTGGAAGTCAGTGATGTCAGGAGAGTTTGAGAGTGATTTTTTTGTGATTTTGTTTTTCCCCCTTCTTTTTTTTTTCCTTTCCCTGGGATATGGGTTTTCTCTTCCTGATGCTTAAGGCCTAGGCAGCTTTTCTTTAGGTAATTCATGTTTATATGGTTAGGTCAAACCCAAGACCTCAATTTTTTTTTTTTTTTTTCATTTATGAAAATGTATGGAAACTTGAGTTTTTGTTGTGAATGAGAATCTAATAATTCTTGAGTTTTCTGTTCATATGTTAGGTTGGTTTTTAGATATGAGTCATTATTTTGAAAGGATCAATAGTTAGTCAGTAAAAATACTTAAAGAAATACATGACCTGCAAGGAAGAATATTCACTTCATTGATCTCTTTACACTGATACGAAGAATCTGAAGTTCTACTCTATGCCTCTCTCCTCAGACAGCTATATGCTGTCTTGATTTTTCAGTTTTCCTCCCCGATTATATTACAGTCTTTATTCTCCTCTCTGAGTGAAGAAAACCAGAATTTTTTTTCTGTAAATTGCTAAGAGGAGTGGTCAGAGTTCTGCAAATGTTAGAAAGACAGCCTTGTGAGCCCATCTCCTGAGTGTGTGTCCTGTTTTTCAAGGTGAAATGCACACACATACTCCTTGCTTGTCTTCATTTGTTATGGGATTTGGATATAACATGAAGCCATTAGCAAGAAAAATTAACAGTACAAAGAGACAGAAGAGGGAGGGGTGTTTTTCTAAACCACAAAATGTATGGGTTTTGTCCAGAAGAGATTGAAGCTACCTTTCAGGCTCCATTAGACTTCTCTGTGAGCTGTGTCTAGTCCCTGGTAACGTGTCTGAGGTCATGCTAGAAATCTGCACTGAAGCCCTAATTGGACTAGATAAATTGTCTTTGATTTAAAAACACTGTTACACATAGAAAATTTCTTTCTCAAAAACTTTTTCAGCTATGGCAATAACTCGTTTTAATGGAGTTTAATGGCTCTGTGTAGAAACTGTGTACCGTAGAAGGGAAGCAGTATAAAAAAAGTTTTAAAGTTCACCCCTCCCTACTCATTACAACAAAAACCTGAATATTTTCTATTGAACAGTCTCTCACTAAGCTGACAGAATCATAGCAAAGTGGAAAGGAGCCAGGAACTGATTCATTCAAAGGTTCTTTAGTTTACTTTGAAGCTTCATCCATCCTTGGGAAACTTGTGTGAATCACTGGTTATACACCAGGAGAGGGGGTTTTGTGTTTCTGAAAAACTGTAACCTATTCTGCTTTACCTATACCAAGGTTTGTTCTTGCAATCCTTGTTTGTCTTCCATTCTGATCAATATTTCACTCCAGTTAACCTGTTTGCTGTTTCTCACTTTCCCAGTCATTTGTTTTCCTCTAGTAGTAATTTCTTTTCGTTCATAATAGTTGCCAATTTATTTTCTAGTGATGTATATCAAGTGTATGCTTTTCATTGTAGAATAACACTGTTTGACTGTTTCTTGAAAACATATATATTCTAAATCTGACTTTCTACCCAGTAAAACTAAACTCATTAACTCTTCCTGGATTTTGTTCTAATTCCTATAAATTAACAGATTCTAAGATGTAATGTAGTTGTAGAAACTTCCGTTGAGCATGGATGAGTTGCTGAAGTGAAATACTAACTTTTGGGTTCTTTCTTTATAGATTATGGAAAGAATTATGGATCTTCCCACTTTATTGCGGCATGCTTTCAGGGAGATGTTTTCTGTAGGGGGCCTCTTCTGGATGTTTCGCATCAGAATATTCCTCTGCTTGATTGGAGCCTTGCTGTACCTGGCTTCACCTCTGGATTTTCTTCCTGAAGCTCTCTTTGGAATTCTGGGATTCTTGGATGATTTTTTTGTCATTTTTCTTCTGCTGATATATATCTCTATCATGTACAGAGAAGTGGTAACACAGCGTCTAAATAGATGAAATGGACAAGTGACCTAAAAGCAGAGTCAGTTATGGAATGTTTTAAAAAGAAAACTATAACGTGAGTATGATATAGCAAGGTGCCTGTGTATGATTTCAGTAGTAACAATTTCTTAGCTGGTTATGTTATACAAACATAAAGGGTTAGTACGTGGTGATGCTTAACTGGAATCTTTAATTTGTGCATTACATATGCTTCATAAGGATGAGGTTAGTTTTATAATGTTGTAATAACCATCTTCATCTACTTCCACCTGATGAACAACTGTGTGTAATGAAAGCAGGAAACACTTTTTTTGGTGTGTTGTGGTTTGTGAAAAAGGAGTTCTAGCAAACGACTTCAAACAATAAGCCTGTTTGCATAATCTAGGTGTGTAAGAAAATTCAGAAATTCTTCACAGTACAGTTATCATGGCTAAATTGTTTGATGTCTTCCTGTTGTGGGCTAGAGTTTTTTGAAATAAAAGTAGCTTTGTTTGTCTCTGGAAGAAGAAACCCAAGGAACCACATTATAATTCTCACCTTGCAGTCTGCTGTTGTCCACATGCTTCAGAAAAATAAGGATGATACCTTGGTATTGCTTGAACTGCACTATGTACAGTTGCATGCAATTTGTACCATTTTACTTTTATATTTGGGAATATACACACAGTATCTGATCTACATTGAGAAACCAGTATTATGCACGTCACGCTCTTTAGTGCTCTGTTTTTTTAAGCGAGAGCATGGTTTTTCTCTTCAGACTTCTTTATTTGGAAAGTATGTATCTTGGAAGCGGAGGTTTTGTGCTGCTTTGGGTCAAATAAATATGTCTGAAATGCAAATTTGCATTTCTGTAGATGGGTTAAAACATTTGGCCAATTGGAGAGGACACTCAAATTCCAAATAGTGGTTGAAAAAAAGAAGTCAGAACTGGATGTTTACACTACATGTACATGTACTTGTATGTGTACAGTGTAGATGTTTACCCAAATGTACATTCTGCAATACATGTGTACTAAACAACATAGATATTGGGGTGATTTTCAGTTGGAGTTTTCTTGGTTGGTTAGTTGATTTGGATGTGGATAGAAAAGGTTCTGAATTACCTTGAAAAATAGTCTGTGGTAAGGGACCACAAAAAGATCTTGAAAATGTTCTCAAAAATACCAGGGTATCCTTAAAGCTGATTTTTTTTAAATGTTGAATTTGAGCATAGGCTGTCATAGCTATACAAGTAAGTTGAAAATACTTTTGTTTTGAGCAATGATTGCCACTAGAGAGGTCCAGGATATGACAGATCATTGTACTTTTTAGCAACAGGAATGACAATTGCAATTTAGCTTCCTGCGTACTTGAAAGACAGCGAATTAATAGGTGATTATTTGTGTGTTTACATGTATGGTGTGAGACTTAAAACGAAAGGGACCTTTTCAGCACTTCTGTGTTTTCCCCATGCAGGTGTCTTTCCACAGCTTTTAGCACTTAGGCATGTGCAGGAAGACGATAGAGCTGAAACCTCAGGTGTCAGTCATTGAGGATGCAGATTGTTCTTCAATGTCAGTGTTCTAAATGACATTCATTTAAAACTAAATTCACTGATTCTTCATTTGAAAATTTAGTTTTGAAAATCCAAGGACATTTTACAAATGAACTGGAAAGCTAAACTTTTCTTTGTTTCTGTTTGTTAGAGATGGGCAGGAAGAGAAAAGGGAAGTGAAGCAAGGGTTGGAGAAAGAGAGCTGGAGAGAAAAATGACATCTTTGGAAGCAAATGCTAACTAACTTCTCCTGAGCATCTTGGTTGAGCTTTTCCTATTGTGTCAGCATTGCTAATGTATGGTGAGGGTTTAGTGGCTACCTCAGTTAAAACTCTTTAAGGTATTATTAAGGGTGAGATATTCATAAGCTGTTAGGTGCATTTACAAAGTAAGATACTAGTTTAGGATGTTACGTAAGACAGGATTTCACAGTTTTGCTGTAAGTATTGTTTTTTGGTTTGGGTTGGTTTTTTTTTTCCCAAAAAATCTAGCTGAAAACAAACCCCAAAAATTCTTTTTTGATTGAATAAATTTAACACCCCCTTTTCTCCTGGAGTTTAAGTTGTAGGTCTGCTTAGAGAAGAGTGAACTGCTCTTGTAGAGTAATTGGAGTTTGTTCATGGAATTGGTTGGTCTAGTATCTCATCCATACTTTTATCCTATGATTATAATTTTCCCATGACTCTGTAAATCCAGAGTGAATATAGATGCACATGAAGCTGCTTACTGATTGGTTTTTTCTTTAAATTTCCCAATTCCATGTGCTGCTGTGAAGTTCATGTGGAAATACCCATCCCATCTAAGGGGATCCTGTGTATCTGAAATCATACACAAACCACATCTGAAAGATTATATGAAGTTTCCCAGTGTTCTTCAGTGCATTTCTGGTAGCCAGAAGGGTTTCACTCAGAGGCTTCTGCTTACTTTTGAGTATTGAGTAACATTGTAATCTTAAATTCAACACATTAAATGCTTGACAGAATTCGGACTGTTCTTTTCACCGATACGCGTGCTTGCTTGTGGATATTTTTTTTGGTCCTGCAAGCCAATGATAAACAGTATTATGACTTGTTCAGGCCTTTTTGTGTAATGTGAAGATGCATCTGTCCTGCAACATCTGGCTGCTGCTCCTTTACACAAATCTGAAATAGCTGTAAGTTAGCTATCTTGGGTACTTAGCTTGAGCTTAACCTAAGGTCTAGAGCTCCCAAGAAGCTGCAGATTAAAATATGAGGATGTAGTATTCCTGAACTGTGTGCTGCCAAGCTGTTCTGGCAGCAATGCGAAAGGTGAGGGTTAGGGCTGAGCACTGGCTTCAGAATGTAAAGGAAATACGTGATGCTGTGTGCAGAGTGACTGCAAACATCACTGTGGTTTTGTCTCCTGAGATGGGGCAGGTGTGTCACTAAGGGGGGAAAATTAAAAAATGGAAAACTATACCAGGAAGATGTATGGGGATAAAATACAGTTCTTAAAAGATCACAGGGTGGCCAAAAGCTATGTGAAGTATTTGATTGTTCTAGCAATATTAACAAAGAGGAAAATAAAAATTATACTTAATAGCTCTTATGAAATAACTTGTAGCATCTTGAGGCCTAATGACCATCGCTGTATAGAGCGATCCATTTCTGTGCTGTTCGTGTGCCACACCATTGATGCCTGTGAGGATCAGGCAGAACGGTGTGGTTTGGGGATACAACTTTGCCGTAAGTTTCATAGAACTGTAGCAGTGTGTTATACTAGATTTTTAAGACAAAAGAATTTAAAACTACTTGTTGTTACTTTTAATGATAATAAATTGCTGTTAAAGAGATTCTCTTGAATTATTTTATTTCATTGACTATCTGGATGCAATGTTGCTTTATTTCCCCTTTTTCCACTTCCACAGGTTCAAGATGTAAGTGTGGTGTCCTGCCCTTAAGGGGAAGGGACTGCTCTAGATTTGTAGATGCTCATGGTCAAAAGGAATGGCAAAAGTAATAGGGTCCACAAAAATGCACAAAGTTCTATTAGTAAATTACATACTTGACATGGAAATGGTTATAAGTTAGTCCCTCCTCTATGAACACATGGCACTGGGTTTTGAACAGAGGATTAGGGTGAAAGGAGAGAGAGAAAGACAGAAATTAATTAAAGAGAGGGAGGGAGAAAGAAAGGGAGAGGGAAAGAGAGATCACCAGTCTTACCTCTGGCATCAATCCAGCTGGAGTGTCCTGGGGTGCCCACATATGTGGGCTTAGTTGGGGTGTCTTTTACAGATGAATCCCCCCATCTTGGAGATCAGTTTCTCACTTTCTGTGCAAATCAGGAATCCTGTGCAGTCCATTCCTCTAGACCTTTCTGGAAATGGGTTGTAAGGCTTCAGGGATCTTTGGTGGTCTCAATCCCCTCTTACAGCCCATGACCCCTTCTCACCCTCATCCTTGTGCTGTGCTGTGTTGTGCTCATCTCCAGGAGCCAGAACAAGGACATTTGTCCCAGAAATGTGCTGCCCTGTCTCTTTATGGCCTCTTCTCCAGCCTCATCCTGTTCTTTCTCAGTGTGTTGTCACCAACAACTCTTGGCTGTTATCACCGACAATCCATGGCTGGCTCCACAGCTATCTGGCTGTCAGTGTTTGACACATTAGCCCCCTAGGATTCNAAAGTAATAGGGTCCACAAAAATGCACAAAGTTCTATTAGTAAATTACATACTTGACATGGAAATGGTTATAAGTTAGTCCCTCCTCTATGAACACATGGCACTGGGTTTTGAACAGAGGATTAGGGTGAAAGGAGAGAGAGAAAGACAGAAATTAATTAAAGAGAGGGAGGGAGAAAGAAAGGGAGAGGGAAAGAGAGATCACCAGTCTTACCTCTGGCATCAATCCAGCTGGAGTGTCCTGGGGTGCCCACATATGTGGGCTTAGTTGGGGTGTCTTTTACAGATGAATCCCCCCATCTTGGAGATCAGTTTCTCACTTTCTGTGCAAATCAGGAATCCTGTGCAGTCCATTCCTCTAGACCTTTCTGGAAATGGGTTGTAAGGCTTCAGGGATCTTTGGTGGTCTCAATCCCCTCTTACAGCCCATGACCCCTTCTCAGCCTCATCCTTGTGCTGTGCTGTGTTGTGCTCATCTCCAGGAGCCAGAACAAGGACATTTGTCCCAGAAATGTGCTGCCCTGTCTCTTTATGGCCTCTTCTCCAGCCTCATCCTGTTCTTTCTCAGTGTGTTGTCACCAACAACTCTTGGCTGTTATCACCGACAATCCATGGCTGGCTCCACAGCTATCTGGCTGTCAGTGTTTGACACATTAGCCCCCTAGGATTCTAGGATTCTGTGACTTTTCTGCAGTTGTGATCAATTTTTGTCTTGGTATCTGTGGTCAGGATGTTTAGAGATAACTCATTGTTTTTCATCTTTATGATTGCCATACTAAAGATTACTTAGTCCCACAAGTGTATTGTACATCAGATGTCCTTCCCTAAGCAGTCCAACCCGTTCCAGCAGATCCATGAGTACTAAGCTTTCAGGCTGATAAACCAGTAAAGATGATGAGTTAGCACCTTCCCATAACAATCCTCAAGCAAACAAAAGCATAAAGCCAGGCATATGAGAATGTACGCAAACAGCAAACAGTCTCTGTAGATTTACAGGAAGGATGAAGATTGGGCTTGGAAGAACTGGATGTGACTCATCTGTGCTGCAGTCCTGGGCTTTTCTTAATTCATGTCATGAAAGGGCCCTGGGCATCAGGAAGACATGATTGATTCTGCTAAGCCATGTCTAACAAATCATAGCTGGGAAGTCTGCTGCCAGGTTGGGTCAAGTCTTTTGTTAACTTTGTAGCCTGCTTTGGTACACAGTGTCAGTGTTTATGGAAAAACATGTAATTGCATATTTGGTAAGATGCTATTAAATCAGGTTGGAAGTTTGATGGGTGTACACTATGCTTGTTTTTACACCTGATGCCCCTGTACTTGCCATGGAAAGCTCAGCTAGACACTTCAAAGTTCCTCAGCCAAGGCTGACAAAAGACAGGGATTTTTAGGAGGTCTGTTGTACAGTTGCAGTTTTGGGTAGGTTTTCTGCTTCCAGCTGTCAGCCAAACAGAAAACTACCTGTTAGTCACCCATACTGAAAGCTACACAGAATTTGCTCCATGGAGACAGAGCAGTAAGTCTTACTACTCCTGTTTCTTTGAGATGGTGCGTCCTAGTAGGTTGCCTTCTTCCCTGTTGTGTGTACTGTTTTTAAACTGTGGAGGAAGCTGCTGAATTTCATTCAGCCTGTGATTCGCTCAGATTAGGGACCTATAGATATTTAGAGCAGAGGTAGGTCTGGAGGTCCTGCTGTCATGTGGACAGCACATCATTAGACGCTGTGGTAAGTAGAGGTGCTTTCTGTAAGTCAGGGTTTTTTTCATCAGGGCATGAGAAGCCTATCCAAATAATAAATAATGCTGCGAAATCAGGGAAAAAGAGAAGGAGTTTAGAGTTGAATTTCCTATTCTACAGCTTGGATTCAGCCTCTTGGTATACCCTTGCTCTGTACCCTGCTGCCTTATGTAAGATGTTTGTCACGTCAGCATCCACATAAAAGTCTATCATAGATACATTTTGTTCTTGCCTAAGTAGTCTCAGATCTTGCCATGGGGGTTTCTATTGCAAACTTCATGTCAAATGTTAGGGCTGAACATTAGTATTGAACAGGTGAAATCAAAAGGTGTGGCAGATTGGGGGGTGATAGAAAGGGTCATCTTAAATTAAATTTCTGTGTAATATACTCTAATTGGGACTGTATGGCCCTGTATGAGGATATCCGAATATCTTGTGTCTCTTTGTTTATGCTAATCCTATGTAGAAGGCACAAGAATTATGACAAGACTAGAAAATAAATCCAGAAATAAAGGTTGAAGAAACTGGAATTTTAACTACAGGATAGACTGAGGAAGACTTGAGTCTTTAAATATGTTAAAACAGGATGCTATCTCCGGTATTAGGTAAGACTGGAGAAACGCATATGGCTGGAGCTTGAGTGATAGCAAATGAGATTTAGACTAGAGTAAATTTGCCAGAGTGAATGGGGAGGGGATTTTGTCTGGTGGAACCTCTCCTGGGAGGCCTCTTAAGGCAGGCTAATGCCTGTGGGGACTGCTTTTTGCACAGCTAGTCCTGCAGGGGAGAGGGCAGAACAATGAAAAGGTGGCTGCTTTCAAGGCAGCTGATCAGGGCCTTAATAGATGTGAGACCAAAGAAGCCTGAACTGACCAAGTCTTTATTGTTCATGGTGTTTCTGACACACATTACCTGGATGCATCAGCTGGCAGACCTGACCAGCTTACCTTTTCCCAGGAATTTTTCTAAATAGCAGTGCTTAAAATCCGTGGCATGACAACATGGCTACACCTTATTTCAGGACACCTTAATGATTATTTACTATAATATTCCATCTTATTGGCAAACCTCCTTGTTTGTCCGGTATTTTCTAAGTAGAGGACTGCTTCTCATGATTAACAGATGATTAATTGGTGGGAGAGAAGTACAGGGGAAAGGAAGATAATTGATAATATTGAGTCCATTGCTCATTGCTGGCAGGTAACTAATGGGGAACCATGGGTGTATCAGGTGTTAGTAATAGCTTGGCGAGGATATGTTTCATGGAAAGCTGTTCAGCTTCACACTAGCATATGCTGTGCTTCACAGTCAAGAGTTGTTTTCTACCCCTTCCCCCTTTTGCCTTCATTCTGGAAACTTGTTTCTTCTTTTACCAAGGTGGGGATGCAGCAAAACCTGAAAATAATCCACACTTTATACAGGGCAGTCAAGTATTCCTCAGTAAACCTCCTTTTTCAGGGATAGGCTTCCCATCATTCTGTGGGATGTGTTCTTACTCTCCAGAGCATAAGGTCGCATTTTTGTCCTTCCTGCCCTCTTCACCATCTAGTTGCCAGGGGCTGGTGCTGTCTGATGTGGTTGCTATTATGTGTGGGCTCTAAGGAGGGTCATCAGTTTAATGCAGGTTGTCCCAAAATAGGGCTCATCAGTTTGCTGGTTTAGGACAGCTTATGTTTTCATCCCATCTAGGGCCTTCAACATCCAGCCAACCTGACCTGAAGCTGGTCTAGTTTCATTTCTCTTTTCCTTGCAGGATTTGGCTGTTTTGTTCATTCCCCTCCTACTTTCTTACTGTTCTCTGTAAGGACCACAATGGAAATCACAAAACAAATTTTGATGAATCACTTGTTTATATACCACAACACTTTGCACCTTATCCCTGAATATCCTTTCCAGCCAACCCCTTAATGCTCTTGCATCTCACAGGCCATGCATCAGGAAGGAAGGTAGACATGTCTGTGGTTAAAGGGCTAAATTACTCATGTAGCAACATGAAGAAGACAGTTCAGTCCAGCTCTGTAGTTCTGCCTCCTGTCCATGCAAGGAGCTAGGCATCCTGGCTCTGCTGCCTTTTCCCAAGAAGGAGGCAGGACCTGAAGTCCATCACACTTTTCCCTTACACCTATAACTTCCTTTGGTATTGCCTCCTAGATTGGTAGCTGCAAGTGGAGAGAGAAGCACCAGAAGGAGCAAGGCATCATGCAGACCTCCTAGTTAGGCAGGTTGTGTTTGCGCCTGGGAGGCTGGAGAAGAGCCCGTGTACTAAGGAGCTGTTGCATTCAGTTTCAGTCATGTGGAGAGACTGGTTTTCTCTGTCACTGAGGTTGTCAGGTACAAGTCTTTTCTTGATGAAAAACAAAGCATTGCTTTGAAAATAATCTCTGTGGCGCTAACCTTTATTTACATACAGGTATTTTGAGCCCCTGGGGTTCTTGTTCTCATGGTTTCTTTCACAGCTCCTACCAGTAAAGGTTGCCTCAATATGAAAAGAAGAAGAGAAAACCCAGTAATCATATTGCAACTGCAAGAACCCTAGGAAAGAAACCAACCATGTACGGCACTTGATTAAAACCACAAGGACTGGCAACATGGTGCCGGCAAAGCCGCTTCTCTGGAAATCCCATGAATTTCCCACCCTGAGCTGCTGGGCAAACCCTTTCCTGGATTCAGATTTTCACTTTTGATTCACCTTGCTTGGAAGAAACAGGTTATTGATAATGATTTTAGACATTAGATCAGCAGCAGAATTAGCCACACTGCCCCAGCCCCAGCAGAACTTCTGCTGTCCTACCTCCTGTTCTGCTATGGGCTGCCACCCTCACAGACTGCCTCAGTGACTCACAGGGGCACTGCAGATGCTGTGGTAGATCTGGGGCAAGGGGTGTAGGGGCTAACTGAAACATCTCATAATCCACGTGATTGCTGATGTCTCATTGCCAGGAATGGAACGAGGAAGTAGGGAGATCCTTACCCTTGGGAGGAGAGAGGGAGTCAGGGGACCACCAGCTGGCCGAGAAATCCCTGAGCAATAGCCCCCAGTAAGGTATGAGGGGTAGTGAGATCAGATCCTAACAGAGGCCCATGATGACCCCATGAAAGGTAGGAGGCAGACAAAAAGCAAGGCCAGGATGAAGTTGCAGCCTGGGCATTGGCCCTCAGCATCTGTGAACGAATGGAGGGGAGCTGCAGCAAGGCAAGATGTGCCCCACTGTTCCCTCAGCACTGCAGAGCAGCTTCACTGTATGCTGGAGAGGAAAGCCAATCCCTGGGGCCAGGGCTGAGCTACAGGTGGCAGCTGGCCCTGCACCCCTGTGAGTTGGTGGGGTTGTCCCCACACAGTGCTCCTTGATGTGTCTGCAGAGCTCTCCAACTTTTTTGAGGACCACCTGGCTTCTCAGGGTGTCTGTTGCTTCTTTGAGCTGCTGCAGACAGGGTGACTGGAGCCCAGCAGGAATGAATTGGTTGCACAACCCTTTTCAGAGCAGCTTAATGTGAGCTTGCTTCTGTTTTTCAGTACTGCTTGCTTCAGCCAGGCACTACCCAGTGACTCCTGGGCAGTGTTGATCATGATAAAGACAATGGCAGGTAAGAAGAGACGGCATCGCCCAAGCTGTCCCTGATATTATGGGAAGATGTGGGAATAGACACAGGACAGGTGGGCTCCTCTGGGTAATGCACCTGTAAACAGATGTCTCACCTGACTCCTTGTAGGCATCTGCCATAGTTTCTTTTTCAATCTGCTCTTTCTGTGCATTTTCCTTAAGTACTCATGCTTTCTTGGAAGGCATGTGTTCTTTAATCTCCCTTGGGGTTCTGCCTTAGAGCGAGACACTTCTCCATATAGCATGTGAAAAATCACAACAGAAAGACCCTAAAGGGTTAAACTTTATCAAGTACCAAAATTTAGCAAAAATAAAATAATCCGAATGGGAAAGGGGAATCAACTTGAGGATTAGTCATTACTGAGTAGGATTTACAGAGGAGTAAAAGTAGCGTAAAAATGTAAACTAGCTTTGCATCCACCCACCATACCATGTTTGCTTGCTGAGAAACACCAAGCAAGAATCAGTAGGCACATCATCTGATATCTGCAGCAAAGGTCCATGGGTCAAAATAATCTAGCAAAAGAATGACATCTCAGACAGCAGGTGTACATGCCTGAGCTGGAAAAGACCTACTTATAAACACAGAGCCCACTGGTCATTGGCCACCAAGGGGTACCACAGCCTTTGCCCAGGGCTCTGTTTGCAGATCTTGGTATTGCCCATGGGCCATTTCCCCAGAGATGTTTCACAGGGACAGTTGAAATCAAAAATATCTTCCACCCAGAGCTGTACTCTAGTTCTTCCTGTTGGCGCCAGAAAGATCACGTACTTGCCTACAGACACTACTACGGCAATAATGAGGTTGTGGAGAGATGTGCTCCCCCATGGATGACTCCTTTCCCTCTGATATGACCCTTTGCAGTAAGGAATGCAGATTAAACCCCCTGTGTCCCAGTTGCATTCTGCTGCCCTTTTCTGACAGCCCTCACCCACTAAGCCCAGACACTTTCCAACNTGCCAGTTCACAAGGTTTGACACTGTGCACAAGGATGATGATTCATTTGTCAATTTTGAGGATGTATTTCATCCCTCATCATTCAAAGACCTTTTATTTTCCAGGCAAATGTAGTCTGATAAAGAGATTTCAGTATCTTGGCTGCTCTTGGTCTATCCTGTATCTCTTCTCATAGCCTTAATAAGTGCTTCTTCTTCTCTTCTGACAGCATCAGCACTGCTAAATCAAGCCAACCTGGCATCCTGCTTACAACTGCAGCTTTGGGAGTCACATGAGCATGGAAAAGTCCTGGTTTACATTAATCCTTCTTCACAAGTCTCATATTTCCTGAGAAAAATTCAGTATCAGAGACCCCATGCTTACAGTCTTATATGCCAAAAAAAGGGACATGAAGAAACCAGCTGCTGAATTCATGTTTTGCTAGGTTTTATATTTTTGAAGTAAGGTTATGCTTTTGTAGGACTTGAGTTCAATTAGCTTTTGAAGCTATGGTTTGTCAGCACTAGTGCTTCTCTTCTCCGTCCCTCCTACTACTGCCCATAAAGTCTGTTTCTTCTCCCTTTTGTCTTGCTTCCTTCCAAGCTGCCTTTTCCTCTCTTCTTTTCATGGCTGGGGGAATTTCTGCTTGCTTGCTGCTATTCTATCTACCTGCATGTTTAGTGTGACAGCTCTTCAGGGAAGGCAATGGAAGGGTAAGGGAGGTCCTTCCACTTAAAGACCTCAGCATTGGTGCTGCAAAAGTAAAAACCATAGTCTCCAGAAAATGTGTGAAGTTTTAGATACATATTCCCTCTAATTTAAAAAATATAATTATGCCAAGCCATCTGTTGCTAATGTAAAAAAAGATGTAAATAGATGATACATAGTGTACGGAGTGTCACATGAGTGCTCCATCTGCTGTGGGGAAAGTCACCGCTCCCCAGCAACAACACTGGGTGCTGAAGTGCAATCCAGCATTTGGAGCAGCCTTAGGCTTTCCAAAGGCATAACCAGATCCAAAGGCTGACCCAAAAGAAAAACAACTCAAACAAGAGTAGATTGGTAGATCTCTGTATATCAATCTTTCATCTCTGTTTTTCTGGCAAGCAGCAGTAGTGGCTTTCTTTGAGGACAGGGTAAGTTATATGTTTATGCTCTTGTTTCAGACTCTTTGCAAGTTCAGAGATCCTGCTCTCCTTACTCATATTTCCAGGGTTTACCTGGCAGACAGGAGTCTAACAAGCTGTGTCTCTCTACTTACATCAGAATGTGCCCACAATGTCAGAGCGATTGGGCAATGATCTAGCAGATGAAATGCAGCTCTGATGAACATGAAGTAGTGGGCACGGGGCAACAGAAATCCTTTCCATGGGTGCTGACTGATGGACTCTTTGTCCACTGTTGCCACTCAGGAAGCTCCTGTGAATGGTTTGGTGTGCTCAGCAGTGGCTAGAAAAGGAAATAAAAGGTTGAGAATTATGAGAGAGGTAGTAAAGGTAATTTAATCCTCTGGTGCATGTGAGTGGAGAATTCTCACTCTTCTTCACTGTGAGCCCTCCACCTAGTTCTGGTCTCCCCATCTCAAGATGGGTGCAGTGACAGGACAGGGCAGACTCTGGGAAGCTGGAAATACAATACAGTTCTCTGCAAAGGTACTAGGATCCTCAAACCTGCAAAGCAGAGAAAGTATGGTAGAGATCTTAAAAAAAAAGGACTCTGATGGGAGATTTGACAGGAAAACCTGTTCACCTCTTCAGATGCCACCAGGTGTGGGTGACACCACAGGGAGTTAGCAGAGAACAGTTCCTAAACTCAGCAAAAGGATGAGCTGCTTCGCAAGATGCACAGTTACCCTCTGCTGTCAGAACTGGTGATGTAAAGAGTTTGTACAGTTCCCAAAAGCTTCTAAACAGATGTGTATCTCATGGAACAGATGTGTTCCAGTTCCATGAGAACGTGGAAGCCCCAGAACAATCTTTCTTTCCAAAAGCTCTCAAATGCTTGTCAGCAGAAGATGGAGGCAGATCTTTTATCATGCCATACTCTTTTCTGAGGTGTCTGCTGCTGTCAGCCCAGGAGCTGTGTCAAATGCCTCCACAGTCTCACCGACCTTGAATGAGCAGTTTTGCAGAACCTGGTATCATGTCTCCGGCTTGCAACAGATTTGGGACAAAAAGGGTGTACAAAACAACCCTGTCGGAAGCACTATCTGTTGAGAAAACAATTTCCATTCCCACAGTACCATCAGCCCTCCCTTCCCAGATTTCTCCTGGATGGGCTCAGCGGTGGCTGATGGTAGATGCCTTTGAAGGGCAGGCGTTCCACTGAGGGCATAGCCCCTGCATGAAGCCCAGAGATGGGGAGAAAGGCGACAACACAGAGAGCAGGGCAGGTCATGGTGGCTGGCCCTGACACTGAGGCTACCTACCCTCTTGTCTCCCCCTGCCCACAACAGTTACTGAAGGGAGGAAACATTATCCAGGGATAGAGGGTGAACCGTTCCTCAGGGACATAAAGGAGCATTCCTCTTTCTTTTCAGGTGTTGGAGTGTATCACCCAGCACCTCTTCATTTCTGAAGAGGCCAGGAGGGTTCCCTTGAAGGGTACAGCAGTACATGAGCAGTTTTCCACCTCTGAACATGAAGATGATGTCTCAATATGAATTTTCACAGCAAAAATATGAGTGGAAGAAAACTGAAAAGGAACCATCCGAAGTCTTCTGGGAGAGGGGCAGTGGGGTGAAAGGGGATGCCCTTGTGATCTCTGTCTTGCCAGGAGCCAGGACTTCTCACTCCAGTGATGCTGGGGAAGACACAGTTACACCAAAACACCCACTTCTAGGGCCAAGGCAGCTGTTACCACCAGGATGAAGCCTCCCCTGTGCTACAAACTCTGTCTGAGAAAGCAGGATACACGTGGGCTTTGTAAACAGCCAAACCAGGTACAAAAAAAATAAGAATGTCACCCACTTAGCACCAACCCAAACATCTGTCTGGTCCAGACAGAGCCTGAGTTTTGCTATTGCTCAGAATAAAGCATCACAAAAAATATTTTCTGCCTTTTTAAATCTAATTCCTTGAACATAGGGGGCTCTAATTCTGCCTTTGGTAGGAAGGGCATGATCTGCTCTTGCATCTTGCTCTTGCATCCCTACCAGGTAAAAAAAGGCTCCCAGCTGAGTGGATCATGAAAATGATGCCACAGATCTGGCAGGAGGCAAATGCAGTTTGTTTGACCATACAAACGGTAAGGTTTGGAAGTTCAAGATGGGATCAGGAGCTAGTGCCAGCTGTGTTTGCCCCCCAACCCATCCTCCCCAGCCAAAGCTCAGTGATGAGCAGGTCCTTCTGCAGATGTGGAGCAAGAGAGACAGCACAGGAAAGTCTTTAACCTCCCTGTCTCCGCCTGGAAAGCTTCTTCTCAGAGGCACAAGCCAGCAAAAGGACAAGCCAGCAGATGAGAGGCAGGTGAGCCACCAGTGCTCAGGGAGTATTTAGGCACGTGCAGGACTGGCTGTAACAGGCCCCCTCTTGTTTTTCACCTTTTACAGCTTTTTGAGAGGCCTGAATGGCCCTGACTTTGCATTTATGTCCTTTGCACTGCTGAGCAAACAAGCAGGGCCTTGTCTCCACCAGACTCCTCCACCCTTTGTTGGCTGCCTTTCAGTTTTCTGCCTTAGTGCATTGCAGGCAAATATTTGCGCTGTGGTCTCAGACACTACCTCACTCCTGTTTGCCCAGGTTCTCACTTCAGTGCCTTGAACATTGTGCTTACCCCACCCACACCCTGGGATGACCAAGTCACAAGGACACAGGCTTTGTGTGCACTGCTGTCCTTTGTGTCCTCCTTCTCTGGCACTGGCAAACCTGCAGGTCGGAGATGTCCTTGCAGGCTTCCAAACACACCTACAGCCTTTACAAGTGTGTCCTGGCTGGGGACTGTGGCAGCCATGCCCAGCCCACCACTAAGCACCAGGAAGTGAAGAGATGGGGCTGGTACCAGGCCTGGTTTTCATGAACCTCTATGTAAATGCTGAGCCTCTGTGTCTAAGTTTGCAGTGACTACAGTCCGCTGCAAGCCCAGATGCATGGAGGCTTGGAGTTGCACCTTTTTCACCCACCTTCCGGTGCCTTGCAATCAGAGCAGTCACTCGGGAGGGCTACACTTAATTATGTGCGTAGTCTCTTTCCATTGTGCTGTGCTCCCAAGAGGACATGCAAGCCACATAAAGTTATTAGCTGTGAACATGGGGAGTGTTTCATGCTGTACATGAAACAGCCTGGGAGGACACCTAGGTCTCCTTGCTAGGCAAAATTGTCCACTTAAGTGAGTTGCAGGTTCATCCTTCCAGTGATTCTCTCAGTGGTGTGCCCAGTTTGGCTGGGTACCACATACTCCCTCCGGGAGACCCCTGACTTAGACCTCAAGGAGCTAGAATAAAATGAAGTTCCCTATTCTGTTCTGTTCTCTTTATCTTTTTTTTTTCCACCTCTCCTAAGCTCACAGCCTGAAAAGCTCAAAAGTTCTGCCAGACCATTTTTGTCACACTGCAATGAGGCAAAGACCCCTAAATTGCTCTTCCTGTGTCCTGGTAGCAAAGATGGCCCGTTATGCATCTGGAGAGATTTAGGCAGGACTAACACCAGTGCTAACATAGGTCATGAGGGCTGTTAGAGTGAAGCAGCAGCTTCACAGACGGCCCACATGGTTTTAATTTGGGAGGTACCAGGGAAGAGCCACACACCAAAGGTCAGGCTCCAGCTGTTTTACCAGTCCCAAGCCAGATGGACACGTTCTGCTGCAGAGTGTCTGCTCTGGGGAGGCAGGGCTGCTGCTGCAGTGCCATGGAGCAGTCAGAAACAGCACAAAGGGGGAAATATGGCACACTAGCCCTGCTGCTGGGGTGCTGGAGTGACCAGCTCCAACAGCCAGGGATCTATCCAAGAAGGAGGGACTTGCCTTCCTGGAGCTTCTTGCAAGGCTGGTGTATGCAGAGAGGAATCAAAGTATGTGGTTTTAATGAAGAAACACCAGCAAAAAATTTGACAAATTCTTCTGTTCAAGCAATTTGCCTTTCTTTCTAGCTGGAACATTCACTTCTCACAAAGTCAATGAAGGAAAATAGAAAGTCTTTCCTGGTTTTGGCTGTCAAAACTCAAGCAGCAATGCTAATTTTGAAAGTAGAAGGGAAAGGGAGTGAGGTCAGGATGCAATTGCCCTTTGATCCCAGCTGCATAGCACATGGCAGACACTCCCCTGGGCCTCACTTTGCAAGTCTGTCATTTCCAGAAATGACGATGAGTCACATTTGCCCCATGTCTCATTTAAAGAAATTGAAAGAATCAACTGGTAAGGCACTGGGAAAAGCCTGTTGTGAGTCATGCTGTCAGAGCCATAGCTGCACAGGCACAGGAAAGCCCGCATGGCTGTTCCCAGACTGCAGCCCATGGCCAAAAATGTCCCTTAAGATCTCTAGAATCTGCAGTCAGTGAGACTCCAGCACCTTCAGAAGGGCAAGACGTGATCCAAGAAGTATATTGAGGGTTCAAGATGTCCAGTGGTATAATGAGATGTCCAGTCATTTGCACAGCTGGTTTTAGCTTGGGTTTGTCTTTACGCAGAGTGTGTGCTCTCAGGTGGCCTGGAAACAGGTTTCAGAATAGTCAGTAAGAGAGTATTTTGTCCAACACCCACTATAAATAGCTGCACTCTAACAGAGACATTACAGGTGAGAAGGGAGAGCTGTTAATTTCCTGAGATCAACCAAGCTGGCCAGCACCTGGAGTTGAATCTCCATCTCTCCTCAAATGGTTACAGTGATGAGAGAAAGATACTGGAATATACTCCTTCTCAGTCAACTCTTACTTAATCTGAACTGCAAATGCTGGAGAGCCTTGGCCTGTGGCGAAACAGAGGAGGTAATCTGGCACCTCTGTTGTGCTTTTTTAATTACCTTCAGGTTGTGGATTTTCTAAAGCATGTTTTGGAGAATAGCAACAAGTCTCCCCATGCTGGTGTTTTGCCCCAAAGTATTTACATTAATCTCAATTTTGTGTAATTTTCTGTCTGGGATTTTCCTTCATTTTCTCCCCTATTTAAGCCTGTTAAATACAGAACCCAAAAAGAAGGGAGATCCAAGATCTCCTTAGAACCAAGGGGCAAATCCACAAAGCCCACACAGTTTTTAAGGCCACATTCTTGCTGTGGCTTTACCCTAGCCCTGCCCAGCACAGGGAAGGAAGGTTGTGCTGAACCTGCAGCCTCACTACACTCACCATAGGCAGAGGCTCCCTCCCTTCTACAGCTGCATTTGTCGGTCAGTTTATTGGTTCACTGAACTGAGATTTTTTTGACCTGAGTTTCAGGTGAAACTGAAGAGGATAACTCTCTCTGTCCTTCTCTTTTCAGGACGGTGTATTCAGTTTGCTGCACAGCAAAGTGCCTACACACACACCTGGGCAGGGAAGGCAAAGAGGGAGGGGAGCTGGGACGGCTGCCAGCTGCAGCCTGAGGGAGCAGATGGAGATGCAGCGCTAGGGTTAGAGAAATGCAGTGAGTGGGAGGCACCAAAGGAGAGCTCAGGCACAGAGAAAGGATGCAAACAGGGTGGAAAGGAAGAAAAAGTTCTCTTTGCAACTGTCTATAAGCACCAGGAATTCCAGAGCATCAGGAGGCTGTATCTGGTTTACACAGCAAGGTTCTGGTAATGGGGCACTACAGAGATGGCTTCTGTGAGAACCTACCAGAAACCTCTCCCATGTCTGACAGAGCCAATGCCAGATGGTGCCAGGATGGACCCACCACTTCCCAAGGCCAAGCCACTCAGAGATGATAGTAGTGACTCTGTGATAACATCTTTAAACAGGAAAAAAAGTTATTGTGAGGAATAACTGTGGCCAGAGAAGAGAGGAGTGAGAATATGTGAGATGAACAGCTATGCAGACACTGAGGTCAGTGGAGAAGGAGAGGGAGGAGGTGCTCCAGGTGCCAGCACTAAGATTCCTCATGCTGGAGCAGGTGGATGCCTGAGAGGAGGCTGTGGGCCCTTGGGAGGCCTGTGCTGGAGCAGGGTCCTGGCAGGGACCTGGAGACCCATGGAGAGAGGAGCCCATGCTGGAGCAGGTTTCTAGTAGAACTTGTGACCCTGTGGGGGACCCACAGTGGGGCAGGGGAAGGACTCCTTCCCCTGACAAGAAAGCAGCAGCAGCAGCAAAACCACGTAATGAACTCACCATAACCTCCACTTTCCATCTCCCTGCACCACTTGTGGGAGGAGGTAGAGAATTGGGAACAAAGTTTGGCCTGGGAAGGAAGAAGGGGTAGGGAGAAGGTGTTTTAGGATTTGTTTTGCATATTATCCTGCTCTGATTTTGACTTGTAACAAATTCAACCCAAGTGAAGTCTGTTTTGTCCATGATATTAAGCAGTGAGTGATCTCTGCCTCTCGCTATCTGAGTTCCTGAGCCTTTCCTTTTATTTTCTCTCTCCTGTCCAGCTGTGGGGGGAAGTGATAGAGCACTTTTGGTGGGCACCTGGTGTCCAGTCAGGGCCAACCCACCACAGAGGTCCAGCTGTTTGATGTGGAATAGAGTAATGCTAAGGGCATGGCTATTCCACTATAGAGCACAGGCCATGGGTAGCTGGAAACCTCCTCCAGGGGTAAGGTCTGCTAAAGACCTCTCAAGCAGATGTAATAGCTGCAGCCAAAAACCCATTTCATGTTCCTTTCATGTGGGCCCTGTTTCTGAGGGCCATGGATGACTGAGCTGTTTGATATCCTGCGCCCTATGGAAACTGGACCTGTTCTACCAGGTCCAAAGGAAAAAACTTATTTGATTAAAGGAAAAAACACACCAAAAATGACCAAGAAAATAAGCAAAGGATGAACATTCAAGCCCAGACATACCTACCTCAGGTAGTGTGGTGTTCAGAGCTGCTGCTGTGTTGTAGGTTACATGATGCTGTGGCTACAGGTGCACAGGAGCTGCCAGGTCAGAGCAGAGCAGGAGCCCTTTTAACTCAAAAGTATGGCTCAGTGAATGACTCCAGGTGCCTCCACAGGTTACTAAAAACTACAAGGTGATGGTTAGAAATTATGTGCTCTGGCTGCCCTATTTGTCTTCTACATCTCCTGGTCTGGGTTGCTGGATACCTGAAGAATGAGCTTTGAGACACCCTCCAGAATCCAACCATTAAGATGCATCACACACAGCAATCGTATCATGGGACATGACAGGTATCCAGGGATCTGTGATTGGCCTTTGCAACTTGGAATCTCAGGAATCAGGCCTCCAGCCCTGCCCAACTTGCTGACCATGGGCTGACATCCATCCAACCACCTCCCTGAACTGATGAGTCCATCAGTTACAGTCATTAACTCTCCACCTGCCCTGCAGCTGGGTCCTTCTGTGACTGACATTTGAGAGTTGTAGCAAAAATGATGAAGACATGAACTTCAGATTTGGCAGAATGGCTCAGATGATGAAACATCTGCCCAAATCTTGTAACTTACACTTCCTGACCTAATTTACAGTTGGTGGGGGGAAACCCAACGCAGCTTGCATGTCATATCTTCCACGTTGCTATGTCACACCAGAGAAAAGGAAAACTTAGAAATTACTTTAATGCAGCCAGCTACAGATGAAACAGAAAGAAACCTGCTCACATCAGGACAAGTGAGAGAAGTTCACAGCTTTTGTGTGTCACCTGCTATTTGACTTCTGGCAACTGATGCAACTGCAAGATATACCTGAATGGCTTGTGCCAGAACCTCAGTCACCCAGGCTGAAGGAAAAGAACTAATAGGCTGCAAGGGAACCAATGGACCTTTGCCTCCCTTAGTCTGGAAGATGTGCAGGGCCCAGGAATAAATTATGAGTTGCTGTTCTATGTTAAAACTGTGGTTTTGGAAGTTGTGCAAGGGTCATGCCTGTTTCACTCTTACAAGGAACCCCAAGAGAGAGAGGGAGAAGAAAGGGACATTCTCAGAAGAAAAAAAACCAAAACAAAACAAAACCTGAACACGATCCTGCAGGTTATTCAACCAGTGCAAAGCACCCACTTTTATTCCACGCCCTCTGGATAATAAAGCATAATCAGTCTCAACTATCTCCTTCCTGAGCACTTCTGAAGGCACCATTCTGAGGAACTCAAAGCCAGAGGAACTCCGACCTTAAAGAAAACAAGCAGACTGCTTCCTATATCACATATTCAAAACACTTTTCTATAGAACTATGCTCTGAAGTTCAAATTGAACAATACCTTCAAACATCTATCAAATCATTAAAGGCACAAACCATTTTGTTGTTCTACTCCCCCTCTGCAATTAATTTGGAAAGCATGCTGATTATTGCAACAGTGCTACAGACTCCCCCGTGAAGAAATCTGTCTTGAGTGGAAACCTGCAAGGAATGGTCTGACTAGCATGTGTGAAACACAGCCTGAAGCCATGCACGACATGGAGATTAAAAAGCATTAAACAACTCCCAGAGCACTGCGGGAGGCACGGTTCACATTTAGAAGTCACAGTAGTCCCCACACCAAACCAATAATGAGGTCACAAGCCCAAGTGCCCACATACAACAAGCTCGAACAACAGCGTGCTTTACAGCTTCCTTCCCCTCCCTTCCCCCAGCTTGGTCATGCCCCTGAAAACCCAGCATTCGTATCTTAAACCAGAAGAAAACATTCCCTCTGCTGTTTCTCCAGCTCCAGAGGCGGAACCCAGGCGCTGCAGAGAAAAGGCAGGGAGTGAGGTGGCACTGCCCTGCCTCCCAGCTCCCGCTCCTGCCCGGCATCCTCGCAGCGCTCCTCCCGGCTCTTGGCACTTGCTCCGCTCACCGTCACCGCTCTGGAAGGATGTATCCGGGAGGCAGGGCTGCCTTCCCAGGGCACGGGAGCTTCCACCTGGGACTTCAGAAGTGCTGTCAGCACCTGGGGATGTTTACCGAGTAGTTCTCCTTTAGGAATATGCCAAGACGTATCAGTGCGCATTAAGAACGATCACGGGAAAGAAAACGAAATTCCTGATTTCAACAGCTCTGCTCCAGATGTGGTTCAGAACAATTCAGTTTGCAAAAAGGTTTTACTGTCACTCGATCTGCTGAACCAGAAAAGGCAAGACATGGGTAACTGGAGACCCATCCCACAGGGCTGATGACTCCAGTCAGCTTTTCTTAGCAAGGGCCTGAAATCTGATACCATCAGAGCCGGACTGTCTCTTCTTCTCTTTTGCTCTTTATAAAAGTCTACTTTCTGAGTTGCAACTGCACTAGCATACACGGAAGTTATCCCAAAGAGCAACATTTTTACAAGAAGAAATTTGTCCTTCCTTGCACTTCGGAAAGTTCACACAATCAAAGGAAGCAGTGTATCAAGCAGGGTTTAAAAACACTTTTTAAAAAAGCCCAAATCACTACGTCTTAAGCCTCAAGCCAACTTTTACATTTCTTGATGAAATTATAAAAAACACAGCCAAAAATATGAATATAAAGCAGTTTTAATTTTCCTCTAGATATTTATATCAAAGAAATAATACTCATGTCCAAGTACTGTACATACAATATCTTCCTTATAAACTCTGTAGTTTAAAACACATGTACAAAATTGCACATTGCAGTTTGCAAAAAATCATAAATACCTTTTTGCATGTAAACAATTCCAGCACAAGGATCAATGTTATACATTCCAAAATGTCTAAGTGTCTGTTCACAAACAAAAACAAACAAAAACCCCACTGTGATCTCCATAAAGGTCCTAATGTTACAAATCAATCATTAACAGATTTCTAACTGATGTACTACACACAGGGATACATAAATGAGCACAAGGCAAGTCGCCTTTTAGTCATAAGTACTTAAGACAGAGGCTTGGAATACAATCCTGCTGCCATTTAAACCCACAGTATCCATCCCACAGTATTTAGTGGTAGCAGCATTGAGTTAATTTTTCCAAGATTGCCAATTGCAGTATGCCTTACTTTCAATTCTCAAACAAGTTGGCTACCACTGAACAGTAGGAATTTGAAAATTATTGTAAACACAGTTATCACTGTTGTATATTCAGCAAGTTACAGTATTCTTCTAAACACATCACTAAATTAAGAAAATGTTTTACATTTAATCAAGTGCAAGATGCCCACTAGTATCGTCCACTTTGTCTCAGAAAGAAGTATTTTGAATATAATACTACACAGTTAGTAAAAGTAATGTAAAAAAATTACAATGGACATAATCCTCAGTTGTATATTATTAAGCCCTGTAGCTTGTTTACAAAAAAAAATCACCACATCAGAAAAAAGGTCTCAGAAGTGTCCTTTAAAATCTCTCCTGACCAAATCCAGCAAATGAGTAGCTACTGAATTTTGTTTCACGACTATCTCCATCTGTGTGCAATGTCCTTGCCAGCACACCTGTTTGAAGACTTCCCAAAATTAATCAGGTTTTAAAAGGCCCATGATACCCATACAAAGTTATTTGTTTCGTTGTCTGTTTTGGGTTACTTTTGTGGGGTGCTTTTGTTTCATTGGGGCTTTTTTTGTTGTTGTTTTGGGGGTTTTTCAATCTGTTCACATGCCGTAATTTTATAAAATTCTACCAAAAGCAGAGATTTTTAAAGGGTTTCTCAGAGGCTTCCCCTGTGCCAGCTAATTTAGTAAGGCAGAATAAGAAGGTACACATAAACCCAACTTAAAAAAACCCAAGAAAGGATGTAGGCAGACACCCACCCACCAACTAGTTGCAGGTAAGCTGCTGGAAGAGCAAAGCCCAACTTGAGCTGCTCTGCTTCCACCTTTCGTTTTGAAGAGCTACCCTGAAGGAAAAGGTTTCAGCGCCATGCTTGAAGGCCTGTGAAGAACTAGCTTGAAGAATTGTAGGAAGTGGCAGTTTGCTCACTTCTTTTGGACAAAAAGAGAGCTTGGAGATGCTGGTGGTGACAGAGCAGGGAGGGGATTCTTGCCCTATACAGGAAATTCCTTATTCTGTTAATCAGCATGTGGCATGAATCCCAGTAAGGACCACAGAACTTCCATGATACTACCAGCAGCCTCAGCCCATGACATTGCAAGGTATTGTGATTATAGTCATGCAGATCATTAAGTATTTTCTACATCATGGAAGCTTAGCAAGAATCAGAAGCCACCAAGGGTTTTCAAAGCTGGGTCCTATTGCCCAAGAGCTCTCCTTTATCTTATGGGAGTTAGTTCCTCTGTTGAACTGATAGAAAGACATACCGCACAAAGAATGATAGATTTCATCTTTCCCAGTCTGCACCTAACTGGAGCTACTCCTTTCTAAGGGGATCTCATTTGAGTCATACAAGATTAGCCATCACAAACACCACACAGTGAGGGCACATGCACAGACCCCTGAACCTCAGAAAGATTTTTCAGCGTAGGCAGAAATTGCACTTGCAACAAGCCAGCTTTAGATGAGCCACTACAGGAAAGAGAAACTGCTCTGGAAGAATGTCCTACAACTCCACAGATGGAAAACCACAGAAAGCCAAAGAGCTACTTCACCAAAAGTCTTATTCAGCAGTACAGACCCAGCCGCCTCTCCCGCTAAGACGCTGCATAGGAAGCCTAAGAATTACCTTCAGGTATCATAAACTAGAGGTAACCTAACAGATTGAGTTTTAAGGCCCAGGAGGCACAGGCCCCTTCACAGCAGAATATCCCTGGTACTGCCACCTCTTAATCTCTCTACCCTCCTCCCCTTCTCTCCTTTTCATCTTAAGAAGCCAGTAGATCAATTCCTGATTAAGAAGAGTGGGAGTGGCAAAAATGAGTGGCTAAATTTTGGTGTGCAAGAGGCCTATGCAGACTTGCCTATCATTTTCTATTTAAAAGACAGAAATTGCACAATACTATATTGCAACACTTACTCCCTTCCCTTTGTCCTGCACGAAGTAGCAAAGCGCAACCAAAGCAAAATCACTGTTGGGAGTGTTTAGATTGATGGCTCACATGTCAGAACGGCGCTAAGCGTCTCTGTAATTAACAGCACTTTACAACAAAGCAAAACAATTCCCCAGNGAGGAATGCTCAAGGGGCTCGCAAGAACTTGTTTTGCTGCACGTTGAGCAACACCACATGGCAAAGCCTTGAAATTAGAGCAAATGCTTGAAGACAGGGCGTAGCTGCCTTTTGGAGCTCGTCCTTGATGGGCTGCATTTTATTAGAGAGCAGACCTTTGCATCACCAGTCAGCATGCAGACCTGGGCTTTACTTGATGACATCTCAGTATGGTGGTTGCCATGGCTTTAAATAAATAAGGGTAAGTGTGAAATCAACAGTCATCAGGCCAAACAGGGAGGGGCACAGTTTCTAAAGAAGAGACATTTAGAAGACACTTAAGCCGTAATAAAAAAACAAAATAAGTTGAAAAGCATTCTGAAGAGCAGTCTTAATTATCTGCCACTTAAACATACAACAAATATTACCACTAAATACTGTTTTAGAGATAAATATTAGTTTTTCCTTGGATTCCTTCTTTTTTTCTCCTTCCTGGTGCTGATAACTTCAAATATCATCTCTAACTATTCCCAGTGGGGAAAGGAATGAAGACATAAATTTTATTAGACACTACTGGCCTGCTGGGAAAGTGGTATCATACCACATAGACATACCAGCTTGTGCGGTGATTTCACTTACAGGGTGCCCACAAAGACTGTCAAAAATCATAAGGATTTACAATACAATTTTACCAACTGGCCCAAAAGGGTTTGGACAGATTATAACACTTTGGCAGCATTTTAGGAATCCCTGTTCTGAAGGTGTCATCTTGCAGACCATAAATAGGTGTCCTAGCTTACTTGGCCATAACTTACGTGACATTAGATATAACAAGAATATTTAACTCCCTAATAGTATTTCCTTAGTATTTCTGTCACCCTCCCATGAAGGATATTAAAAGACAGAATGGCAAAAGTTGGAAAAATCCAAGAATTCAAACTCTGGCTCTACTCAGGAAGAACAGCAAGTTTTAAATCAGTATCTTCTACTGCTCTCTTTCCATAGCAGTTAAAAGGGAAAAAGAAGGGGACTATCCTAAATACACTCTCTGGAACATCACACTAACTTTATTTGACACTACTCCATTGCTTCTGCCCTGCATTACAAGAAAATCTGGAGATTTATGAAACAGAGGTGTGGGAAAGATTGTCAAGTTCAGTATGTTATCTTTCAAATTACTCAGCATGTACCAGAAGACTATCTTTAGTTAGTTAGTTTAAAAGTGTTAATTCTTAAACGTTAATTTTCCATTTGAGGCAGGAGGGACACATCCCTTGGGGGAGTGGGAAGCTCTCTGAAGAGGACAACGAACACCTTGTCAGAGTTCAAGCTACTGGTCATGATTTTTCACATGTTCAGTCCATTGATTAAGAACAGGGATGCAGTGAGAAGCCTGACTCTTAGCAGCTTCAGCATGACAGAAGTAATACCACAGTTGTACAACCACTGATTGTAACTGAACAGTTGTAAGACATGCTTCAAGGTACTTATTAGAAAGGTTTTTAAATTTATTCAAATAAATTTTGAGGTAAGAGTAAAGCAGGACTCAACCTAAAAAAGTAACTGGACTTGAAAAACCAAAACAGAGACTACAACCAAAGATTTTTTTTCCTCCCCCTTGTATGGGATGGGAGTCTGTTACTGACCTCCAGCAAGACAGCAAGACAGCTATCCAGACCCTATTAGGTGACTTATAATTCCACCCATACTTAGCTCTTAACCAGTAAGTAACAGCAGTAGTAAATCTTATCAGCAGTGTGCTAAATATCAGAATCTAGCAGTGTATTAGTGCACAGTGAACTGGTCATATCTATTATCTCCACGTTTGCAAGGCCTCAAACCCGACCACCGCTTCAAAGCATTCCTACAGAATTGGTCATTCTTTAGCCAGAATATTTACTCCTTAAACTATTGCAGACCCTGTTTGTTACTAGCACTAGAAATTCAGAGCAAAGCTCAATTTACAGCTAGCTATGCTATGGATAGAGATTTTTTGACAGCAGACAAAAAAGCAAACATCACGTAGGTAATTATTTAGGGTGACTCCTTTAAAACATTATTTATGATAGTCATCTTTTCACCTTACAGTAAACTACTACACATGAACTGCAGCACTTCAGATAACATTAAGGCTAAATGTGACTTTAAAATAAGTTCTCTTTTTGTGTTAATTTAGCATTGCAAGATCTGACAGTCCTCCAATTTGACTAGAAATCAAAAAAAACACCTTGTGATCACACACAGAAATGCAGCTTAGTCTTCTTCTTGAAGAATTTGACCACAACAAAAGAATATGAAAAACCCCATTGTGTATTGTTGCAGCTAAGAAAATCACAGTTCCTTCCTTTGGCCATCCCCTTCTCTATGCATGCTGGTGTCTATGCACAGCACCTCAACATGCATTTACAGGTATCTGTGTGCTTCAGAAGATTTAGTTCATAAAGGCTGGATTTGCTGTTTCTTCAGTTAGTCCTCACTGACTTGAGAGGATACCGCCCAAACCAGGACACCAGCACAAGGACTCATGCCCCCTGCAGACACAAGATCAAGATTCAGTGTTTTTACATCAGTAACACACTTTTGTCAAGACTACTCAACTCAAAGTTGCATTTCAACACACAGCACTGGTGTGAAGATACAGATCCTAGACTGGTTTCCTTCCTCCCCACCACTGTTTCCCCAGTGGGACCCTGCAAAGAGAACTAGAGCAAAGCATTCTGATTGACCCGTATGAAGCCAACTGTTTCAACACTCAAGCAGAGATCCGGTTTGTGACTATATTGATGCAGAAAGCAAGCCTTCCGGAATGCAATAGTTTAGGAAAAAGTGCTCCCAGACTAAAGCAAGCAGCAAGGATCAATGCCCATAGCAAGGCAACAGGATGGTGCCTCGGAAACTGCTCATTATGACTTATGTGTATACATTTCTAGACTCTTTTAGCAGCACACATACAACAGCAGGTTCTCCACTGTGCCCTCACTGTTGCAGTGTTTCTCAGAAACCTACATTTAGCTTGTCACACATGAGCAGTTCATGGAGAAGTTGCTTCTGTCCCGCCTCCAAGTTACTGAGTCGTTATGAAGAGAGAAGTTTCACAGCACAAACAGCTGCAAGACACTTCATAGGTTAAAAAGAGACAGATCTCTGAAACACTGGAGAGGAGTAATTACAAATTACTACAACCTCTTGTCTCCCATAATGTACCATAATGGCCTAAGTCTCCATGTATTCAGATTTAATTTAACACCTTCATTGCAAAGTTGCACCATCTGCAGCAAGATTAACAAGATTCTTATAAACTTTAGATTCTGCACTTTGTCACAGGAGTGTTTATCATTCTTCAGCAGATACACGAAATCCAGATGCAATCCCACAACAAGTGACTGTGGCGTGAGAAGGATGAGTTAACATTTGCAGGATTATTATGCACTGTGAAAGCTTTCTGCTGATACAAGTCTTGCCAAATATTGAAAGAGGTGAATCCCTGGCAGACATTACTGTCCACCTCTGCTAGAAGATGAGCAGTCATTACAAAGTACTGTTCAAAATAAGTGACCAATGAGTAACAAAACAGGCTGAGAATTCTTCAATACTTATTCTTAAGTAAAACATCAAACAAAATACTGGAAAAATGGAAGTGGTTTTGTACAAATCAAAGATACACACAGATATGTCATACTCCAATTTGTCTACTTGCTGAACATAGAAACTTGGAGAATCAAGTAAGGAAAGAGCAAAATTATCCAGCAGCAGCCACAGCTGCACATATGAATAAACAAAAATGTAACTCATTGCTTTTCCTTTTTTAACTTGCACTCCAGAAGCAGGACACATAAAATGCATCAAAGAATGACTTATGTTACAAGCAGATGGGTTTTCTTCGCTTGCATAAATATCTCAGCTATAGAAAGCAGCTCTAAGAAGTTGCTGGATTCAAATAGTTAAGACTCCAGTTACAGCAGCCAAGATACCATTTTCACCACAGCTTGTAATTCAGACCAGGCATGCACCTGTACTTCAGACACTATCAAACAATACTCTTCACTACTTTGGGAATCATCAATGACTTCTGTAACTGTTTAAAAATTACTTGCCTAACAAATTTTGACTTTTAACAGCCGCAAACTGCAGAATGCCTCAGGGCTTAACCTGGGGTACTCATTTGTCAAAGGTGAGACAGAGAGTCAATCAGATATTTAAATGGATAAAGGATGCCTCATGACTCTTTCTTCTGTAAATACATAAACATAAACAAAGATAACAGGGAACTGTCATTGGGCCACCCTTGAACAGTGCATGAGAGTCAGTAGTGACTACTGACATGCAGTGAAGAGTCCAGATCTGTTGAGATATTTACCTTCTGGAAGACTGTCAAAGGCTCATAACAGAAAACATGACCATCAACACCAGAATCACTCCTCACCATGATCAGGACTTACCATGTCCAAACACCTATGCTTCTCAAAGTACGCAAAGTACTTGTGTATTTGGAAAGGTGCTCTAAGCATACCAAATGGACTTGACCTGGAATCACAGTGAAAGTTTTAAGAACAACTCACCAGTTACCCAGACCTGTCTAGAGACTTTGTGATTCCGACAGACTTCACTATGCTGGAGACCAAACCAATCAACTTTCCTAGCAATGGCGTCATTTGAATCAGTGTTATCAAGAGTAGCTTCCTTGCACTCACAGCAAGCAGGGGCAGATCTGATGGGGGCTCCATCCTCTGCCCAAGGAAGGAGTGAATAAGACTTCCCTTACTGAAAACATTCCTTCTCCTACTTCCCAAGACAGAAAAGATCTGATAACAATTCAAATAAATCAAAGTCATATATGAATCAAACTATTGTGCTATAGCACCTAAATGAGAAGGCACTTCACATCTAAACCAAGGCATCAGTTCAAGCACATTCAAAAACTGCAGAACAGCAAATGAGATGTGCACAGGAGCAAGCATTCAGCAACCAACACAGACAAAGGAGAAGACTGTAGTCTCCAGAGCAGATTACACCTGGGGCAAAGAAACAAAGAGGGATGTTTATTTGTCATGGGTTTGCATCTGGAATGAAAACCAGATTAGAAGGACATGAGGGTAGCCTGCAAATCAAGTCACGCAAAATGAGTCTTTGCAAGGACTAGCAAATAGTGTGCACAAGTGTAAAAAAGCATGATAGTTTTGATGAATGAAGAGAAATGCCAAAAAGAACTGAGCTAACAGTGAACATAAACTGTTTTATTTTGGGGTTTTAATCTTTTTGTTTGCTTTTTTTGAGTTTTGTTTTTGAGGGGTTTTGTGTGTTTTTTTTTTTTCTTTCTTGCCATAACACGCAGCCAGCTTGCTTGGTGTTACTGAAAAGGAGCTACATGGATGCAAACCATATAAACAGTCTGGAAAATTTTTACCCAGTATCTATCTTTTAGCATCTCACAGTGACCAAAGTTTTTGGCAGAAAATCAAACCTAAAAGACGCATATGTTTAGCAACAAACTGAAGAAAAAAGGCATACAAAATAGAGAAGCCATAATTAAAGATTTAGGAACACAGTAGGGCTAAAAGACAGAGCATTGATACATTTTAGAAGACAGGAACAATCAAGTCTGACAGCTGCAGCAGGTAAGTACTCCTGAGTCTTTTTACATTGGTTTAAAGTGTTAGGTACTTAGGCTTTCCACTCAAATAACTGCAAAAAATGCAGCAACCTCTAGCAGAACCAACCCAAGCAGGAAAAAACCCCAACCACCCCAACACTATTCTCAAATTTTGGTCATGTCAGTGTTAGATCCTATTTTTTAGCCTAAACACCAGCTAAAAAAAGGCATTTATAAAGTTAACCTGCCACTCCACAGAAAACACTTTCTTTTGGACGACTCTTACTACCAGAACAGTAGCCTCTGGCAGACAGCTGGAGTCGCCAGCCTCACTAGTAATCTCTCATCAGTCATCAGGGTAAGAGAGCTGGCCTGTCACCACTTCTATCACTGAATAGATGTCAGCTAGAACAGAAAGCAGGCTATCAAAGAAGTTACCACACGAGGTCTTTGAGATGGTGGGTGCAAGACTGCTCTTGCAGGAAGTTCAGAGTCAAGGGAGATAATGTGGGGTGGTTTTCAGCTTTAACATCACCATGCCGAAAGGAGGCAGCTCATTATAACCCCGCTAGACTATAGACCACTAGAGCCTTGCCCATGTCTGGGAAGGGGAACTGCAGTAATTTCCCATGCCTTATGGATCCCCTATGTCTCTCGGATATTGCTAATTTACTATGACCAGAAATTAAGTAAGTAAAGACCAAGTATTGCACAGCTGCATTTAGCATTGTTCTGCGTTCTACCACAAGATTTTTACCTGGACCTACAATCATTTGGAAAGACAAGGACCAAAGTAATAGTGTTTACCCATGTAATTTTTTATGATTTTTTCCAGGATTCCTTAAAAAAACCCTACCTCACTACATATGTAGTAAAGTATCTCACATCTACCAGGCAGTATTACCTCTCTCACTAGGGAAAGTGTTAAGTGTGGGGGGAAAGAAGTTTTTTATTGGTTTCTCCAGACTTGCAGCATCTTTGCAGATGGGTGATGACTACCAAACTACCAAAGTAAAAACCATATTTTTCACCCAGTTATTATATAACAGGCAGTGCTACAGATTGCATGCTGTATGGTTCAGAATGCCCTTAAGAAATCTTTAAACCTATGCTAAGATCAAAATATTTTTTAATCTGCTCATTAGTATTTCTAACAGCAGAAAGCACTGTTACAGGCAATCATTTCAACGACCGAAAAAGGCTCTGGTGACATGATTAAACAGTTATACAACGATTAATATGGCTTCTACCTAATTTGCATATGCATTAAGAAAAGAAATCTTCTCGGAGCATCTCAGCTACAGTAACAGTGTAACTACGCATTTTCATATAATTTCATACATGTGCCAGGAACAACTATGCACTAAAAGGAAAAGCTCATACACTTGATTGCTGCAGCTCAACTTTCTGAACAGATAGCACTCACATATCCCCAATAAAAGCATGAAAAACTGTGAGTCTATCTCATTCTTATTGGATTTCAAATCATCAGCTGTAGCCTTCAGAAGAAGTAAGAGATGTTTACCAGCTCCTGAGTGGCTTTAACACGTCTGAGCAATTGCGGTACACACAGAGATGTCAATGCACTCTTGGCTCCTTATACGATTCCCCCTTTTCACCAGCTGGCACAGACACATATCCCCATGAAAGATTTGCCTCTGAGTTCAAGCAGAGTTTTTAGCACAGTTTCAGCGAGGGGAGAGGGCCCCACACGGCAGCTGGATCTGCTCAGGAGAAGCCCTGGCTTCCCTCAGCGGCAGGGCCGGCCCGCGGCCTCTGCACGGAGGGATTTCTGGTGAGGTGACCGTCACACTCCGACAGACCCTTCCCACTGCACCACTGCCACAGGGCTCGGCAGCGCTGCGCTAGCGGCTATGCTCAAAATACACAGGTGCAGCAGAAGCATGGAACACAGTGGCACCGAGCAAGGGACCTAAAGCTTTCAAAAACTTGTTGAGGATTATGTCTAATCAGAAGAAATAGTTCCTTTGCTATACTCTTCTACTAGTAAATTCTCGACAAAGAAATAAATCACACCAATTCTTCCCAACCAGAAAAACATTTCACATTCTAGCATCAACTCTTTCTGTCTCTAGAGTATTGCAGAAAGTTTCTTTAGAACAATGAAGACCAAGAAGCAAGATACATAGATTTCTACTGAAAAATAAATCTAGTTCTCCATAATATTTCTGTGATTTATTCAAACAGAATACAATGGAATTATCACCTTTACAGCTAACCCACCCCAAACCTGAGCCCTTTTCTGTATAGCACTGAATTGTTACTATACTATGGAAAGAGCACACACTACTGGAATGTACACAGTGAAGGAAATAAAGAAAAAAAAAAGTAAAGCTCTTTTTGCCAAAGTAACCATTTTCTCTACTAACGTGTTATCTAGAAAAATAAGGTCTAGGCAACGTCCAAAAAGTGTTCAAGTTTCAATAAATAACTATCAATGCCCCAGGTTTGCACTGGCACAAGGAATATGGAGCATACAGGTTTAGAAAACTATTTTCTTATGACTGAGTCAGCAATGCATTTCAATCTGTTTAAGATTTACAACAAAAATCATTTCCCTCCAGGGTTCAACTTGAAAATCAAAGCCATGTAAGTGCAAGAGCACCCACACAGCTGTCTTAACTCTCAATGGCAAATTAAAGCTCTAGAGAAAGACAGTATTTTAAAAAAAGTTCTTTATCAATACCAAGAAAATATACATAGCCATATTATGTTTTAAATATATATATACACGCACATCTTTTCAAAAGGTACGATTCTGGCTATTTTTTTTTAAGTTTGAAAAGCTTATCCATTGCTATACAGTTCAGTAAGGTGTATTAGGAAACACACGTTTTATATCCCCCATGAAAATAAAGTTGAATCTTTCTGTAAACAGTAATTTTCTTATTTTCGGAAATCTCTACAGACCTCAAGTACTTCACTGAAAAATTAACAATCACCTGCCCCAGAACCACCCACGGAGACCCTCTCTGCTGAATGCGACATCGACAGAACTCGGGAAACGCTTAGCAACACCCGGTTCTCGCAAAAAAACGCCTTCTCCGGGCGCAAATAAATAATAATAATAATTAATAATAATAAAAATA
>VWZQ01003176.1:607260-633586 GCA_013397015.1 Myiagra hebetior
GGGTGGATGGATGGATGGATGGATGGATGGATGGATGGATGGATGGATGGATGGATGGATGGATGGATGGATGGATGGATGGATGTGTCTGTTCGCGGCCGCTCAGGGTGGCGAGCCTCGCCCTCCCTTCTCGGCGCCTCCCTGGGGAGAGGCGAAGGACGGGACCCTCTGAGCCGCCGCCTGTTTCAGGGCGAGAGCGGGCTGAGACCACCCCGTGCTGGGGGGCAGGAGGGGTTTGGCTCCGGCCGTGAGCCCCTGGGTTATAACGCTTTCCAGAAAAGCTGAAAGTGCCTCTTACTTGCAGGTTTCCTCTTACAAGACCCGATCTTTGCAAGAAGTGGGAAGCTGCTGTTAAGAGGAAAAACTTCAAGCCGACCAAGTACAGCAGCATTTGCTCAGAACACTTTACCCCCGATTGCTTTAAGAGGGAGTGCAATAACAAGCTCCTAAAAGAGAATGCAGTGCCCACAATATTTTGTTACACTGAACCCGGTGAAAAGGTAAACCGAAAGCACCCGTGGCTGCAGGTGCCGGAACGCGTTGTGTGTGTCACTGGTTGCAGCGTGGCAGGGAAAGGATGCAGGCTGGGAAGGATGAAGGCTGGCAGGGGGCTGAGCCTGTGTACCTGGGGTCACCAGGAAAGCTGTGGTGACTGAAACACCTCCAACAGCTGTTCTTGCTTTCTGTGAGGCTGTCTGAGGCTTTGGCGTGCACAGTGCTGTACAGGCGAGCACTGGCTCTGACCTGCTCATGTGTCCTTTTAATTCAGCATCCATATGCTTAATTAAATGGAATGGCAGCAAAGTAAGAAGATACTGCCCTGTTGTTAAGCTGTTCTGCAGCATTTCCTGCATATCTGGCATCTGAAAGAGCCTTCATTAATGCTTGTAAATGGCATTATTCTCTTCCCATAGCTGATGGCTACTGCTAGCATTGAAGAGATGGTGGATGTTAACTGTGAAACTTCACTGTCCTCTTAAGAGGATACCCTCTGGCTTTCCAAAGTTAAAGTGAGCAGCAGAACCTTACCTGCACCTGCTGTCTGAGCTGAGACCACCTCTGTCTTGCCTTAACCTTGTGTTTAGAAGCCAGACTGATCCCTGACTTCTGATGGCAGAGTTTTCTGTGTGAGGTATTCTTTCCTTCACTGTGCTGCTAGAGCAATTTACTGTGTGATGCAACTCACTTGTGAGCTCTTCCTTCTTGATGAAATAACTACAGGACAAGAATGGAAAAGATTGATTTTTAACTCCTTTAAAGGATATAGAATATCTGCTCTCTCATCCCTCTGCTATAGAGAAAGTGGCAAAGGAGACAGTGATAGATAAAGTAGGTCTAGGGAGCAAAAAACTGAAATGGGATGCAGTTCACAGAGGAAAATTCAGATTTTTCTTGTTCAGTTTTTCAATTTACATGCAATATTGGATTGCTGCAGAAATAAAAAGGCAATGCATTTGAAAAATGAAAAGTGGCTAATAACAGATAAGAGAATATAAAAAGAGTGTAAAAATAAGGAGACAGACAATCTACAGGGAAATATGGCTGTGGTTTTTGTTTGATTACACTTCCTTGCTTATCTGTACAATACACATTTTCTTCACTGTGTGTAAAATACTTGCAAATTTTTTTACAGTCTGAAAGCTGAATGGGTGTATAGGGTAGTCTGCAAAAGTACTGTTGGTGCAGCAGGATTAGTAGTGAGCCACGTTCCCAATTTTGCTGTCATACCTGGATCTACAAAAACACAGAAGAGTGAGTGCCCTTTAATTCTGAAGGATTTAGTTCTATTCTTATTTGTTTGATGGCACTTTTGAATAAGCTGCCACATGTCTTCAAGTAACAGTGTAATAACAAAAAATAGTAGTGGTTGTTTAGGAGTTGAATCCACACTGATTTTGAAATACAGTGAATTTTGTACTTTGAAAAATTTTCAAAATTTTTTTTTCTTTCACACGATGTAATTTGGTATATTTTTCTTAACTTATGTCTTAGGAAAAGTATTTATTGACTGGAAGAAGTAATTAGAAGTCACTGGTGATGTCACAGTGATACCAAAGATCTGTTCTCGGTGATACGTTGTGACGACAGTAATTTGTGTATAGAGGTAGCATATGCTCTATAGCTTCAAATAGGAGTCTCTGTGAATTCAGCAGTCCAGCAGTGATCTGATTTTTGCTTTTGTTTCTAGCAAGAATAAGTTTCTTTTTGCTGGCTTTATCTTTGCCTTGTAGGGTTTATTTTTTTGTAGGAAAGTTTGATAGTGGCAGCTGATAGGGTCAAGCTCTTTAGAATATTCATATGTGAACCAGGTAGGCTAACAGCAGCAGTTTTTTATAACTGAAACAGAAGACTGATAGTTGGCTGGTTTTGTATTTTCATGTGATCAGTTATTTTTGAGTCCATATTAAATTTTTCTTTAATGCCACTCACCAATTGCTTTCAATACCAATCACTAAACTGCCTTTTCAGTTACTGTCTGCCAAGTGTTGTATGAGGGACAGTTGGACACCCAAACATCTAATACTACCTAGTTTGCATGTTAAGCCAAGGAAGTTAATGATACGACCTTCTGATCTGATGAGCTTGATATTCTGATGGCGAGGACTGTTGGCTGTTCTTTAAATCAGCATTTTCCCAGTCCTCATGCTTTTCTTTGTACTAATAGTGTTGGCAACAGGTGGGTAGGTAGAAAATTGTTTCAGTGCCTCTTTTACTGAGAATGTTTTAAGCTTTCTTTTTAACAGGAAATATGCAAGCTCCTTGGTTTCAACACTGATTTTTTAATCAACATGTGCACAGAAGCATTTCTGAATTATACAGGATTCCTTTGGGGAAGAAAGAATCTGATTCTCTGCTCTGGCCTATACTCAAGTGGTTTGGGATCTGTGTTGTCCTGAACTGTGCAAGTGGACCTATCAAGAGCAATGTGATAAAATGTGCAGTTTTATCTGCAAAAAAACCCTGCAGTGGAGTTGAACCAGTTGATATTTTGCTGCTGCCAAAAGGCAGAACTGTGCTTCTCCCCTGTCCATTCCATCTGCCAGCTATGCAGTCCTTGTCTCTTAACATGACCTGGCAATGTGAGCTCACAGCCCACAAGGCCAGTCCTGGGCTGCATCCAAAGCAGCGTGGGCAGCAGGGGAGGGAGGGGATTCTGCCCCTCTGCTCTGCTCTGCTGAGACCCCACCTGGAACTCTGCATCCAGCTCTGGGCTCCCAGCACAGGAAGGACCTGGAGCTGTTGGAGCAAGTCCAGAGAAGGCTAGGAAGATGACCAGAGGATGGAGCAACCCTCTTGGAGAGACAGGCTGAAAAAATTGGAGATGTTCAGCCTGGGGAAGAGAAGGTGGTGTGGACACCTCATAGCAGCTTTCCAGTATCTAAAAGGGGCCTACAAGAAGCCTGGAAAGGGACTTTTTTACAAGGGCAAGTAGTGACAGGCCAAGGGAGAATGGCCTTAAACTGCAAGAGGTCAGGTTTAGATTAGATATTAGGAAAAAATTCTGTTCTGTGAGAGTGGTGAGGCACTGGAACAGGTTGCCCAGAGAAACTGCATGCTCCATCCCCAGAAGTGTTCAAGGTTGGATGGAGCTCTGAGCAGCCTGGTCTAGTGAAAGATGTCCCTGCCCATGGTGGAGGGGTGTTGACACTGGATGATCTTTAGGGTCCCTTCCAACCCAAACCATTCCATGAATCTGTGATTCTCAGTTTTTCCACATATCAGGGCAGGTGTAGGTCATACTTCGTGTTGCATTGCTTTGACATTTAGTAATGGACAGAAAATTTATGCAGTGGTAGTGGGAGATGGAATAGCTTTCTGTCATTTTAGCAACTATGTTTGAGCAGAGTAAATACCAAAGATGAGAGGGCAGGTTGGCTGTTGAAGAGCTGTTTATTTTGGTTCATGATGTCTCTTGCAACCAAACCCTTATGCTGCAGCCCAAAGCCAATGACAGTGTCCCTTCCAGTTATTGAGAAGACTGGTGTTACTGTGTCTTATCTCTCTGCTCTGCCAGCCTGTCAGCCTGCTCAGTAGTTGACCCTTATTCTACCTCAGCAGAAGATTGTCCGCTTCTGATGTGATTTTGATTAACTTAGCTGATGGGCTCAATTACACAGTGGCATGACACTGCAGAAAGGAGGAGGGCCAAAGGGGAACGGGATGGCAGTGATGAGTTACTAGGTCATCTGAACTCTGTTTTATGGAACTGCAGCCTGTGCTCTTGCTTCTTAGGTAATTGTGGATATAGATTTCAAAAATCCAATCTTCAAAAAAAGTATTTAGACGTCAAGGGCTTGAGTTTCAAAGAGCCCTTAAATGAAGCTGCTTAGAAATATGTCCAGTTGAGAAGCCAGACAAAGCAGGCCCAGAAATGTTTGCCAGTTTTGAAAATCTTGGCTTTGAAATTTATTTTATTAATTTAAAACCTGGTTGTTCAGGTTGTTCTGGGGTTGTTATAAGGGAGTTGTGTTGTTAACAATGTTAAGCAAAAAAATTAAATTTTTTCTTGTTCTTTCTAGTCTGAAGAATTTGCAGAGCAGCCAGAAGATCCACTGCCACCTCCTCCACTGCCACCGCCACCACCGCCTCCGCCACCACCACCACCACCAGCAGCTCCAGTACTGCCACCATCTCCATCAACTCCTTCTTTTCACTTGTCTCAAATAGATGCCAGATTTGTAGATCCAAGTATTGGATTATTGATGCCCCCTCTCCAGACCCCCAGCAATCTTGCTGTTTTTTGCGATCATAACTACACTGTAGAGGATACAGTTCATCAGCGAAAAAGAATTCAACAGCTGGAGGAACAAGTTGAAAAACTGCGGAAGAAGCTCAAGACAGCGCAACAGCGATGCCGGCGTCAGGAAAGACAGATTGAAAAACTGAGAGAAATTGTTCAGTTTCAGAAAGAAAAAGACATATTGGCAGGAAAAGGCTATGTGATTCTGCCTAATGACTATTTTGAAGTTGTAGAAGTACCTGCCTAGCAGTCACAAACATTGGTTTTCACTTTGGTAGGCAAAGAAATTTAGTTTAAAAACTAAATTCTTTCTAATTCTGTATGTAAGACTTTCCAGAATTCTAAAACAGTAATTAAGCTGTCATACAAATAAGATATTTTTTTCTTCATTGTCATTTCAGTTTGATACACTTTTAATATATTGAAGATGCAAGCATCTCAGAATTAGAATATGCAATTAATTTACAAAATCTGAATCGCTTCCAGAAGCAAAAGATGCAAGATTGAAGACATAGAGAAATTTACTTTTTTTACGATGTCTGTCTTATGCTTACAGGGGATGGGAACTGAATCTGGCTGAGAGTGAAGTTTGGGTGGTTGTACACCTAGTGCTTTGTCAAGACTTCTAATGTTGGCTTTGGTAATCCCCAGTAACTAGTTTTCACTGATTTTAGGAAGAACAGAATTAGGTCAGCTAACATCTGCAAGTGCTGCAGAAAGATAGATAAGATGCACATTTCAGTCTGGGAAAACTTCCAACTTCAGTTTGCTATGCATTTGAAGCACTGCAAAAAGTCTAATTCCTGGATCCCTTTGGGTGAGGTATGTAAATGAACCTCTTCTTTTGGAGGAACTGTTCACCACATGTGTGTTTTGAGGGTGATGAGAAGAATTCATTAGCACAGCTAACGAGAGCTATAGAAGCATCTTTTACTTTGAGGGCACTTAAAAATAGTCCTGAAGTGCAGGGCTGAACTGAACATGTATGTTACTGCACTGTTGGCAGGGTCAGTAAGACAGTGTACTGTTTACAGTGACTGCTTGCAAAAGTACACTGGTAATACACAGTTCCAGTATGTTGTAGGGTCATCTTCCCATAAACACTGTAACTGGTCAAGTGTTGTCCTTGGTTTTGAAATTATTTCGCATAATTTCATGTGTCAATAACACGTGTCGACCATGTGTAGCTTCAGGAAATGAAGTAAGTTTTTTCTTTATCCAGGGAGTCAGACATTTATGGCTTTGCAGTATGCAGTAGTTTTATTTTTCCCCTTTCTTCACTCCCCAGAGGGCATCCACCAAAGGGCAAATAGGGAACTAGACTTTGGAGTTGCTTGGTGCTAGACTGGTTTATAATATCTCAAATGCTGCTGCCTCTTCTTCAGCCTTATTAAGACTCTTTCTAGTAATAGATAAAGCATGACAAAGCAGTGCAGCAGTTTGCACTTACTGTCTAATAATTTATTTCGTCAGTGAACTCATTCAAAATGAGAAAAAATGGCTAACCCTAATGTGTGCTTCACAGATGAAATTCTTGGATATATGAGACATGAGGAAAATTGAAGTCTGTGTCAAACTTGTATGCAATGTGGGTTCTAGCTCTGATGTTAAACAAGCCTTGTTCATTATGGCTTTAAAAGCTTCCCTTAATATCCTCTTAGCATGACATTTTGATATGTTTCAAACCAGTCTTGATACTTCTGACCTCACTCATGCCATGTGTCTATTTTCCCTACCATATCATACACTTAAAATGGACAAAAATGCTGATGCTTCCTTTTGTGTACGTTTATTATACCTAATTAAAAATTTGAAAAGCAAATGATGTGTTAGATTTTTAATTACTCTCTGTTCTCTTTTCCCAGGATTTTGCCAAAACTGTCTTGACATTTTGCATTTTTATTTTCTACTAGTTTTTTTGTGTAGATGTTGGGTTCCCAAGCCTTGTTGTTGTTACACTTTGTGTTTAAAATCGGTAAAATTCAAAAGTGACAAGGAAAAGACGTTTAAAAAACTGTTGCTATGCTGTTGGCATGTGTGACCAGACAGCAGATTGTGTCTGTTTTTTCTGCAGAATACACTCTCTTCTTACTCTTCAGGAATTTCAAGTGTGACTTCCTGAGGCAGAGTGGATTGCTGCAGTACCACACCCCCTGCCACCCGCCTCTGCCCCCCAATACTTGGCTGTGTACTCCTGCTGCCACCCTTCTTATGTCCTCCAGTTCTGGTGCTGGTTGCACCCTTCTGTGGGGCCCTTAGCTCACTAAAGCAGCAGGTTTGGCTTGTAGTGGAGAGAAAGCAGAGGACCAACAGTACCACACCTGATACAAGTTAAAGACAGGTCCAAAAGCAGGGCATGAGAAGTAAAGCCTCTGCTCTGCATGCAATGAGCATTATGCCAGCTGCTTCTGAAAATATAAGAGTAGCTTCCTACTCTTAATGTTTGAAGCACCATTTCCTTCCACCTGGGCCAAGGTTCCCTGTTTCCTCCCCCCCTTATGCTCTGGCTGCTGTGCTTGTTGGGTCCCTCCTTTGGGTGTTTTAGCTTCATAACTCTTCAGGGAAGCAGCCCAACAAAACTAAGCCTGCAAGGTAAATTTAAGGTACACTGATAGATGGCTGGTGTGTGGAGTTCTTTTTTCTTTAAGCTGTTTGTGTTGGTGAAGTTAATTTAACAGCTGACTCAAATAAATGTTTCTTCTGGTGAGAGGGTTGGTTATTCCTTGTCTGGACTGTTTCGGAAGTGACATGCTGAGACGGGGACTGCTGCCCAATGGTCTTCCTTTCCTCTTAATCAGAAGATTTTTCTAAGAAGAGATGCAGCCTATTCTGACAACAGGCTTGAATTTCTTCTTCAGCAGCTATTTTTTTTTTCCTTTTAAAAAAAGTCTTGTTAACTTCTGATGTAGTCATGTCAGGGCTAGGTGTGGAATTTACTAGACCCATGAGGGCTTAGAAGTGGGGAAAAAAGACTGGCACAGAAACAACTGATTGTCTTTTAGCAATTGACTTTTTCTGCACTGCACCCTGCTCATTCTTTCACAATCTCTCTCGTTTGGTAGCAGTATAGAAAGAGAAGATGAAAGCTCTCTGCTACTGGCAGGGCTAGGAAAAGAATTATAGCTAATAAGCACAATATGTTCCCCAAGCATGTGTTAAAATTTCCTCTTGTTAAGGGGTTTGTTACATCCACGCAATCATCTGTTAAAGAGGTCTGCAAAAATTATTGTTTGCATTGGCCACTGGTACCTGCACTAGCACCAATTTCATAAATGTCTCTGATAAGACGTGATTGGGAATTAAAAAGCAGAAGTTGGAATTGTAGGATGGCATGTGGTTGTTCAAGTGTGTGTGAAGTTGCTGGCATTTGTTTAAATATATTTCACCTAAGCCTATTTTATAAACGGAATAATTCAAGCAAGTTAGAAAATAGCAAAATTGGCAAAAAATATTGCATCCTTAAATTCTAGACAGATTTATTTTGAAATGGGCAGATGCTTCAACAGATAGGAATTGGAGCCACTTCTAAAAAGTTTTGGCTTCTCCCTGTTGCCCCAATTCTCCTTTTGCTGCAGCAGGGTATCTGATTTATGTGTAGTGTTTGCTTTTTTTCTTCTTAACACCTCCGCAAAGTATTAGATTTCCCTGTCTAACTGGGACTTTTCAAACTCAGAAGTATGTTTTATGGGAAAAAAACCCGAATGGCTAAATACTTGAGTTATTTCTTGTCGTACTGAGGGAGTTCTTTGTCACTGCTCTGTTTACTCCTGCGTTTCCAGTTACCACCTTCTCTATGTTGTCACTGGCATGGTCTTAACAACTGTGGTAGCAAATTAAGGAAATCAAAATGTCCAAGAAATCATCTGTCTTGCTGACATTTTGTTTTCCTTCAGCTCTCTTAGGAATTAGGGCCTTGGTGCCCTGTGTGACTCGTGAGGAAGTTCTCTTGCAGCTGAAGAAAGTGCAAAGCAAGTCCCACTCTGAGTGTAGGAAGAAGGAAAGGAAAATAGTTGCTTGGGCAAAACTAAAACCTTGACAGTTTCTGAATACTTTCCAAAGGACTTATCCTGTTACTTGCTTTTCCGGACCCAGGCAGTTATTCCGAGTTATTCCTATGCCCTTTTCCTTTATTTCTTTCCTGAGATTTGTTTTAGGTTTTAGTCTGTAGGCTTATCTGTTTCCTGACAGCTTACACCTTCATCAGGTGGCTCTGGCAGGGTGGAAAGGGGTGAGCTGTAGCCTAATTTTAACAACCAAAACACCATCTGCTGAAGCATGTTGGTGACTGCAAGTTCAGGTATGTAACTCCTGCTGTTTTAAGCACAGCAGTTTATTTACCATACTCTGCCATGATAATGATTTGTTTATAAATGAGAAAAACAGGATACATGACTCAAAAATATGACAGTAATTGCTCTTAGAGATTTCCCTTTGCACATGTTCAATGCTTTCAATGGAAATTTTATCTTCGCATAGAGATCCTTGAGAGAACTGCAGCATTTTATTGCACAAAATTGGGCAAAAGAGTTATATAGGCTGAAAGAGTTTAAAAATGGGCAAAAAAATGTGTTGCGATGTTGCTGTTAAATCCGCTATGACTAACTCAAAACAGTTGCCAAAGAAAGTCATCTTAAATATTCCTAAGTTAAAGAAAGCATTTAAATCAGTTGCTGAGAAGGAAAGGTTCAAGTATCTCTCTTGAGAATAGTTACATTACATTGTCATAATTAAATTATTAATTAAGTGTCCACAGTCATGCCAGTATGAGTTCATTTTGCATTGAGTATCAGGCTTTTTGCTGTGCAAAATGAGCCACCGATCTTCCTGTAGCTGCCTCCTCCTATTGTACAGGGCAAATAGATTGTAGAGACTGGGCTCACACGATCCAGGAACTTCTGAAAAGTGATTGTCCTCTGTCTCTTAATTGGTTCCAGTGGTCTTTTAGTTAGGGATGAGTATGAAGAACACTATCAGACCAGTCATTAGAGTGTTTGTTTGGTTTGATTTTTTTTCAAGTTCATGGAGGACTTGAGCAAATTAGGCAGGCTTCTCATTTCCTTTCATGTTTCATTGGATGTGACCATTAAAGATGGAGAGTCTCAGGCTGTACTAGCCATCTGTAGAAGAACCAATGCTTCAGTATTTGAGGCTATGAAAGATGTGTGACTTTCTACTGGGAGCTCTTCAATTCAATGACGTGGGACAGGTAATCCAGAAAAAGGAAGAGATCTTGCCTCCAGTAATGGTGTCTTCTTTTGTGTTGGGCTCATTTAGTAGCCTGCAGCCATAGTCCAGCACTCTCTAACCAAGTTCTTGTAGATGTATCCAGGACTTTGATTTAGCAGAATGTTACAGCACTACACTGGAACTGCAGCACAATCACAATATAGCAGCTGCAACATACAGTGGAATCACAATTCAAATACACTGTGCAAATTCCCATTACTGGTCTCTAAATGCTTGCTATCATGACACTGTGTCCTCAGTTACTGGGAAGAAATATGCAGGTTACACCCAGCTCTAGCCAGTTACTGCCTTCCAAGCTGATTTTCTGAGTTGTTTCTATACTTTATATTGGGCTGAGTCACATACAGACTACCCTCCCACGCTGGCCTGGTTAGCTCAGGAAAACATTACTCTTGACTAATTATTTCAGGGAAGGCTGTTAATTTGATCTTAGGACCGCATGATGCAGCTGTATTCTTAAAGCAAAGTTTTCTATCCAGTCCCTCTTGTGCTGAGATAATTTCATCTTTCTTTATGACAATTCGTTGTTTTTCCTTACATTCTTCCTTCAGCACATCATTCTTGCCCATCTCCTCTGGGCCTTCCTCTATTGCAGGTCACCATCAATCACCCATTCTCATACTTTTCAGGGGTCACACACGTCTTTTGCAGAAAAAGTGAACTTTTTGTGTCTTCAGGTGCTTTACAGCTTGTACCCGTGGCTCAGGTAGGAAGGGGTGATATTTTTTTTATATCAAGAGGAAGACATTTTTTCTCAGTTTAAGAAATCCCAAGACTTCCACCTGTACTTAAAGGTTTGTGATAATAACCACAGGTGCTCACCCTGAGAGAAGGAAGCTTTGGATGTCTACTTTTACAGCTCAGTCCAAATTTCTTGCCCGTTTTGTGTATTTTTTTCCTTCTTCTTCTTTATTTTGTATTGATAGGATCAGACTCTTCATTAATCACTTCACTGATGCTGATGATGTCAGGTCCAGAAGAATAGTGTCCGCATGTAAAGAAAACCTAAAGGGAGAGTTATTCCCAAGCTGGTTGTGAGCCACCAAGGTGGAGTCTTACAGCTCTCACAGGACGTCATGTGAACTCAGGCCACAGAAGATGGCCTTACTGATAAACGCTTCAATTCTAATTATCTTAAGCTTTATCATCCAGGCTTGTCTCGTAGGTGTCCTGAGCTGATACAGTGTTACATCAAATGGTTTTGTGGCGGTGGTTTTAATCTGAGGAATTCTAGGAGTTGGTGTCAGAAGAATATTTGTGGTGTTACGTGAAGGAGCTGAAAAATAATTTAGACAACAATAGCCTCAAATCCTGTTGTATGTATATACTTTCAATTATCATAATTTCTTTCTTTCTGAGTTCAGACAGGAAGATATTTTTGCTAGTGGGGTTTTTTGGGGGTTTTTTTNTGTGTTCATCATGGTGAGGAACAGGGCAGGTTCTCTAGTACAGATACTACAGCATAGAAATCTCTTGGTTGTGTATAATAGGAAACATCTATTCCCACAAGTGAATGTGTGTGTAGCTGTTTCAGCTTAAAGAACTCTGCTTGTTTGGAAATTATCTGTTTAAAATATAGACACCCACAAACCACAGTTACAGGATCAATGGAGTTACCTTTCTTTGATACTGTCATCAGCTGACAAATTCAAGATTTCCTCATGGTAAATTTTCATATAACAGAAAAAAAATATAAATACATATGTAATAAATCTTAAATATTCAAGCAATCTTATAATAACGTTACTTAATCTAAAAGTGTCACTGTAGTGATAACCATCCTTCCATCAATACTGATATTTACCTCTTGGTCTGTCTGCTAAGGTTGCTAGAACTTAGATTTTTTGCTTCATATAATGGCCACCAGGTAATTGACATGTATATGACTTCAGTGATAAGATGTAATTAAACAAATATCTGAAAATGGTGCTTTCTTTAGTTGTTCCCAATGCTGCCTGGATTCCCGCAATAAATAAAAGCCCAACATGCTTCAACACCTTTTACTCTAGTCACAGAAGAAATCAGAAGTTTACACATACAGGAGATGACATTGTCCTTGCTTGTTTTTCATAGTAGGATCACCACAAAGTCTTGCTGCCTAGTAAATCCATCATCTCTGTGACGAGATACGAGTATAGAAGTAAGACTTTTCTCCCTGCTAGAAATCTTTTATAATATTGAATAGTGTATAATTTTCTCTGACTTGTTTCTTGTGTGCCTTACCTTGCTCCTCTACAGCATCACTCTTCTCTCTTAACAAAGATTCATCTGTTTTTTTTCTACTAATACTCTCACAATTTAGACGTCTGTATTTTTAAACACATTTTCTGATCTTTTGTACATGATAATGAGACACTGACCTATTCAGTTACAGACCTTGTCAGCAATTGAACAGGGAATTGAATCTGGGAGGTGGGGCAGTAACCTTTTATTATGGATGGGTAGATTTTGCTGTTTCATACTATAAAACGTGCCACAGAGATGAAAATGCAAAATGCTGTTGGAAACAGCATTGGAATGAAAAGCATATCTCTGAAGACTGCTTTGGGTTAATGGATGAGTTTGGCCTGAGGAAAGAGGAGCTTGCTTAATATTTCAGTGGATTTCACTCTCTGTGCTTTCAAGCTGAGTTTTGCTTTTATTCTGCTTTCCTCTTGATTCCTGTACATAAGAGATATAAAAGCGAGCTTAGCAATTCCCAGGGGATGGGAGAGCTTTCTGAGCAATGTCCTCACCACTGATGTAGCTTCCCTCCTCCCCCCGCCCAAAAAAAAAATCAACTGTAAAAGAACTGCTAGTGCTGAAATGTTAAAAGCCTAACTCTGAACATTTTGGGTAAATCTTTGCTGAGTCCCGTGGAACTAGAATTTCTTCTTTGAATTTCTGAAAATAGTATTGTATCATCGGGAAGTCCATCACGGATTTTTCTCATCAGCTTTGTGCAGAGGAGAGTTACTGTCTCAGACAAGACTAAGCAGCATTGTTCTTTTGGAATAAAGTCATGAAGTCATGTATAGCTTCAGCTGCCAAGTGCTTGCTCATGATGTCACAACAGGAGATGAGCTCACAGCAGTGTGGCAGTCTGCTGTGCTGCTGTCAGATCGTGGTAAGGTAAAATCTAGCTGCAATGATGAACGGTTATTTACCTGACTGAGGGAGGTGCCTGGTAGCATTCCTATGCAAATAGGCATCCCCCTTACCCACAGAGTAATTAAAGTCTGAATTAAACTCTGCAGTCCTTTTATTGCTCCTTTTGATTTCGCTGATTATCATGTCCTTTGCACCTGGTATTAATGCATCAAGCTCTCTGGGCTTGCTGACAGCTTCAGGTCTGTTGGCTGACTTGAAAGTGAAGGCGAGGAGCTGCCCCAGTGAAGAGATACAAGGATGATAATGTGAAGGATGACAGCAGCCCAGTTTGGCCTGAGGCAGTTAAAAGGTGGTTTTGGACCTTTGTGAAGCATAGTGGAGGTGGTATTTGTTCTGTAAGCTCTATCAGGGCCAGCTGTCTCCTGGCACACTGCCCCATCATCCGTTGACTTGCCAGGGACTGGCCCTACACTTATCAGCCTTCTGTTGGAGAACTGGACCTCTTCCCAGCCCATTCTTCCTGCACCATAGGAGTACTCTGCAGAGTATTTTGGCTGTTATGACATATGTTCCTCCTCCTACCAATATACACAAACTGTCGGACTCTGCTCCCAGTTCAGGGAATTATTCCAACCCAGCATTGGTTTACTAATAGGCCAAGTTACCTAAATACCTTCGGGTTAATTCTTCTGACTAGGCACAGACAAGCCATTGAAACAGTTACGGGAAATAGGATATTCTGACATGGTATAAAAGGCAAAACTGGTTTTTGCTTATTTTATAAGTAGTATCAATTATGCTTTCTAGTGAGGTGAAGATGTAAACATTTGGTTTTGTATTCAGCTCCTCTGGCTTGTAAGAAGAAAGACAAACAACAGATATCAAAGATGTTGTCCAGTAGAGACAGCTGTTTAGGTATCAAAACCTTCCAGTTTGCTGTTTCATAACTTTAAAATATTTGATGAACTTACACAATTTTAGGACATACCAAATAATTACAAAATCATATAAAATAATTACAAAAAAATTATTACCAAGTAATTCCAGAGCATTCTACTACCTAACATTACTTTCACATCACTTTTGTTATGATTACATGTTGCCCAAAGGTTAATTTTTGCAAATTATATGAAAAGCATACTCTGACTTAATTCAGAAACTGTGAAAGCATCTGATATGCTACACTATGTTTACACTCATCTTGATACTAGTTGATATTACTCAGAACTGTTCTGTTATGGACAGGTGCTATTATGCATGCATGTCAAATGACTTTGTTTCTTCTACACTCAGTACTCTTAGGCATGAAGTCTGACTGGGTTTTGTTTGTACATAATCATGAGCACAGCTCTGTAAACTCTAACATAACAAGCAAATACCTGGAGGTAGACAATTTGGAATTTTAAGCATATAGGTAGACATTCAAGAGGACTATAATGCTTCATATAATAAGTCATTATGGAGAGAAAATTCTGGAAGTTATATGAAAGCTGGTTTCTAGGTCTACATTTAAGTGTACAATCTCTGTTTATGAATCAGTGAAAATAGAAGCCCAAAATGTCACTGTTGTTCAAAATTATGGTCCTGCCTATACTGTCTTTGGTTCTTACCTGTAAACATTTCTATCAAATATTAAGAAACCTCTAGAAGGAATAAATATTATTCTTTATAAAGTATTTGGCAATAACCCTAACAATATTATGATTCAGCGTGGCAAGCAGGCATCTCTGGATAGAAGGCTCACATCCCAGTTGAAACCCTCAGGACATAGTCTTCAGAACAGCAGAGGGCTGACTTGAGCCCTGCTGTGACACCCTGGAGAAGGACGGACAGGAGTTCGCAGGTGGTATTACATGATAACCTCTCACAAACTCTCCCACCACTGATTTCCCATGGAGAAGGTGGCTTTATGATACTGTGACAGAGGTGAGGTCTGGTCTGTTGACTGGTCTGCTGCCAGAGCAGTTTCTGCTTTTTAGCCAGGGATGATCTGAAATAAAATGCATGCACTTCATAGGAGCCTGAGTTTTGTGAGGCTGAATGTGGCTGAGACAATTAGTCCTGCTGCATTTTCTGTAAAAATAGTAGCTTCCAGCAGCACCACAACAGCGTACAGTAAAATAATGAAGAAAGACATGAAAGAGTATTGGCTTCCAAACATTTCGAGTAGTTTTTATGAAACATGATGATTGTTTTCATCTTTTGGACAGTACAGAATTATGATCTCTGTCAAGATTCACTTTTAAAGCGAAAAAACCCCCTTCATTTGAATTGCATGGATTGTGTGGACCCACAGGATAACCATCTCTGTTGACTCAGGAAAAGAGCATAAAGAGCAAATGCCCTCAAATGCAGAACAGCATTTGTAGAACTCATCCAGTTTCTGACAAAGCGTTTGATTTCGCTGTGATGTCGTCAAGGGAGTCCCCCATCCTCCCATGCCAGATAGAGCAAAGTTTATCAGCTTCCCAAGAAGAAAGTTTATCAGCTACCACCTTTCTGGCTTTGTGCTGGAGCTATCACATCCAAAGAGAAGTGGATGAAATGAACAAAGCTGCCTGAGGAGTCATGCAACTTATCGAGGCCATAGGACATGGCAGGAATTGCCCTTTGAGTTTTATGATTGCCTTGGGGATAAAAAGCCTGTATTAGAAGGAGAAAGCAGAACCTCTTGTCATAGAGCACTGCATGTGTTGGGATAAAGGCTTTTAGACAGCAGGTGTAACCATTTGAAAATGAGAGACTGAGAAGCTGATGCAGTTAGGCATGAGCCAAGTTCCTCTGTCATTCCTGAAGCAGTTGTCTTTAAAACATATTTTTCTCTCACATCTTGCTAAGTCTTGATCCTCGCTAGCTGTTTGCTTACCCCTGAAATCTTCCAAGCCTTGACATCTGAACAGCAAGTCCATGATGCTGCAGAAAAAATTTGAGCTGTGAGGGGCATTTATGAAGGCAGAGATGAGCTTGATTAAGTGGAAAGAAAAGCTGAGAAAATGGCTGAGCGGAGCCAGACCTTTGTTTACAATTATTAACTCAGAACAAATGGGTTTGAAGATGATCATATTCAAAGCTAGGTGGTGTCACCAAAACTCAGGAAGTGATCACACTGCCTCAAGACACTCCTAAATGAGACCTCACTGTTAAGTTAGAACTGAAAAAGGGAAACAGAGATTCTAATACAGAAGGCAATGTACTACCTATGAGAAATATTACTGCGGACGCAGTGAAGAGCCTCTGCACCTCCCAAAGACCTGTGTCCCTACGTCTCCACTCCCCGTGAAGCACTGGGAGGTTTTTACCGGGAAGTGTGAAGCCGGGTGGACTCTGCACTGTCAGATGGCCCAGGGACTCATCTCTGTCTCAGTTTGCATTCACACGGATGTGGTAGAAATGGAAAAGAGAGTAGGGAGGGCTCCTCATGGTAGGAAGGTGCCTGGAAACCAAGGACTGAAACGACTTTTGTTCTGCAAAACCTTGTCCCTGTACTTGCAGAGCCTGATCGCTGCTGAAACCACCGCCTGGGTGCCTTGAAAGCGTTCGGTTCAGGCAGCCTCCTCAAAGGTGCCCATCAGCCCATGCTGAGCCTGCTGCGCTGAGCCGCTGCGTGTTCCTTGGCGGGCACAAACACGAATGCGTGAGTTTTCATCCACGAGCTTTTACAGGTTACGCTGTTCTCCCAAAGAGAGCTCACAGCGCGTGTTGCAGACATGGCAGCCCAGGTAGCAGCCGTGTCCATCCCCTCCGGAGGGCCGGGAGTGCCCCGGGAGCCGAGCCCTGCACGCTGCCTGCGCTGCCCGCGTCCTGCCGCGGCGGGGAGCTGGGACTGCGGCCACGGCCGAGCCCAGCACGGAGCCGGCACAGCGCCTTCCCTCGGGCTGGCAGGAGCGGGGAAAGAGCCTTTCCTCAGGCTGACGGGAGCGGGGAAAGCGCCTTCCCTCGGGCCGGCAGGAGCGGGGAAAGGGACCAGCGCAAGGTGGAGGAGGAAACTGGCCACTGTGCTGGGGCACTGCGGCAGAGATGCTGGCGGTGGGATGTGGTGCAGCTCCTGTCGGAAAAGGGTGTGTGGAGGAGGAGGAGGGGTGGATTAGAGGGGAAAACGGCAGTCAGGGAGACACTGAATGGGGTTGGCTTGGTGGGGCCTGTAAACAGGCCAATAAAGAGGAGTGTGTTTGAGGGGACAGGATGCTGGAGGAGAGCAGACAGGATGTATGGGCAGGTGGGTGGTTGGCTCCAAACTATTCCCTCTGGCACATGGAAATGCCGGTGCTGCAAAGTTGCTGGTGAGCTGGCTAAAAACAGCTCTGGCTTCATTTGCCCCATGAAGATGCATGTTTTGAGAAGCTGCTAGTGAGGAGAGGTGTCTGCTGCTGGCCAGAACTGAGATCAGAAAGGACCTGAGAAGTGTCAGGGCACAGATGAGATTCCAGGAGTTCTGCCCTTTCCCACCCAATTTTTTCTCCAGAAGCTGTCCCTCACCTCCTAAGGGCAGGTTTTCATCTGCTGGCTTCCTGTGTCATGCCAGTTGGTACAAGATGAATTCCGTCCTCCTTGGGGAGCTCTAGGGAGCCTGGCTCCATCACAAGTCCCGGCACTCCAGGTGGGCCTTCCTTGGCTTCTGGCATATCACCTTCAGGGACCAGGGAAGCTGAGAGGGGTTTGGGAGGGAGAAGGTACATCCACCTGAAAAGTGTTCCATAGTGCTGCCTCACCTCTCTTTTCTCCTTCCTGCAGCTGACAAACCTAGAGGTGCAGCAAACTCTACTTTGGCTTTTGGTTTTGGAAGCAAAGCCTTACAGCTCTGGTTCAGAGCATCTCCCATCTATGCCCTTCCTCTTCACCATCCTTCTCATTTTCTTCTCCAGGTTTCCCACCCTCTGAATGCCAGCCAACACTGTCACCTTTCCCTGGAATCTGTGTTTTCCATGCTTAACTACATGATGCCTTCAAGTTACATGGCTTAGGACTGTCTGTCATAACCCTGAGTTTTCAGTTGCTGCTAATATTAACCATGTGGGCTCGAACTGATGGATTTGTGCCTCTAGGTGGATTTCTCTTCTCTTTTTCTTGGCATTTTTGCTGCCTAGAGGGTGAGGCCCAGCTCCAGTGTTGCTTGTGCCTAGGCAGTACTTGGCTCTTTGCAGCCTGGAATTGCAGACTCTTATTAGCTATAAATCCCATTAACCTGTGGAAAAGCAAAGACATTTTCTCAACAGAGAATAGCCACTCAAGTAGTGCCACAAACAGAGTTCTGCTCAAGAATTAATTTGCTGACTCAAGGTGGATGCTCCTCATGCTTCTTGGCCCATCTGACAAAATGGAGTATTTGTGCATACCTTCCTTTACAAAATGTTGGAGTACATGGCTGAGTAAAGACTTGTGGACAGAAGACAACAGGCAAACAGAATTTCTTTCTCCAATACCTCTCCAATACCCTCCTTTGGCTGTCTGGTAACTGGGGAAGCCAATGACCAGGCAGACCTGGTCCTTACCTCTTGTCACAGTCTAGGCAGTGGGTGGGGGCTATGGTAATGCAAACATACTTCATATTTCCCTCCAAGCAAATGTCATGTATTAGCAAAAAGCCTACTCCTATAGACAGAAAACAAAGTAATTCAATTGCCACAAGGCAGTATATTAAAGCCCCGTGAAAAACAAGTGTCTCTCACATTGTCTAACAGAGCAATGCTTGAATGCAGTCTCAGGCTGCATTGACTACAATCAGAGGTGTCAATGGGCAAAGGCTGGGGCTTTCAGTCTTGAAGCAAAATGATGGATGATGTCAGAGGGTGCTGTACAGGACCACAGATATGATGGGAAGCATGGGCTAGTCTGCAGAGAGCATTTTAAAGGGGTAACCTCGTCGTGGAAAAATTTGCATCAGGCGGAATAACTGTGTTTAGTCCCCACTTAACTTTATGGCACACCGTGGTGTTGTCTCTCCACACCACTACAGCCGAATGACTGCTGTTCTCTTGATGCCAGCATAAAAAAAGGAGCTTTCCTGTGTACCACAAGAAGTTGTGTGCTTGTGCCTGGTCTCGACCTAATAGGGAAACTGAGAAATGACAGCAGCTGATGTTGCCTGTACACTTCACTGAAGATGGTCTTTTGGTAGCACTCTTGGTTTTGCATGGCTTTCTGCATCTGAGATGAGGAAGGGTGCAGCGGAAGCAAGCTGCTCCTCTAGCCCTGCTGGGTGACCACTGGCAGAACTGAGGAACTACCAAGGGCCATTGCAGATTTCTAGTGTGGGGTACAGCAGTGGAAAAAGCAAACCCACTGAGTTGCTGCCAGCAGCCTGCCTGAGAGCTATGGATGAGGTAGGCTGCAAGCCCACAGAACCATGAATAAGTTGATAGGACACTACAAGAATGTTGCTTGCAGCAGCAATGTGACTTTGAACCACACTTGAGTGGCAACTTTTTCATTATAGGAAGCTGAATAATCTGATAAGATTACAGCTGCCAGTTATCAGTCCTCTGTGAGGACCTTGGATAAGGCAAATCTGAATCACAAAACTTGTGACTGTACCAAAATCTGTGCCACTGCAAGAAGTGGACCCATTGTTGCTGAAAAAGACCCAGGCTTCCCATATAAAAGTCAGAAAGCAATTAAATAGCCAGCAAGAAATAATCAAAGCAGGAAGAGTTTTGGGTCTGGGGACAAGCTAAAAGAATTTAGCGTGCCTCTACCTTGAATTTAAGAAGTTCAGGGGAAAACCTCCTCTTTGGAGAGGTATGGCAAAGTGACTCTCATTTGAGAAGAAAACAGAGAAGATCCTGATATCCTGTGGCAGAGGAGTGGCAGGGAGATGGGAAAAGAGGAACCTGCACCCCTTTTGATTATCAGCAGTTTCTGGTGGTTTGTGAAAGGAGCCTTGTCTGAGGTGTCACTGGAGAGGACTGACAGAGGACTGATTTCAGAGGAACTGGCTAAATAATCCTCACTTGCCACACACAAGGCCCCGGGGCAACATTCTCTGTTAAGCTGTGCCAGTGGATAGTACTGTGTAAGCACGTCTGTGCTGCTGTCTGTGATGTTTTGTGTATGCGTGATGAGATGTAAATTTAGAAATCAGCGTTGTTTTCCCACCTACATCTTACTGGGTTTTTTTTTGCCCCCCAAATCCATTTTATAGCTCTAAAACAGCAAGTGTAGCATGCAAAGGGAATAAGCTAAGTTAGGTCTGTAGAAAGTCTGCCTCTATTATTAGACCAATTGATACAGCTGGAGCAAACAAATAATCTTTAAGGCATCTGATTTATCTTTGGGTCTGAACTGCAGCCTGGGTTTTTTTGTTTTTTTTCCCAGCTGTAATTAGCGGTATAATAAAAGATACTTCTCCTCCTTAAAAGACTTCCCTCTCTTATACTCCTAGAGCGCAGTGGTTATAGCCACCCAAATACTGCCACAAAGAGATCAGTCAGTGTTTAGGACCCAGAGCCCTGTTTAAGGCTTATGGGATGTGACAGCTGACTGAAAATCAATGAAGTGTGATTTACCAAGCGTCATAATGAGGGCAAGATAAGGCTAGAAAGGTGCTGCCTTGCCTTGCAGACTCAACTGTCTGCCTTGATTTTTAACTAGATTGTTTTAGTCCCCTACAAAGATGAGACCGATTTGCTTATGAAAACAGAAGATGAGATTTAAAGGAAAAGCCACGGTGATGCCCATGCTTTGCCTAGTGCTCTTTGCCTTGTGTCTGAGCCACTCAGGTAGGTGTGATTTCTTCTTCTTCTTCCAAGCTGAGCTGCAGGTGTTCAAGGTTTTTTTTCTGCTGATTGGTTAGCTGCCGCTTTCTGGGATATGGTGAATGCTGGCTTCCCTTGGTCCTCCTCTTAACACTGTGTGAGTAGCAGAAGAGGGTTATATCAGTTCCTGCCTTTGTATTGCAGCCATGGGCAGTCTGACAGCTAGGTTTTAATAACTGATGTTGGGATGGTTGCTGGCTAGAAATTAACAAAAAATCCTAAGCTCAACTTTTTGCTGATAAAGGGAATTAAGGGAGAATTTCCACCACCAAAGGGAAAACTGAAATGGTTCAGGTGAACTGATGAAAGGTTTAGTGTCTTATCTGTACTTCTTGGGGTGTTTTGCACGTTTGTTTAGCAGACTTTCTGCCTCAGAACTCCTGTTCTGCACCCATGGGGAGCTGCTACTTGCATGGATCACAGAGACAAACAGGAACCGGGGGGAGAGGGGAGATGGCAGACAGTGCTTGGGTAATTGAACATATGTAAGCCAGGGAGCTCCCCAGTTTTTGCCTCTCAGTGCACCGTATGGTAAATTCAGAGATGTCTCTGTCCTGTGCTTGCTTCTCTGTTTTTTTAAAAAGGCAGTGCCGCTTTGTTCAATGTTTTTTCCATGGATTTATCTTGCTTGATTGTAAGATGGGGCTTGATCAAAGGAACAGTTAGGCTATTTTTTCACATGGTATTTCTTATTTCTCATTAATAGCTTCTGCTTTTAAACTGTTTTTGTGCAAGTACTGAGGCTGTCTTACAAAGGCAGCAATCTTCTTCCTTCTGACTTTCTTCTTTGTGAGACTCCTCAAGTCTTTTTCACTCTTCTGTCTGGCTTCCTCAGCAGTTGGGATTCAACATATCCAGCTCCAAACCCACCTCTACCCCCTGTCTTCTGTACCCACTTGGAGCATTAGGTACCTGAACTTTATGTAAGATGTGGGCTGTGAAATGGCACCATTTTCTTTTGAGGGGGCTTGTACACACCCACGGACACAGAGGGTGTGTGGCTGCATATATGTGTGCAGGATGTCATACTCAAACAAAAACAGAGCAAGGTATTCTGGCATTAAGACAGAGCCAGTTTTGATCCTGCATATTTTGAGGTTAAGTATTTTCCTACTCAATGGCTTTTCTGTTAAATCTGCTTTTAACAAATATACACCCCTGTGAATTTCCTAAAGGGAAAGCAAAATGTCTAGGACATGGAGCCTCTGCAAAGACTGTTATATGTCAGGGGGTTGGACCTCTGAGGTTGTGGGTAGTGAGGGGGGAGAAATGTGTTTTTCTCTTCCTTTGGTTGCAGATGCAATACCTGTTTCAGAGTTTATAGCTCCTCAAAGAGGAATGGTATCTTGCTGTGGCTAGAAGTGGGAAATTACAGTGTTGCTTGGACCTTGTGCTGTCCTGAGAGGATCCAGACAGCATTAAAGATTTATTTTGTCCCATGGAAAGCTTTGAGAGCAGGTTTTTGCTTTGGGCAGTCTGTCTGGATTTTGGGCTTTGATTTTTGCCAGGTCTAGCCCTGTCCACGGCCTCAGACAGACCCTGATGAAATGGAGGAGGCTGCGCAGCCTGTCATGCCCAGGAGAAGGGCAGCTGCTGGGGAAGAGGAGCTGGGCAGAGACAGTGCTCTGTGGTCACATCCTTTCCTCCGTGTAGGGGCAGAGCACCACCCTCTGCTTCCAGTGTTCTCTCTGGAGGGGCTGCTGGGCTTGAATGCCCTTTCTCTCCATGTGGCACTCTCCATGTGCTGGGGGCTGCCTTAGCTCTGATGGTTGATGCACAGGGTGTGTGAGCACATTGACTGTGCCCTCCAGGGCTCTCCCACCATCAGGTCCTGGCACCATCCCTGCGCCATGACCCTCTGCCTGCAGACTCCTCTTGCACCTAATGCTTGGCAATCCAGGTGCAGGTGTTCTGCTCATCCTGGGGCTGGCAGGGCACAAGCTGGGCCCTGGACAGTGTCCTTTGAGGTCCCCTTTTACTGCTGACACTGCAATATGGCTGGGATCCCTTCTGTACGGGGTCAATTCTTTTTCCTCCATGGTGGCTTTGAAGAGAGGTAAAATCCTTCTCACCCGTGGGTGCTGTGTGTGTGCACAAGGGAAGAAATGGAGGTTGTGTCAGAACCTCAACATCACAGGGAATGGGGCCGAAGTTTGGGAAAGGATGGAGGGTCTGAACTATCCTTCCCCCTTCATGGTAGCAAGGGGAAGGGGGAGCATGGTGTCAGCAATTGTGGGAGTCACAAGTCTTGCAGGTACAGACCATGATGGCTCTGCACTTGCCTGGCAGATCCAGCCCTGACTGCATCATCCAGCTCTTGCTGCTGCCAGATGGGTTCTTTTTGCTTTGGCAGAAAGGCCGTAGAAAACATGAACCTAGTACAAAGTCACCACTGCTCTGATCTGATGATTTTTTGCTGTATGTGAGTTGGGCTTGGGCTATCTTACCTTTCCATTCACTTGCCGTGGTTCAGCTGAGAGTTTGTGCATCTGAAGTCTTGCAGAAATTGCTGTACAAGACAAGACCTTGCCAGAGGTGAATTTTCCTCGCATCACTGCTTTGCCTCACTTCTTCAGGTCATGGCATTCTCCATGTCTGCTTTCTGGCAATATCTCCACTCTGTGCTGCTCTCTTCCAGATGTGAATGCTTTCAGTTCAATTGCTGAAAATGAGGATGCGCTCCTCAAGCACTTATTTGAAGGCTATCAGAAATGGGTCCGCCCTGTGCAAAACTCCAACGACACCATCAAAGTCCTTTTTGGGTTAAAGATATCACAGCTTGTGGATGTGGTAAGTGTTGTGTTGGGCTCAGTAAAACACCCCTTCTTTTATAGACAGTTGTGCCTCCACCTGGGAAGGCTGGTAATGTGATTAGCTTTTGCTTCCTGACACAAGAAATGCACAGTGATGGTTGGGCAGCAAAACACTGAGTGTGAAATGGTGCTGGTGATATGACCTTCTGCTCCCCCCCACCCCCAGCATGGACTCTAGGACTCATTTGTTTTGAAGGAAACCTCAAGGTTCTTTTTTCCCTGCTGTTCTCAGGGAGTAAGGCCTCATTTCCATAAGGTTTTAATCAAACAACCCATGCCAGACAGTCCTTGACATCTGTGTTGCAATATAATGACAAGACAGCGACAGGAGAGGACTGAGGAAGGGTAAGAGCTGGTTGGACATTATTCCCTCTAAGCAAGCTTGTGTTGAGGCCAAAGGTAGTTCAAGTCTTAATGCAGATGGTCACTCAGATAAAACTCTAGAGGCAAAATAGATAATCCCGTGTTTCTGCCCATGTGGAAATTTTCCCTTCCCTTTCCACTGCAATGCACAGTGGAATTTGCACAATGCCGAGAGGTACCCACACAACAGTGTGCTCCTTACATTCCCCAGCCCCTGGTATTGTCCCCTTGTGTTGTGGAAGGCACGCACTAAGTTTATGCTTTATTCACATATTTAGGACAATGTTTCAGCTTGTGTGTTCCCAAACTCACTCCAGGCGGAGCAGTGCAGGGAGATGAGCCATCCTGTGAGCCCACAGCCATGTGTGACCTGATACCACTTGCTGGCTGAGCCCTGCTGCATCCTGGGTCTTTGGCACATGATTCCTTTGATCTCCTGTGAAATGCCAGGCCTCAGTTTTCCAGCCTCAGTGGCTCCCAGTGATAGCAGGGACAGCACGTAGAAAGTCAGTCCATTTCTGTCAATGGTTACCAAAGAGCCCAAACCCATGGGGAAGCAGAACTGTAGGGATCTCCTCATATCGGCACAGGGTTGGACTCAGCAGGCATAGGGTCTGTTTCTAATGGCTGCTTTGGTATTGTAATCCTCTCTACCTTCTGTCACCCTAGGATGAGAAGAATCAGCTGATGACAACCAACGTGTGGCTGAAACAGGTAAATTAGACCACATCTGGTCTCCTTTTTCCCCATGTGGAGCTGCTGAGCTGAGTAGCCATCCCAGTCTGCTGCCCAGTGTGCCATCCATCCTGTTTTGTGATGCTGAGTGGCCAGCACCAAGATACCTAACCTGAAGTCTTTACTTCTGTCCTCTTATTTCATTAAATGTATAAAGAGACAGAAAGGCAGGCAGGTAGGCCTATAGGACTCTTCCCCTGACCTTCACCCCAGCTGTATTTCAGGGAAGTGACACACCTGGTACTGCAGTGACTGTCCCTGGAATGTCGTATGTGCCCTGAGGGACTATCCTGTCTCAGACTTAGAGGTCACACAAGTATTGTCTCCCTTGCCTGAGCTGAGAGTAGTGCCTCAGATAGATTTCTTCATTCCTCAGCATATGTAAAGAGAAAGAAAAGGCCACACCACAGACCTTTTCCCATTAAAAGCTGTAGCAAATGCATCAGATCTCTCTATTATAATTGCTTCTGAAACTGATGGTGATTTATACAAATGCGGGAAAGGTGCAAGTTGAACTGTTAGGCCTCCCTTCTTCACTCCTGAAGAACACTGTTTTTGGTTTAGGTTACATTGCACCAGTTTGTTGACCTTGTGACAATTATTTTAAGTCTCTCAGCCTTGTGAGTATCTGTAAAGATGTCAGCTGATCCCAGGCAGAGGACATAAAAAACAAACCGTACTTGAAATCATGCCATGGAGAAGGGTTCCTGGGGATCGCTGGGCTGGTGGACAAGAAATGTGAGTCAATTTTTGTCTCAGTCTGGGTCCTGTAGTGCTGCAGTGTGAGATTCTGGCTGGAGCAAGACCCCTAAAACCCATATGGACATTGTGTGTAAAGACAGTCTCTCCCTTGAAGAGGGAAAAGCTCAGGCTTCCCCTCACTGTGGGGAAGAGAGGAATTTCCCCTTTTGCTGGAGAAATTTCTCTCTGATCCAAAAACAGCTGCTGGGAGCCTGGCCTGAAATATCTGCACTATTACATTTTGCCCATCTTCAGCTGCAATTGTAGAGCCCCTTTTGTGCACAAGGCCACGTCTTGGCTTCCTTACTTCAAGTATCCACTTGGGCAGACAGCAGGGCCCTTCTCTAAAGGTCACCTCTCTGCCCTCATCTGTCCTCTCCCCATTCCCACCCACTCTCCTTGCAGGCTGTAGCACCCAGCTTCACCTGCAGATCCAAGCCCTGTGCATCATAGACACACTGATTTCTCTGGAAGCCTTTGTAATCCTTAGATTTTAGCCAGGGCATCTCCTCAGGGAAACTCAGGACTGTGATTTCCCAGAGCTGGGCTCCCAGGAGTTGTTACTATTTCTAATGCTGCTTCTCCATCTGATGGGCTGAGAACATCAAGGCCCAAGGTAATACAAAGGGAGCAGGAAATGAGGCACAGGCTCTGATTTTCACACATATAAGTGCCCTCAGGAGCTCAGGCTGAACACTAAGTACCTGTGGCCTGACCCAGGTATCCTGCTTTGGACGTTGTGCATTCATGTAGGCCCAGCTCCCTCAGCTTTTCCTTGTAGGAGAGATGCTCCAGTCCCCTAATCACCTTTGTTACCCTTCGTTAGACCTTCTGCAGTAGCTCCA
>VWZQ01003176.1:634503-675701 GCA_013397015.1 Myiagra hebetior
TTTTTTTTGTTCAAACTTCCTGATGCTCAAGATGGTGGGATTTGATAAACAAGCAGGCTGACACACGAGGTTCAGAGGAGCCTTTAGTGGTTGCTGAGAAAGTGTCTGGATTTCGGCAAGCTATGGGGTCTACCAGCATGGATTGAGAGTCTGGGTCCAGATTTTTCTTCCACTAGTGGCGGGTTCAACTCTTCAATGACAGCACAGAAATGGGAATTTTGCAGAAGTGGAGGAAGGACATAGTGACTGCAACGTCTGGAGCAGCTTGGAAGAAAGGGAGGAGAGAGGAAAGANCTGGTAAATAAGCTAAACTATACTGGGCCCAGTATGGAATCTTGGGGAACACCACCAGTGACAGGCCTCCAAGCAGATTACAATCCCTCTCGGATTTGCCATTCCTCCAGTTCTCAATCCACCTCACTGTCCACTCATCCAGCCCAAATNCCTTATGCATCTGCTGCTACAGTGTATGTCAGCATAGCCCACAGGGAGATTCCTGTTTTAAACTGCTCGTCTTCAAAGTCTGCACACAACCCATTTTCTGCTCTAGTGGGAAGGCACAACCATTTGCCTTGCAGACACAAAAGAGCACTTTAGCTGGGAGAGAAATCAATGCAGGGCAGGGGGAAAGCAAGGAGTATTGCAGATGGAGCAAATAACCCAGGCCAAGGGGTTCAATTCAACCCCAGAGGGATGATTCTATCTCCAGGTGGCTCACGGGGTATTTGCTGCTCTTGTGTTAGTGGAGGCTACAAGCTGACTGTGTTGGTTGTTGCTCAGCCCTGACCATCCCCTTGCATGATGTGTGTTTTCAGCCCCGTTGTACCTATTGCAGGAAGTGTCCAGGACATGTGTGAGACTGTGACCACTTAGCCTTGGCTGCTGGAGACATGTTAGATACCCATCCTCAGAGAAATGCTAACACTAAAAGCAGTGTTCTGTGTCCCTGATGCTGAGGCTAAGAGCAGCAATGGCCCCTTTTCTCTTTTCACACCTGAACAATAACAAATGTCTGTAGGTATAGCTGTGAAAAGTATGGGGAATCAAAGAAATAAGGGGAACAATATGGGGAATTAATCGAGAATATTGCGTTTTTGGTTCATCCTTAAGTCATGGAGGAAATTGACCAGTGAAGGCTGAGACCTCCACATCCCTGGAGATCTCTTAGTGCTGCAGCTTAATGGAAACTCGTTCAGCTTCCACTTCTTGGTATTGACCACAGCCCACAGCTCTTGCATCATGTTGCTGCTATTTCTGTGGACAAATTAAAATCCTCATCAATAATGAACAAGGATCAGGGAGCTGGTTTTCCCATTGCTTTTCAGTGGAAATCTCCAGGTTGCTGGAGCCACTTTGTTATGATCTCCCTATCTGGAAAACCAAAAAAGGAGACAAAAATTTTTCTGGAGTTCAGCATGATGAAAATGGACAGGACTCTCCCTGCTTTTCTAACAAAATGCTTTACAATAGCATAATATTATTTTTCCTGCAATAGTCTGCAGGTCTTTCTGATGAAAGAACAATTTATTTTTTGCAAGGACAGTGTGCAGATATTAGGTGTTGTATTGCATTCACTGAAAAGAGCCAGGTCTCCACTGAAAAGTGAATTAAGGCCACCTCTCCTCATTTGAGTACTAGTACCCACACCACCTGGCTCTTCCATGGGGTCGGTGCCAGCCAAAACCAGCTTGGGCTGGTTCTCAGAGGGAAGGAAAGCTGCTGCCCTAAAGGGAAGTGGCTCCTTCCTTCTAGACTGCTCTCAGGGGGGCTATGCAGGGTGGTGAGTGAAGTGAGAGTCAAGTGCTCTCCAGGAGTGCTGGCCTTGAGGTTGCCAGCCTAGGGATGGGTTCTTGGGTCTCACCTGTGTCTGGAGGAGCAGTGCTTGTGGGAATTAATATCTTCCAGCAACGCCTGTCTGGCATCCTCTCTGCAGCTGAGCAGCCTCACACCAGGCTTTCCCCGCTGTGCTCTGCATGCAGTTTTCTGAGGCACAGGCAGGGGTGAGGAAAGAGGCTGCTGCATATGAGCGGGCAGAGGACTCTGCTGTTTCGTTATAGGAATGGATCGACCACAAGCTCTCCTGGAATCCCGACGAATACGGTGGGATCACCGCTATCCGGGTCCCCTCTGAGTCTCTGTGGCTTCCCGACATTGTTTTGTTTGAAAAGTGAGTAGCCTGGCTCCTTGCTCTGGGCTTAGGCCAGAGCTTGGGCAAGGCATGTCAGCTACCGTGGAGCTTGTGTGTGCTGTCAGAAGGCTGCTTCTTTAGGCAGTGTGAATGTTGTGCACTGTGTGCTCCAGGTGAGGGATAGAAAGCAGAGCTGAGAGGGGGTAGGACTGGGGCAAACATAGTCCTGAACTTGGTACTGTTTCTTCCTGACCAGTGCTGATGGACGTTTTGAGGGATCCCTGATGACCAAAGCCATAGTGAAGTACAATGGAGTGGTGACCTGGACACCACCAGCCAGTTATAAAAGCTCCTGCACAATGGATGTGACCTTCTTCCCCTTCGACAGGCAGAACTGCTCCATGAAGTTTGGGTCGTGGACATATGATGGCAATATGGTGGACTTGATTTTAGTGGATGAAAATGTAGACAGGAAAGACTTCTTTGATAATGGGGAGTGGGAGATCCTAAACGCCAAAGGTATGAAAGGCAACAGGAAGGATGGGCTGTACTCTTACCCATTTGTCACTTACTCCTTTGTCTTGAGACGCCTTCCGTTGTTCTACACTCTTTTCTTAATAATCCCTTGCCTGGGATTGTCTTTTCTAACTGTCCTGGTGTTTTACCTACCTTCAGATGAAGGAGAAAAGCTTTCACTGTCGACATCAGTTCTAGTCTCCCTCACTGTTTTCCTTTTAGTGATTGAGGAAATAATCCCTTCTTCTTCCAAAGTCATCCCTCTGATTGGTGAGTATCTGCTCTTCATAATGATTTTTGTGACCCTCTCTATCATCGTGACTGTGTTTGTTATCAATGTCCACCACCGATCCTCAGCAACTTACCACCCCATGGCTCCATGGGTTAAAAGGCTTTTTCTCCAGAAGTTGCCTCGTCTGCTCTGCATGAAGGGCCACATAGATCGCTACTCATTCTCAGAGACTGAAGAAAAGGGAACCGCCTCGAAATCAAAGTTTCTGGGGAAGCACAAATACAAGCAAGCAAAAGACGGAGAAAAAATTGTTATTGCTTTTCTGGAAAAGGCGGCTGACTCCATTCGGTACATTTCCAGGCATGTTAAAAAGGAGCATTTCATCAGACAGGTAGGTGGAGGGAGGGCAAGGAGGGAATCACACTTTCCTTGACAGCAATGGCTTCCAAGCTCTTTCCTTTTCTGCATGCTTTCTCTTTTCCTCTTCTTCCTGCTCTCCTCCGAGGCATATTCTTCCTCAGATCTTGATAAATAATATGTTTTCTGAGACAACACATAGCTTTAAGGAGACTATATTGTGCTGTGAGAGTCACTGCTCTTCACAGATGCAAGAGACTCCAGCAGCCTCTCCTGGAGGAATTCCTGGTTTGGGATTATTTAAATAACCTTGTTCTCTGTAAGTTTGGGATACACATGAATCTGGAAGCCTCTAAACTGTCATATGCTCCAAAAATGCAACTTTGACACTTACAGGCAGTCTCTATGACATTTGCCAGGTGTCAGTCCTGGCCTCCCAGCACATACTCTGCTCTGCGTAGCTGCTCTGTTTCGAGTGGAGGTCTTCTAGATTTTCACTAACACCTGTTCAGATTAGCTCCAAACTACTATCCTTCACCTCTCAATGATCCTCCTGGCTTTTAAAATGGCAAATTACTGTGTGCAAACGATGCATCTCATGCATCAAGAGTAGGACAGCAGAGCAATGCAGCTAGCAGCATTTGGAAAGAGAAAAACTTGTTAGCCCCTCCTACCAAGAGCTCGGGCTTTGTTCAAACTGTGCTGAGACGACTATAGCACAAATAAGAGCAGTAAATCAAACGTAGTATGTGAACACTGTCCATGACTGTCCATGTTTGAAACCTGTTTGAAGCTGAAATAACTGTAATAAAAAGGTCCCTTGAATCACCTTAATAAATAGCACTTTTGTGTGTAGTTGTAGTTGTGCCAATACTCACAATTCAAAATTCTCCTCCTGAGTGTACCCAATCTGAGTAAACAAATCACTTAAGCAAACACAAGTAAATCAAACCCCTTGTACTGGAATCAATGCCTGTGTCCAAGTGCTGTGCCAGAGCTTCATCCTGGCACTTGAAGGGAAATGCAGGTCTGTAAAATGAAGTCCAGTTCACTATAAAGCCATCTTCAAGGCTAAGTCTGTAAACTTTCATATATGCACTTGACTAAAAGCTTTTGCACAGGCTAAAGAAGTTGCATCACTATGTGCACAGAATTATGGAATTGTTTTGGAGTTTTGAGCAATTTACAGCTTTGAGTGCTGAAAAGGTGATCCCTGTTAGTTTTAGGCTACCTCATACTACAAACTTCTAATTTTAAAACCAGATTTGGGGGGCTGAAATGTATGTCGCAGCATCTACAAAGTACTAGGCTTTTTACTGTGTATGTTTATCCTCCCTCTATCCTTTCCAGGTTGTACAAGACTGGAAATTTGTAGCTCAAGTCCTGGATCGGATTTTCCTGTGGTTATTTCTGGTGGTGTCAGTGACGGGTTCAGTTCTCATCTTCACCCCTGCATTACGGATGTGGTTGAACAACACTTTGTAGAAAATGCTCCTACAGTAACCTACAACAAGCACAGTGCCAAGGGATGGTGGTACCTTCGAGCTTGGTCTCTGCTGTACAAGAGGGGAGGCAGCAGCAAGAAAGAAGGAAGGTTATGGTAACAGTGGGCATTGATTAGAGCTTTCAATCTTAATATAACTCTACCAGTAACAGATTTTGCTGAAATCGGAGAAGAGCGTGGTGCACAGCCAAGTCCTAAAGTGAACTGGAGTTGTGCAATGGGGTTATAATTATTTTATTGTTAGCTTGGTTGTATTACTATAAAAGCCAAGATTATTAGTTAAAATTGGAAATAGAGGGTTTTGCACAGTGATTATACTTAGAAGGGAGATCTGCCAGTTAAAATGCTACATTGTAAAAGAAGTTACAACAGGAACGCAAATCTCTATTCAGTTTGTCTGTGTTTCCAAGTAAGAACCACTAAGTCTCTATAGGTTGCTTTATGCATGTGTCAGAACTGGCAATTGCATAGCATATGCATCAGAAAAAGTATAAATTCTTCTTGGATGGGATGCTCAAAACCTTGACTCTCTAGCCTCACCTTGCTGCAGGATCAGCTTGACAGTGGCAGAACTTTAAACTCTGCCCACCTGCTGCCAGCCTTTATGGCATGCACACTTGGTCTCTCACCTCAGCTATCAGGAAGCTGCAAGGTATTGCCTACTTTTCAGTATTATTTGCAATTTTGCTTGCTGCTCTGTAACGTACCCAAAGGCTGACAAAGTGAGGATTTTTCCCCTTGCTCCACATTTAGAAACCATTATTCCTTCACCTGCTTGTTCACAAGTGGAAGATCACTTAAGCACACTGCACAGAGGAAGGTGGTTATGTTACTCCTAAGGCAACAGTGATATTCCTGAAGTATTCAGTTGGAGGGAAGCTGCAGACATCACTGGTGGCAGATGAAAGTTGTGGCTGCTGCAGGAGTGGGGTTTCTCTTGAGAGCTATGGGGTGGGCTGGTCACCAGGAAGATATATTTTTGGATGTTGGCTTGTCAATTTTTCCCAGGCAATTCAGAATTTCATTTCTTTGAATCCTTTAATATGGGATCCTTTTGCATGATTAGAAACAGCTCTTTAAAGTGTTAAGTAAGCAAGATATGACAGAAAACACCCAGGTGAAACTCTTGAACACAGAAATGAAGCTCTCACCACTTTTGCTGGAACAGTGTTTTCCAACATGGCATGCTTTAGAAAATCCCATTCAGAACTTGCAAATGTTTTCAAGGTTAGCTAGGAGTTTGGAGATCCAATTTTTGACAATCTAAATATGTGTTAAAGTTTTAGCTAGCCTTGAAACTGTCTCCCTAGGGATGGAGGTTAGAAAGTGCTAAAAATACATAGAGGTGTTCTTGTGCTTGGATTATGCATGCACACCAGACCTCCATGAGTTAATGTAATCCCATCTTGTTGTGCCAATGCAGAAACTTCTGTTCACTTGTACAATTACTATTAATAAAGATGTATTTAGTAAAAGATTCCGGGAGTGTCCATACACTGGGTTATGTTGTTGATTTGTTGTCAACAAAGCTAGATTGTAGCTAATTTTAAAAGTTTTGTCTCAAATGTATTCAAACAGAGGGGTTGGCATGTTCTTGGAAAGTCCTCATTACTTTTAAGCTCTGTATGTGAGTTTGAGCAAGAAGCATTCAGATCTGGTTATTATATCATAGGAACAAACATTTAGTTTAGCACATACAGAGAGATGTCTTTGCATAAGATACTGGCATAAAACTCATACACATTGACCATTCTATCAGTTGCTCCTCTCTTCCTGCATAAAGTGCATTTGTTCCCCTAGTCAGTACTGTGAAATACTCGTAGGGAAAGAACCAGGAAGCTCTTCTTTCCAGTCTTTCCAGACACTTGGGCTGCAGTAGTGATAGGTATTCCCTGTGAGCTCTGCAGCCAGGAGGCTGCCTGTTAGCCGTGACAGATGACAACCTCCTCTCCTGGGCAAGTGCCTCAGGTGTTCATCTGACAGATGGTCCTGTCCCAGCCATGCAACAATTTGGTTGCCCACCCGCAGGCAACACATTGCTCTGTCTCACACGTCTGTGTCTGATGCCAAGCTGCTTTTTCTGGCTTATGCTGGTGAAGACCAGCAGGGCTTATGTGTGGGAGATGTATGAGCATTGCATATGTATGGCTTCTGTCCTCCAGTCTTCCTAGCATTGCACCTGGGACTGCTACATCTGTAGTCTCACTCCTCATTCCCTTGTGCTGCCCGTTCCTGAGCTTCTCTAAATCTCTCTGCTGCTGGCCCACAAAAGCATTCACCATGTTCCCCACAAAGGCCTGCCACTAAAAACACAACCAAGGACCACATTTGGGCAGAAGTCCTCTGATGGGGCCCTTCCTGCTGCTCCGCCTGTGGTGGAGCTGCTCTGCCTGTGGTGACAACATTGCAAACCCCAAATCTTAACAAAAAACCAGTAACCCTCTGCCTTACTACTATCTCAACACGTGCTGCCTCGGTTTCTGGGCACTGGTTTGCTGAGACCTTGGCCCTGCTTGGCAAGACCACATATATCACCCACTCACCAAAAGACAAATATGACAAACTCTTCTGGGCCTTTTAGTGGAGGCAAACTGGAAAAATGGTCTCACTTGGGAAGAGAATGTAAAGACATACTGAGCTGTTGAATTGCTTCAGTGCTCTTGAAATTAATTCATAGATGCCATCACTCCCAAGGAAAGGAGAATTCTTGCTGCCAGTGGTACACTCATCACTGAGGTATATTAAGGGGTATTGCTGCTGCGGCTTTGGAGCTGATGGGGAGAGAACAGTCCTTTCCTGTGGCTGTGCACAATGTGTGACCCAAGTCAGCACCTAGGATGGCACCAGCTCTAGTTGCAACTTTTCTTGTTATTTCAGTTAGAAGGCTCCCCAACCTTCAAAAAGAGTTGGGGCTAGCAAAAATGTCCTTTTTGTATGGGTTCTTCCATGTCTGCTTACAGGGCCAGCCCTACTGCAACTTTCTTCAAGGCGACATACTGACATGCTTATTGTGTCCCCCATCCCCACTCTCAATAATCAGTCAACAACCTTCACAAAGCTGGCAGCAGTACATCAGATTCCAGTACTGAATGTGCCAAACACAGCTGAGAATTGCAAAAGATGCCTCCAAAAGTTACTGAGTTGAGGGAAGGAAGGGGCCATAGTACACTAGAAAGAGACAGAAGATGACTTTGTAAATCAGGGATTTTGCTGAAGTCAGATTATTGACTGTGGGGTTGTAGCTGTCATGCTTAAGACACCGGTGCAGCAGACCTTGAGCCAGAATACTTTCATGGTTTGGATGGCCATAGAATGCAACAGTGAATGCTGGCACTCAGATGTCTTATCTGTAGAAATGAAGTTTCTGAAGTTCTGAAGGCATCAGAATTCAGCTGTCCTCTTCAAATTTCCTTTCTTTTCCCTCACCTTCTTTCTGATTAAAGAGCCAGCATAATAAATGTCATTTAGTAGCATCTATAAACACATTTCACACTGGGAAACAAAAAAAAAAAAACCAAAACAAACCACAAATTCTTCAAGAAGGTTTATCTCAGGACTGATATTTAATTGACAGGCTGACAAAATAAATCATGCTTTTTCATACATGTTGTCTGTCACTATATAATTAAGCAACATTCAGGGAGATTACAGAAAATAATAGTTTTCTTCTACTTTTTCTTCTACAGTCATGACTGGGTAGATTAAGACAGTTATATTCTTGTCATTCCACCTTTAACATATACACAAATTCATTCCTATTCTCTTTATTATGAAACATCAAAAAAGAGTAAAAGGCCAGTCAGTGACTTCAGAAACAGGGAGTCATACGTTCCAAAGATTGGGGATGTTCAGAGCCAAGACCGATACATGTCAGACACTGAAAACACTGCATTGACACTGCACAGTTAAATTTAGAGGCTCTTACAAGAGAGAAGGGATTTGTATTCTTGAAGCCATTGGGTTTAATTGTAGTGGTGCCTTTTAAAGAAGAATCTTTCAGAACAAAACTAACAGGAAGATAAACAAACAAGGGACTTAAGGGTAAACCATCCACGTTTTATAGAAACCACATCAGGAACACATCTGCAAAGTGTTTCAGGATGAAGCACACTAGGATTGGGGCCTGGTTACATAACAGCAGCCTCAGCCCCAAAGGACATGTCCCTATATTTACAAGCTTGCACACACAGCACAGACCCACGAGGAGCCAGCAAACAGAACATTGCTGCACAGCTGAAACAAGGTGCTCAGCTTTGTACAGGATTCATGATATCCAGCCTTTTTCTACTGGGATGTGTGCAATCCAGGTTGGTCTTGGGTTTTAAAAATGGGAAAACTCAGATCAATCCAATGCTGTAAAACCAATTCTGTCTGTGACAAGTAGCTACTCAAGGACAAACCCTTCTCTGTTGGGTTTGTGTCTGAGCCTGAGCAAGCAAGAGTTTTCAGAGCAGAACCTGTGGCCTAGGACCACTGTTAACCTGACAAGAGCTGTGGCTTGGAAATCCTGCTGAAGGTCATCAAGGTCGTGGTACACACCATCAGGAAGTAAAGGGGACTTTGGTCACAGGCAAAACTAAGTGGAAGATCAAATTAGTTTTAAGAAATTTTGGAAGTATGTAGTTTTCAAATGTATATGACTCACATGGTAACCACATTCTAATGTTATTCTAATATCATTTGTCTTCAAATATGATTTAAATGCTTAAGACTTGTCTGATTTCAAATGTAAATGTCAACACATACTTTTTTGTTCTGGGACCCTCTGTGGCTGGGTGCTGAGGAGGTGGTGAGCAGAGGGGTTATGTTAGAGGAGAGAAATAAAAGGTAAATTTCTGAACCAAAAATGAAACAAGAACACAAGTGGATAAAAAGCAGTGGATCAAGTTACGTCTCTGCTATTAGTGGCTGGATAAAGAGCCCTACAGTCCCAAATACACAAAGGATTATAAATACCCAGAGAAATACTCTGTCTATCACCATAGCTACGTATTTCCAATCATCTTCCACCTGCAAGAGAATAAGAAAAAGAAAAGGATAAACTACATGTAATGTTACATGCTATTGTGAGTTGACATTATGCAGTAGAAATGTCTCTTGTGCTTTTGAATGTGAGGAAGAACACACATGCAAGCCAGGAATGTTGCTTGTCATGCTTATAGTTGCTGCAGTTTTCAAGTCTCTTCAGAGGGGGCTGATTTTCTAATGGTATTTTACCACTTTTGGCTGAGAGCATACAACACTGTCCTAGTCTGCTGAATTGTTCTAAATATTCAAGTCTGAGGACAGCCCATCCATGGTTGTGATACAGACATTAACAAATAGGACCTGATCATGTGGTCGGTGCAGAGTGGGGTGGTTTAAGAGCAGGCACAGCCACCACAGCTGCACATCACTAAACCCTGCCAAAGGATTTATCCTGACAGCCCACACAAGACACAGTTTGCTACTCTTCTGGTCCGACCTGAAACACTGTCTCTCCAGTCAAGCCCCACTGATTTCAGAAAACTGGACACATGGACACATGGACTATAGAAAAGCAAGGGCTCTGACTGAGCACTCTGCAGTGTCTTGTACTAAGCAGGACAGAGTGGATTTTGTATGGCTGACGGACCTTAGAACCACATTCAGTGAAGTTGCTGTCCTTTAAACCGTACCTTTAAACTTGTACTGCACAAGAAACACCGCTTCAGAAGAACATTCTCTCATATAAACTAGCGACTGTTCAAGAGCTCTCTGCTGAGGGATCTTCCATGTGTTTTCCCAATTTCATTATATTTTCCTCCCAGAAAATACTGGGTTTAGGATTTTGATTGTGTTGAGGGTGAGGAAAACAGTGGCAGTTATTGGGGAGTATAAGTAAAAGTTACGTAGGGTAAGTTCGAAGTCGTAAACTATGATAATGGCAATTCAGCCCAGGTGAGAAACAGATAAATAAGGTAAGACTTTTCAGGCTTGTATTTGGTTTAATCCTACCCAGCCTCCCAGGGCTGCTGAGAGGATAGCTATAAAAAAAGTAGTATTGGGTTGAGTGATGGGGATGTTATGAAAAAGAGGGTGGTTGAAGAAAACTTCATGACCATAGATAGTAACAGGCTGGAAGTCGGGGAAGAACCTTGGAGGACTTCTGAAAATCAGAAATGGAAGCTGTATTTTGTACGAAAGAACACGCAGGAAGAACTCCAACAGCTGTAAATGTTGCTTCAATTTTTAAAGGGTTTTTATTTATATAGGACTAGTACATAATATCACCCATACTGCTTCGTATATCTTGCTGAAGCAGAAGCAGCCTTCAGAATCACTTTTCTCTGTCCTTGCCTGCGAACAAATCCCATTTTTTTCCCTGAAAAGGGGTTTTCTGTAAATGAAAAATCATGCTTCCCATCCCTAATACGTTTTGAAAGGTAAGATATAAAGCTGCTGATGAACACACTGGACTAAGAATACAATTTCATGTGTCAGGAGAGATTTGCAAAATGCAAATCAGCAAAACTAGCAAAAGAGGACTTCTCCTGAGCTGTATAATCAAGACAGCAAGTTATTTGGATGACTGCATGCAAAACTTCTTCTTTTTGGGAGAGCATCAGAGAAAGCAGCTCAATCAGTACATGGATATGTTTTATGCAGCTGTGTGTGCACACCTTTATTCAGGTGTGATAATGAAAGCAGGGCTGGAATGTTCGGGTTAAGCAAAGCACTAAGGGCATAGGTACTAAGCAAGGGTCAGCTCAAACCCCATACTCCTCTATGGCAATAGATTCCTGTCTCCTGCTTCAGGCTGGAATGTACTACATGCTCATCCTATTAATTCAGTCACCAGTTTAACTCTAGTCCTTTTTTCAGAAATGAATGGATTTTGTTTTCAGATGAAATTTCTTCTGCAGGGCATAAAGAAAACATAATTTTTAGGTTTTAAGGGAAAAAAGGTAATCTTTAGGTTTCGCAGAAGTTGCATGAATTTCAAGAAAATATTCTGATAGAAAGTATGCATATCAACATTTCCCTTATGAAAGTTCGGTAATTTTCAATACAAATACAGCAGTATTTAGTTTTGAAATGGATTTTACCATCATAGAGCATCTAAAAAACTTCAAAAGCAAAAATTCCATGACAGATCAAAGATATATGTTTCATGAAGTTCTAAATACTTTCAAAAATATCTTGAAGTGTCACAGAATTCCTGCTCCTTGTGAGGTCTTGGTGTCAGCACATCTTTTTGCAGCTTCTTTTAGTTGCTTGTGTTTACATATGAGGATGTGGCCCTAGAATTCTTTAAATTCCAATGTGCATCATTTTCTATTACAGTAATCCCAAATAGGATAAAAAATTTATAACCTCACACAAGCAAATTCATTAGATGGTCTTCTTCCCCAGCAACTTGTCTTACTGCTCCTGTACCTTTAGGATTTCCTTCTTAGACCATGTCCAGTCTTCCTGGACTCCTTGGACCTTCAGGACTGACTCCAAAATGTCTCTGACAACCAACCTCCTAAACAGGCCAAAGTCTAGCTGCTGAAAGTCCATTTCTGCTGGCACCCCTCTTAACTTTAACCCAAATTGAAAACTATCATTCTGTGTTTGCTGTACCCATGGCCTCCAGCCATCACATCTCCCACTAGTCTTTCTCTGTTCACAGTGAGCCCAGTGGGGCACCTTCCCTGGGTGGCTTGCTTCCTGTGTCAGGAAATTATCTTCCACACACTCCAGGAACCTTCTAGATTGATTCCTCTCTGCTGTGTTATACTTCCAGCAGCCATCTGGCAAGTCCAAGTCCCCCATGAAAACAAGGGCTGGTGATCATGATACTTCTTCCAGCCTCCTGCAGAATTCATCCTCTGCCTGTTCATCCTGCCTAGGTGGTCTGTAACAGACTCCTACCAGGACATATGCCCTGCTGACCTTGCCCCTGATCTTCACCCACAGGCACTCCACCCTGTCATCACCACTGATTTCAATACAATCAAAACAAGCCCTGATGGGATGGTTACCTCCCTTACCTCTTTGGTTTCATTTTGAGACCTCATGTTCTCTGCGATGAACTGGACATTGCTAATGACATCCTTCACCTCTGGGGAGTACTCCATGTGCTCTGCCATCCATTTCAGTGGCTGATAGCTCAGCCGTCTTTTGGCGGTCGGGAGTTCAGTTGCCTTTTCACAGTGGCTGCAGCGCTGCTCCTTGTGCGATTTGGTGTCTTTGTGTTTGCTGTGCTTTGACTTGCCCAGCTTACTTTCTGATACTTTCTCATTTTTTCTGGAGGTGTTTTTTTTCTGCTGTTCTAGTGGCCTCTGCATCAACAGGACTTTGGGGAGCAGGCTAACGAAAATGGTTTTTACCCATCTGGGCATTGTGTGTGTGGTTGGAGTCCTGTAATGTATATTAAGAACAAACACGGTGATGACAATTGACAGAGTCACAAATATCATTGTGAAGAGTAAATATTCACCGACTAGGGGAATTACTAAAGAGGTGGATGGGATTGTTTCTGTGATCACCAGTAAAAATACAGTCAAAGAAAGAAGCACAGAGATGCAAAGAGTAACTTTCTCACCGCAGTCGGATGGCAGGTAAAAAACTAACACAGTCAGGAATGAGATAAAAAGACAGGGAATGATCAGATTTATGGTGTAGAACATTGGCAACCTTCGAATATAAAAGGAATATGTTATGTCTGTGTAGATCTCTTCACAGCAGTTATATTTTATATCATGCTTGTAGCCAGAAGCATCAACTATTTCCCATTCACTATTTTCCCAAAAGTCATTCATATCTACTTTGGATCCAATGATCAGAAGATCAATTTTGGCTTTGTCATAGGTCCACGAGCCAAATTTGAGTGAACAGTTCTGATGGTCAAATGGGAAAAAGGTAATATCCATAGGACAGGAGCTTTTAAAAATAGCTGGTGGGGTCCAGGTGATCATTCCATCATAGCGAAGGAGGGCTTTGGTCTTGCCTTCAACTTGAAAATCCCCCACAGCACTGGAAAGACAAATGAGGCAAAGAAAAAAAATTACCATGAAAGTAAAATGAAATGGGTGCTTTCCCAGGTGCTGCAAGGGGGTATTCTTGAGAGAAAGAGTCAAATGAATCAATAAAATGGGTAAAATGAATCATCATACTTATTATACAAGACAATATCTGGTTTCCAAATTTTATCTGCTGGTACGCGAACAAATTCAATGCCGTCGTATTGTCTGGGATCCCATCGTAGCTTGTAGTCATTCCAAATCTGGAAGAAGAATGGACAAGGATTTTAAAACCTTAAATTATCAACAAATATCTGTTTTTCAGATCTTCCTATAAAGCAACAGACTATGATAAAAGCGTAGCACACAGAGAAGGGGACAAAGGTCCAAAAGACAGCAAGGGCATGACCTGGAGAAACACTGGACATGTGTGAATACTGCTCCCCTTGATTGTTACTCTGTTCTCCGTGACGGCACGGGGTGTCAATTGTTATGAACTGCTGGCATGCTGGGATCTCTCCTCTATCTTGCAACATCAGTGAAGAGCCTTGTCTGTGACAGATAACCTCCCCAGTGCCAGAGAAAGCAGGGGCCTTGCTGCAGCAGCCCACTGGTTAGAGGAGGACAGCCCCAGAGGAGACCGGCACCCCCATGAGCCGGGCGGCGCAAATGCACACGGACAGGCGGCTGCTGCCACTAGACAGTGGTGGTCCCACAGCAGCAGGAACCAGCTCAGGGCAGCAAGGGAAGCACAGCAGCTCTCTTGCATTGCTGGCTATTGCCCTGTCATGGGGCCATGCTCCATGGTCTCTGTCCTATCAAAAGTACAGTATCTTTTACAGAAAACTTCGCGTGGACTGCAATCAGTGCCTGAAAAAATGATGTAAGTTAGCTATATTTTTTGCAGCAGTTTAGGTCCTCTAAGGATCTTTATCTGTGTGAATGCACTAAAACTGTCAGGAATAATGGAGGCACATTCCTTTTTCTAATAAATGTTTTGGAGCTGCATATTTAATCACTCTTTAAGGAGTACATCCAGCTAGATTTTCCAGAAGAAAGCCTGTCATCATGAAGTTGGAGAAGAAGAATATATCCCACAGGAAAGAAGGAAGATGTAACTCCTTGGTAAAAAGAATGAAGAAATTACTTTTTCAATTGTGAAGCTTCTCCTTACTAATTTTTTAAAATCCTTGTTACAAAACAAGAACTTGTTCTATAGCTGTAACTTACAAGGTAACACACATTTCATAATTTCGATGCAGAATACATGAGAAATGCAAAACAGTCACTTACGTGTCTTAGCCACAAATTTGTTTCCATAATCTGATTGACTTCATCCTATAAAGAAACACAGGCATACCCAGTTATAGTGTCCTGAGATGGCCAAAACCTTATCCCATAAAACTGGAAAACAGAATGTCACATTAACTAATCCCAGATTTTTTTCTAGCATCTTTCAAGAGGTTTACACATTGTACACAGTTGTGTGCAGGCCTACTGAAAAATTAATAAAGCTTTACTGGAAAATCATGCTCTCTAAATATCAGACATACAGAAAGCTGTATTGTTTTGCCAGGAGCTTGAATAGCTGGAGAGCACACAACCTAGAAGTGCTCTGATCTGTACCAGAGGAATAAGGTTATTCTTGAGGCTGTGTATTTTGTTGGATTCAGTGTTTAAAAAGCTCTGATTACACAGTACAGAACAGATCAAGATTCAAGGAAAATGGCATCTGAACACATATCACAGTGTTCTTGAATTTCTGTGCAGACCTCTAGAGCAGATGCACTTGACCAGCACTAAATTAGGTAAGTTATACAGAGACCTTCTTTTTACAGTCACTTAATGCAACTGCCAATCAGTCATGAATCAGAAAGGTGATGCTTTCATTCTTCCACTTTGCCTCTCTCCTGCCCAGTGTGTTTACCCCACACCCATTTCCAAAACATGCAACATTCATCCTCACCTCCATGCTTTAAAACACCACTCTTCCAGTTGCCACACCACTTTTCCGTTACGTCATTTTGAAACAAATAGATTGAAAAAAAAACACGTAAAAAAGGAGAAGATTTTTCCCCTCAGGACCATTGGGAAATGACAGCAGCCCCACAGGAGAACTGGTCACATGCTACATGCAACATGGACACACCAGATGTCTCTGGAGTGGGCTAGCCCCGTGAAGAGTGGGCTTGAACATTCAGTACTTCTGCCCTGGGCTCTGGAGGCTGCTACCTGAAGCGGAGGGGTTTGATGCTACAGAGTAAGCAAATGAATCCGTGTCATTCAAATTGCCTGTTCAAGCAACTGGAATGACTCATCTGACTGAAAGAACAGCAAAGGTCTCAGCATGTGCACTTAGACACACATGAAATACCATGTTCATTGCCATGTTCATCTCCAGTGCTAGGAGAGTTGTGGGTGCGTGCAGCCATCACATTTGCAGCTCCTGCTTCAGCGATTTGCGTGTGTTTACAACCATCCCCAAAGCTCAGCAGTATTCTGTAGTGAGTCTTACCACATTTGTAAGCTGGGTAATGGCCAGTTCAAAATAAACTGTGACAGGATCAGACACATTTTCCACCGGTCTAATGAACTGGTTGTACCGGGAGAAGAGTTTGTGAAATAACCGTTCCTCTGACTCGCAGGCTGTGGTATCTGGGTAAAGATAAAGAACAGCTAAGCCAGAGGTAAGAAAAAGGGGAAGAAGATGCTGGATAACATACTAGTCTGTGCTATATTATGGATCTTGTGCTTGTGACCATGTTTAAAGCCATCAGAGCACAGAGAGGAGAGGGTTGAAAGCATCCTCCTGCAGAATGCTGGCTACTCCTTGTTTCCTCAAAGAGTAAGGTAATGGCTTCAATGTTTGTGTCTCCTAAGCTGGATTTAGCCTATGGGCCTCCATTTGGCCCACCCTGGTATCCCACCAAAGTAGAATAAGGTGGTGTGAAACAGAAGAAGTAGAAATGTGACAGATTTAATCTTTGTGAGTCTTCTTGGTAAAAGAGGGTGTTTACAAGAAGCATAGCTACTTAGAAATTAAAAGCTTGAGGCTGCAACTACTGTACCAAAATCTCTATCAGATGATTAGGTGACTACAATGATGCCTCACAATCGTAAACATTATGACTGCATTTTATCCTCATGTTTGGTATTTCCAATCTCTAGATAGCACAATTTTTCTTTGAAGAAAGTTCATTTATTAAGTTCTGTGAACAAGAAAAAAGTGGAAACATTAACATTTCTTATAGGATAGCATGCATCTGTGGAATCTATGGAATATCTATAACATGCATCTATGTTCTCTGGGAAGAAGCAGATCACAGCTGTAACCCTCATTAATGAAGAACAGACCAGATGGCTTAGAAGAAACAAGGTATGTGACAGGCACTGAGCTGACGCAGAGTTAAGAAGAATGCTCCTAACCTGTTACACATAGTCCAAACCTGAAATAGTAATTTTCACAGTGTTAAAGGTTATGCATTTTGATTTCAAAAGGAAAATATTAAATTATATTGGCTCTGACAACCTCAGCTCAGAACAATTTCCTGGAATAACTTGGCTATTACAATGCATTGCTGTAATTCAGCTCTCAAAAATACTTTATAAGGTCAAGATTTAGAATTTCCTTCTCATGTTGTGCACAGTTCTGTTATCAAAGCTATATGATGATCCCGAAGATATTACTGATACAACTGAAGAAAAATTTGTTTTCAGACTCATTGTCATAAGTTTTTTGCATTAGTCCCAGACTGTACCAGCACACATTAGACAAACATTTATGATTGCCATTAGATAAGCCTTTATGATTGCAAATATTAAACACAGAAGGGGTTTGTGTTGGGCAGCATGGTCTCTGGCACAGCATAGAACACAAATTTGCAATTTACATATCCCTCAGTGAACACAAGGGCTGGTGGATGCACAGATGTCCTGCAGGGAGACACTTGGTCTCAGTATACTGCACTTTCATGCTTAGACTGCCCTTTCCCTGTTCTTGAAAAAGAGATTTCGCCCCTAAGGAGATAGAAAGCATCCTGAAATTGCAGGGGATTATCATAACTTCAAGCTGAAATGTTGGCTACTGGTCACTTACACGTATGGAAAGAAAAGTCTAGTAAAAGTTTTAAAACTTGATGTTTGATAATTTCACCATCATTCAGAGCAGACACATGAATGTCTATAAAGTTTGGATGCTTTTATAGCATGCATTGTTCCATTCAGAAAAGAACTAAAATTTTTCTTTTCAGATTCCATCATCACCACCCATAGCACTGTGACTAGAAGTACACTGCTGTGGGAGCATTAGGTCTCGTGAGTAAAGTCAATGAGTCTAAAATCATGTTTCATTTGAAATTTTCCCACTGGCTTCTTAATAGACACATGCTTTAAAATAAAGTAACAAAACCAGACAAATATTTAGATCTTATGTCATGGTGCTGCTTTAAGACAATATCTTATGCCTTGCTAACACAAGCACTATATTTAATACACATTTTGGACATCTGCAGAAACAAGACTTTCAAAACAGATGTGTGTCCTAAAAGCAAAAATCCGGTTAAACTCAGTGAGAGTTGTGTGCAGAAATGACTGAAGCATATTTAAACACAGATCAAAAGCAATAGTGAACAATAGATTAAATTCTCACTTTTGAAAGTGTGAGTACTGACCATGCACATCCATAGCCTGCATTATTTAAGCACCTGCAAATTCCAGTGCCAAATGAAATTACTCGGACTCCTGTTCAATTTTCATTGTTTTCTAGAAACAGTTCTTCAATTAGTTATCAAACAAAAATGAAGAGTTTTACATTAGAAAACTAGTATTGCTTTAGCTCTTTTCAAATACTGTTGAAATGTTACAGTTTTCAGGTTAGAAATAGCTGGTAGAAGCTTTATGTTGAATTCATTCAAGAAAACAGAAGCAGAGACAGTGACTAGAAAATATTCTAGAAACTGGTATCAAAGAGAGCCTACCTTTAATCAAGGATGTGAAAACGAATGCCCACACACAGAAAGCAGGGCAACACCAACATAGCCACCTCTCAGGATGCATTGCTAGCAGCAGAATGGAGCTTCCTTTTGAGAACAGAGGTTTGGGGAAAGAAACAAGAGGCAAGAAGACATATAACCCTCCTGATGGTAAGTAGGCGGTGGAAGGATGGATTTCGGTTTTGCATCTGCAGCAAACTCTGCAGCCTGCTGAGCTGAGCAAAGCCTTGCCGAGTTGCTTTCAGTACCGCTAGGCAAGGAGAGCTTGAGCCGTGCCGAGCGAAGGGAGTCAGGCAGCATCCTATCAGGTGACTTCACATTTCCAGTCACCCGCACCCCTGCCTCGGGGGAATTATAAGAGTGCAGGAGAGAGAGGGAAGGCAAGACACAGGACAGCCATCATGGAGCAGGGGGAACATTTACTCAGCCCTTCACCCAAGGGTTAAGAGCTCTCATCCTGCTAAAGCAGCTGCTTTGGCTATTGCCTGGTGATCACCTGAGTGAGTCTGTCAGAATATGCAGAGGTGAAACAGCTTCAGTTTCTTGGCTGAGGACTGATTCTTTGGGTGATGGAAATGGATGTTATATGGCTTTAACACCTCTACCAGAATCCATATGAACCTTAAAATAAGCACAGCATCAAGTGGTAGAATTGCTTGACAATATTCTGAGTGAATAAATCCAAGGCAAGTAGACTTATTATTGCCATCTCACAGGAGCAACTAAGCATGCTAAGTTCTTTCCTGACAGTCAAGTCAGCTTACAGCATCAATTCTTCTAACTTTTTTTTCCTTATGTGTGCAGTCTCCTGTGCCAGTATGCTAGTGTGGAAATGGGGGAGCAGAATAAAGAAAAAAACCACCAGGCGCTCTTACAGGCAAAGTTCTCTGCACCAGAGTGTTGTTCTTAATCACAAAAGTTAAAAAAACCTGATCTCATGATCCTTTAGAGGTTAACGCATGTTCCCTCCTCAGGTGTTCAGTACACATGTCCTTGCAACAGGAATGCCTGAAAAGAATCTGGAGGAAAAGGACCTGAGAAACAGGGTCCTATTTAGCTGCAGCGGGGTGGAAGGCACCACAGGTTATTTGGTGCCATCCAGCCTCCCAGAAAGCAGCTCAGACAGGGAATCTCCTTTATGTGTGCTCAATCCAGCATGAACAAGTCTGAGTGACTGGATGAATAATTTCATCAAAACAGAAATGCTGCTGATTTTCAGGCACTTACATTGTTGTGTAAGTATAGAGAGAAGAAAAAAAAATCCATAACATAAAAAAAGAATGTCCTTCGTACTGTAAAATACAGAGGCAAAGCTGCAGCTCAGAATAAGAAAGTAATCTGTCATTTATACAAATTGTTAAAGTATGGATAGGAAGGAAGAGGGTTGTCTGGAAGAAAGAGACTTAGGAATGAGTTGACTGCATGAAGAAGATACCTGAAGTGGACCAAGATGCCCATGATAAGTTTTGAGGGATGTGACAAGATCTGAGGGATGAAAAGTAAATCTTGAAGGATTACTAGAAGAAGCCTTACTGCAGCGCTCACTGGAGACAAGGAAGCCTTCAGCAGAGACATGAGAAAGCAAAAGAAACAAACCACGTAAGTGTTTGGAAGTCTGGGAGTAATTTTGCCCTCTCAGAAGCAGCAGTGTTAAGTGCAGACCACAAGGCATGGCTATGAGGTATCTCTAAGCTGAAGTTAAATTCTCCTTGCAAATAATTTTAAGATGAAAATGTGGGTTTCAGCATGGTGATTTATCTTTTAAATTTCCATTTTGTCAACATTTTCCAAGGAAAAAAGTAAAAACCACAAAAAAATTCTACTTTGTGCCCAATTTCCCCAATTTGCAATGTTTATTAGATTGGTGCTAACAGTCCAGGTCCACAAACTCACAGTTTCCTCACCTTACCGAATGGAGTTCATACTTTCTTCCTGAATTGATGTGCCTGTGGTGCACTGTGGCTAACAGAATTACACAGCCATGCAGCATCACAGAACACCCGTGGCTGGCTGCAGTCATGGCATATGCACTCCTTTTAAAGTCCACTGCTTCTAGACAATGACATATCGTAAGGTAGTCACATACAATTTGAAAACAAATTCACCCCAGCTTAAAATGTTTTGACGTTTTCAAACTTTCTGTTCTTCCAAAAAAATGTACCAGGCCAGGGAATCAAGTGGGAGAAGTTAAAGACCTGCACATGCATGTCTGCAGACTGCAAGGTCTTCAGAGGTGAGGGTAATCAGTGTGCTTCCCCTCCAGAGAGAAGGAGAGCACTGCAAGGCCAGCTGGCAAAGATGATCCTTACTGCTGCATTTGAGGGAAAGAACTGCTTGGTTATGGGGAGCAAGGGAGTGAGGAAGCAGGCTGAATTTGGAGGCAATACCAGTCACTCAATGAGCAGATGGCAGGAGGGATTGTGCTGCTCAGACCCTGCTAGAGTGGGTACTGTCTTTGGGACAGGCTGAAGAGGAAGGCAAAGTTCAAACTGAGCCATGACAAGCTGCTGATAAGGCATCCAGATGGAGAATGCAGACAGATCAGCTGAGGTACTGCCTCAGCACAAGGATGACAGCTGGAAGCAGAGCAAAAAGTTGTGAATCATTGCTGCCTCGGAAGGTACCTAATTTAATCTAATATGAACTGGCCAAAAGAGGCATCAAAATACCAGGTCCAAAGAAAAAGCACACATTGACAGGCTTTCATTTTTCTTTTGCCCTCTAAGTGTGGAAGAAGAGGCTGATTTAGTCCTTTCATATGTACTTTTACCCTCCAAGAATGTATTCACTCAGAAAAAAATCTCTGGTTTCTTTTCTTCAGGTAAGGTGGCTCAGGAAAAAGAGGGCAAGCAGCCTGCAGGGATGCAAAACATCTGCCCACCAAAAATGTTTCTAGCACATGGTTGCCGTTCACCACTGGATCTTGGTGTTGTAACGCATGCATGGTATTGACAGTGAAAAAAACCAATAAGAGGACCCCTTTGGAGGGTGACCTGTGCACCCAGGAACTGAAGGTATTAAGCCTGGTGCTATCTGCAATCCTAATGACAGATCCATCTGGAGCCAGGCTTAGGTTTGAATGGCGGATTTCCTCCTCTAGAGCCAAATTGTCCTTTGTTGAAGAGCTGTATCTGAGTCGTTTGCAGGCTTTGACAATGCAATGGATTAACCTGCAGGAAGACAGTTACAAACACCTCTGTGACAAACACCTTTTCTATCATGAGATATTCATGTCCTGATCATCTGCTGAGAAGCCCCTGCATCCAGTGGAGAAGTTCACAGTCTGTCAACTCTTTGCTAACTACCACTAGGCAAGTGAGTTTGCACTAGGGGCACCTGTTACTCTTTGCTGGTCTGGAAGTACCGGGGATCTGAGCCACTTCTCACTGGTTTCTTGCTCAGGGCTACCCATATATTTGCTTGTAGTGCCTGCCCTGAAACAGCTGAGTGGGACCCCAGCAGCATTAAATTCTGTGTCTACTCTGCTACTTACTGCTTTTGCAAGCAGACAGCTATTAGGGAATCAGCCAATTCATCTAGAGCTTGCTTCTCTCTGCATATTCACACACAGTGCTTCCTTGGGCATGGGACACCTACTGCTAGTAAAAGGGGATGCTGGTGGAAGGAAACTGTAATGTAATAGTGAAAGAACCAGTCAAATTCTACCATCTTACTGACAGTTCTGTACTCAGCCTTGGATATCTTGTGCATTAGCTAAATTAAGGTAAACAGGAAACTCGCTAAAGCTCACAGAGATGAGTTTTCTGAGAATGGGAGACACTTAAATTGAGCAGGCAATTGAAGGACAAGCTCTAGAGGCTGGAACATTAAGTTTCTTAGCAGGTTCTGAGTGATGAAGGAATAGTTTAGGGCAATTCATCAGCATGTGAACACTGATATTTTACCTTAAAACGCTCTGTTCTGATTCATGGCATTTGGATACCGTCACCTTCCTGATCTTTCAAGACAGTTGCATGTAGAAATAAAGCAGACTTTTCAACTATTAAAGGCTTTGCAGACATTAGGCAGGGAGGCAGAGGCCACCTGTGACAACTCTCTGAGGGAAGTGCTTGATCTCAGCAAGCACTGGGCTCGAAGCAGGACTCCCCAAGAGACATTTATCACACAAGCAGGTGGGCAAAAGGGTCACAAATATTTATACCTTCTGAAGGCAAAACCAGAATTCTATTATTTTGTGTTAGCGTTATCCTTAACTAACAAGTGTGCATCTATTACTAAGGCAGAGCAAATCACTGCTCTCTATGTTCTCCTATCTGACATCACCTAGACGCTTTCTCTGCTGTTTTTCTTGGTTACTTCTGCCCTGTTTCTGAACTGCACTCCCCCAGCCCTATCTCTTCTCCCCACTCCAATAGTCAAATGATTGTCTGATGGGCTCTTTGTCTGTGTTCCACCTCTCACCCCACCACACAGAGTAAAATTTCCTACAGCTTCATAGAAGCAATACTGACAGCAGCTGTACCTGCTTTATATGTGACAACTGCAGTCTCATAGAGGTAAAATATTGCTATTAATCTGTGTTAGCCATGAGTGCTGTTGGGATCCACTGTTTTGTTTCAGCTTCTGACATCACTACAATAAATCAGGCGAATGAAGAATTTATCAGAAGAATATCAGGAATCCAGCTTTCACTGCCTTGTTGGAAGTAATTTGACTGTCACAGAAGCCCTTCTGGGACACTACCCTTTGCTAAAGTGTTAGTACAGTCCAGCCTGCCAAGTGTCACACCCTGAGCAGTTCATTCACAGTCTCTACAGCAAAGCCTGGATCTCACCCATGTGTAAGTCCTGGCCTTTGGCCTCTTTCATGATCTGGGACCTCACGTGCCAACAATGTTTGCTCTCTGATCCACCAGACACTGACCAGTGGCTTCCAGTGTGCAGGAGATGGGAAGCATGAGTGAAGATGGAACTTCAATGGCTACTGTACGCAGAATAATGCGCTCATGGTTCAGGATCTTTTATATTAAAGCTTTTTTGTTGTTGTTGTTAGTCAGATTTTAAATGATGTGTGAGAAGAGGCCTTGAAGCTTGCATGGATTAGGGCATTTCCACAAGCTGAGCACAGGATTTCTTCAGTACCTTGCTTTGTAGAAAAGTCCTTTCTTAGTTTTTCTTTTGTATTAAAGAGATTGAACCACAGCACCTCTATGAGTCTTCCCCTGCTGCCCAGCCATGAAGTGGGCAGTCAGTAAGTCAGGCAGTCAGCATATACTGAACAGCCAAGCACATTAATGGGGTTGCCTATTCCCATGATCCTGTCTGCCAAGCAGAGGCAGTAACCAGAGTACAACACAGAAATCCATCTTTATAAAGCTAAAGCATCACTGATGGCAACATCCCCAAAGCACCTTCCATCGTACAAATAGCATCACTTGTTTTAACCTTCACCGACCTCCAGCTTGGACCAACTCTTCTTGTAACTTGATGGAGATTATATAGGCTGATAAAACCTGATCCATTTCAAGGAACTAAACTGCAAACCAACCACCTCTGTTCAGCTTTTTTAAAATTCTAAAAAAGCAACAGTTCATGGGAGTAGGTTTTCAACATGTAAAATATATGTTTCTACACTTCCCTAATGTAAACACCTTTCTTTGCTGCAAGCATACTTTGACACTCCAGGGAGGATGCATTGGATATATCTGTACCCTGTTTTGAGCTCCTTGCCATAGATGCCATTTCTCCTCAACCCCAAAATGGAAATTACAGAGTATTTTGAAGCAACTCTAAAGCACTATAATAGAGAGAGATCGGCAGAAATCTCTAGCTTTTTGCACATAGTTGTGAGAGCAGAAGTAATATAAAGACCACACAAGCTTGAATACGACCTTGTGGAAGCCACCAAATTCTATACTGACATCTGCAGTACCTCCAGGGATGCTAGTATAGTCAACATTTTATTTCTAAGAAATTTAGCATGTCTTAAGTAGGGAAAAAACCAAATCAAGCAGAAGTGTAAATGGAAATGCTTAAAGGGATGCTATGACATAACATCCTGAAAATGTTGGATTCAGTGACTGTAGGGGGGGTATCCTCATGTCCCTTCCCTGTACTGAGAATAATGGGTGCAGTACCAATATGGTTAGGGAAAATACAACAGCAATGAGTGTGATGAGTGGTAAGGGTAGGGGTCTTTAACAAAAGGTACAGGCCAGACTGAGCAAGTGAGTGATGGGAATATGACTGCAGTGAAGAGTTCCAGATGGAATGTCTGAAATTGCTTAGCCTGAAAGGGATTAAGATGCAAAAGCCCAGTTTTAGCCCTTACAAGTTCACGAAGTAATAGACCACTGCAAAGAGCAAGTAACTGAAGCACCATGTGAACAGAGCTCACCTCACAGTGCTTGTGTTGATCCAACAATTCAAGATTACAGTTGTACACTGGCTGAATAACTACTCTGAGGCTGTATTCTAGTGGGCTGAGATTTAGTCTTAACAATATTTTAGCAAATTTATGGGTGTGTTCCAAAGAAATTATAAAATCCATTGAGAACTTGGCGGCTGGGAAAAGAAAAAACAAGGGGAAAAAAGAGTCCTTAAACTAATTAGTGTGGAAAAAAATCCCCTAACAATTGAAAAAGAAGCACCATGGTTGTCATTAGGGAAATGGGCCGGCCAGTGAGCTGGAGGAGTGGTGGAACCTTATTTTTTGTGCATGCATCTTTTCCCCCCAAACTTCCATTATCTCACCAGCTGTGACCATTCCTCTTGCTCCCTTTTAGATCCCTAAAGGGTACAAAGCTGCATGTGTAGAAGCTGGGCAGGAGCTGTGTATGAATGGTGGTCTAACACGCGTGTGCTGACTAACCATGTGGCTTCTTCCAAATGAGGTGCATAGTCCATCTGTTGTTTCTTCAGATGGGAAAAATCTCATTTGGGTTGTTCCCTCTGTGCAGTTTTTGATTCACAACAAATATATCAGACACTTAATTTTCTTTAAAATTCATGAAAAATTGACCTTTGGAGGGGTCAGTGAGTAGACAGAAAAATATGTGATGAAAAAACATTGTTTCAACAGGAAGCAGGGGTGAAATAAAAAAACAGTTCTATTCTTGCTTCAACCATTAGCAACACATATAGAAAACAAACCATCAGATGGGAAATAAGTTAAATACAGTACCTGTCATAATTTTCATCCAAAATTTGGAGTAGGAAGAACACCAGATTGAAGATGAAGGACAAATCTTCTCAAATAAGGTTTATTTCTTGGAATATTTGGCCCCCAACATATCCAAGTGTGGCAGAAATAACAAACGTTTGTCTGCATGGTGATAAACACTGTATTCATTAATGTAATTAAATGGTAGCTTCTAACTGGGGTAGAAACCTCAAAAATGCACCAGGTCTAAACCAGGCAAACTGACATTCCGCTGTCACTACACTTCTGTCAGAGGACAGAACTTAAGAGAAGCTGAGTAAGGGGAAAGGTTTTGTCAGGTTGGAAAACAAAGTAAACCCATTTACCTTGCTGATGCTGGAGGAAAGCCTTAGCAATGTACTGGTAATCTGAGTCAAGTTCACAGCAGGCACCCCATCCAACAAAAGAAATGTTCCATCTGAAAGAACTTGTAAATATATGAGGTAAATAATCCACGTCTGTAGGAATTCTGCCATTCCCTTCTCAGATTTCCCCTGAAATGAGACTAATCAATGCCCCTTTGAAAATATCTATGATACCTTGACCTGAAATCTGAAACACTTTCTCAGCTGATGAAAAAGTTGAAGAACACAGCTTCTACACATATCAAAAAGAGTTTGCAAGCTTTGTTTGAAAGTTCTCAAGGTTTCAGTCCTTAGTCCTTATTCTGGAACACTGGAATGATCTACTAATGTTTCTCTTAAAAATTCTTCATGTCCAACCCTCCAACATTTCCCCGGATATTACAACATCTTGTGGACACTGCAAGGATGTTTGCACATGGCAAAAGGGCTGAATACGCTTAAGACATACTCAAAATTTTGTGTGGGAACTTGCCTTATTAAATGCAAATGAATGGAAAAAAATCTGAATAGTGGCTGGAAGTTTAAGTAATCCTATTTGTTTCAGAGTCTGTGAGATGCTTTTACCCTTAGTGTCCTGTAGATTTTGAAGAAACAGTCTTGTTTGGGATTATCTGTGCTTGCTTTTGTGAGTAGTGTTGATCCCTTGTGATTATTGAGAATGTTACTCTTTTTAACTTAGCTAACTCTCTTTTTGCTCCTGAAGACCATATCACCACTCTGGAACACAAAAAGTAGTAGTAAAAGTGTCTGTGTCTGAGAGAACCCAGCATTTTCCTCTCTGCACGTTTTCCCAAGCCATCACAAAAGGTTTCTGGAGTTTCTTAAAGCCAAGGGGAAGTGAGAATGCGGTCATGTAACACACAGACAGCCAAATTTCAGTGTCAGAAAAGTCCCAGTGTCAAAAAGATGTACTTTGCAAGACCTCTGCACAAACACACTGACAGGCAATCTTCTAAACTGGCTTGAGAGACAAGGCAAGGAGGAAAAGAACTTCAGTGGTCACATGAACAATGAGAATAGCCAAAGCACTGAGCAATCAGAGAAGTCAACAGAAATTGAACAAGAAAATGTGGGCTTCAATGCACTAACCACTAACAGGTACTTGCTGGACAATCAGGCACATTCACAATCATAATTTCATCTAAAAATAAGCCTCTTTTTTCTGAAATCATCAGATTTCACTGGAAATTGGTCAGGAGGAGCCCTTCTGGCAAAAACTATAGACACAAGTTCCTGAGAAATTGTAGGGCAAAACCAGCAACAGAAACAGGCAAGAACTTAGTCAGTCAGACCTCAATAGTCCTGTAAAGATTCCATGTGGAACTGAGAAACTGTGTAAATGTCTTTCTTTATACCCCATGAAAACCAATCAAAGCACACAGATTTAGAGCAGCACTGATATCAGATCCTTAACATGCCATAAAGCACATGAAGTGTGGTTGGATTTCTCACCAGCTGAGACCTTTGTCAGAATTCTTCAGAGGGGACATTTTTCCCCTCCAGAAGGAACTGGTGCGAGTCTCCGGAGAATTTTGTTCTCTTTGAAAGAGAAAATTGTTATCTCAGTGCTAAAAATGAGTCTACACTATGCCACAGACCCTGTACTCAGATTGTGCCGACATGCCTTAGTAGCACTGTTTTAAATACCCCAAAGCTATTTACCTGAGCCATTCTGACAGTTTTTCAGGAAATCATGCGGATTCTCACAAGAAATTTTAATTTCCTTTTAGGTAAATTGGGAAAAATTAACTAAAGGAGTATTTGGCCAAACCTAAATTCCCTGACAGAGCTCCTGGTGAGGGGAAGCATGCTATGAATGCAATGACATATAATATTTTCAGAATAGCAAACAGCCAAGTGACATCTCCCATGAAATCTCATCATGGCATATCTCCGCTGCAAAATATTTCAACTGTCAGTTGATTTATAGGAGGGACAGGGAGAGGACTCTTTTATCCTTAGAAAATGGTGTCATCCTTCTATAAGCAGAACCACTCAGATAAAAATCCATTTCCTTAGCAGAGAATATTTTTAATCCTTTTAAAAACTGATTTCTGAATCCCTTAATTCTTTACTTAATTGATGGCTCTCAAATGAAGTGTGCTGAGAAAAAGACTGCTGTGGGACTGACAGAATTTAAATCAGCAGCAACATAAAGAACAAAGACACTGCAGTGTAAGTGACCAAAGCTCCACTGAAATATAATTTTTTAACCTTTCAGGGCTGGCTTAAGTTTGCATATGGAAGGAGAGCACTTCAAGTCTGCCAAAGGAGACTAGGAGCCCATTACAATTTAAATGGATAATAAATTAAGATCCAAATCTTCTGGTAATTCAGACAGAAAAAAGTAACACCTCATCCTCTGTTATGTGAAGAGCAATCCTGCTAAGAAAACAGTCATTTTGTAACTGAAGGCACAAATGGAAGCACTCAGGTTAGTAATAACCAAGTGGCAGGATCCTGCTTCTGATGGGTCAGTGGACTTGTCCATCTCTCCTTATAACTCTGTATTAGTGAAGGAAGCATGAGGCCATCAGTAAAGCCGACTGACTCTTCTTTATATAGCAAAGCTTTATTTTTGTTAAATTACTGTCTGGCAGCCAGAGTTCTGTACACTTCATTTAATGCATGGCTTTGTGAACCTCATGAGTTCTGACATTTCTAGGACAGGCTGAGCAATCAATACCTCTTGTGCCTCTGGCCAAAAAGTGTAAGGAGAAAGCCTGATGTCATTACGGTCAGAAACCATCTTTTCTTTTGTGCTCTGTCTGAAAAGGCTTTTGGAAGGAATATCAGCAGCCTCATAATGGGCATTGTGACTGAGAGAGGGAGGAAGTGGAAAAATTAATTTGAAACATCATCTGCTTTAGTTACACAAGTATTGCCACTGGCTATTATCTAGCAAGGCAGTGTCTGAAGGGGAAAGGCTGCAAGTTTTGTACATAGCCTTAGGATCAGACCAGGGATGTTTGGTGATCTGTTGTCAATGTCACAGTCTTTGTGATGCAATTTTAGGTTTAGGCAGAGCTAAGATATTCCTGTCTTTGCTTCAGGCAGAAGTAGATAATCTGATTAATGGGGATTAATTCCATCTAACTCTAGCTATCCAGAAATGAGGCATACATTTCAAGGCTTTCTCTGCTATCAGCAGAAGATTTGCTGCTGCAGAGCTTGACTTCAGACAGAGACATCTCAGAGCCTGTTCTGCAGGGACAAGCTAACTCTGCCTTCTGGGTGGTTTAGGTTCAGCTAGCTAGATCCTATCCTTTTTCCTCCTGTTGTTTCATCTGGCACAACAGGATAACAAAGTTTTGCCTCTCAGATCTTCTCTAGGCTCTGACACTGGCACAGAATGCATTTGCTGTATGCTTGTACCAGTCAACACCCTCTAAAACTTGAAACACAGGCAGTAACAAGATGTTCAAGTGGATAATAATCAGGGTTGGCTTACATGAATAATAAGAATAATTTGCTTGGTTTTATGGAGAAAACTGGGTGACAGAAGTGAGGAAAAAAATGGCAATTCCTTTGCAGGCATCCAGAGGCTGTGCAGCAGGTCCTATGTTAACTTTATGTAATAGATGCCTTAAGGCATTGTACCAGTAATATTGTACATTTCTGGTATTTGAGCTCATGACTAACCTATATTGGTATCTAATGAAGAAAAATTTGGTGCAAAACATATGATAACAATCATCAATAGAGCTGGGCAGCTGGGTGCTGTAACTAAGTATTGTGATTTGTTTTTCATCAGAGTGTCGAGTAACACATTCTTAAAAGCTTCTTAAATCATCCTGCAATACTTGCTTAAGGAAGGATATAAATATGAAGATATAATCGAAGCCAGAGCACGTGTTGAGATGGAGTGTGCATAAAAGGCCAGGCAAACTTCAACTGTGATTCATTCATACTAGAGAAGATGGAGCAGTTTTGAATCAAAGGTGAAGAAGGTAAATATAAATTGGCAGGTCACCCCTTGAATTCAGGATGCAAATTCAGCTGTAATGTTCCAGGGCCACAAATGTGAACATTACGGGGAAAACATGATGAAGAGAAAAATCTGACACACAGTGTCAGCTGGGGATCACAGCGTGTTGGTGCCATGTCAAACATCAGCACCAAGACAAGCAAGAGTGTGTCAGTGATTGTCTGACATATTTATATTGTCAATGAGCTGCAGCTTGACAAGGAAGAGCAAAGGGTGAAATTCCCTGAGCAGACCCATGAGAAGTGAGCAGCAATGACAGCTAACATCTGCTGGAACTGAAGTGTTGCTGGCTCAGCCAACAGGATCCCCTTGTTTAGAGATGGCTAGAAGCCTTGCAATTCAGAAAAGGTCAAAGTTCGCAAGAAGGCAAAAAAGGAAATAAACCACATTTTTTGCAAAGAGCACCTAATTTTCCATGGTCAGCTCTGTGGCCAGTAGAAATTTTTCAGGTAAACTAATTTGTGTTTAAGTTCGCTAATTTGTGGGGGGTTTTTTTGAAATTTGATATCTTGAAAAGAAAATGGTCAGTTTTAGGAAGGGAAAACTATTAAAATTCAAAGCCACTCTGATAAACACTTCAAGATTTTAGTGCCTTGGTAGCTTGTACCCACAGCATACTTTGTTACTTCTTACAAAAATAGCTATCAAAGATATTTCTCAGTTCTATTTTGTTGCTGTTGTTTCTATAGTTTGTTTCATCCCTCCACTTTCAACCAAAAAGTTCCAACAACTGTAAAGAAATTTTTATCAGTATGGTTGAAGTTTGCAAAATACAAGCCAAAGAAGAGAATCTGGTTTGGAAAATACAGGTTTAGTCTGATGGAAATCTGTGAGCAGCAAAATATGCCCCACGAAGAAAAATGAAGCCAGCATGTAGGGAAAAGATAATGTAGGATGTCATTTTTCTAAGAAGACCCATCTGCAGACAGCAACCACTGATTGACAAGAAATTGAGAGTTGACTCATGGTAAGAGGAATATCTATCTGTGCGTTTGTGTCTGTGCATGCATATACATTTTTACTACTCAAGTCAATAGGCAGGGAAGGGTAAGTGCAAGGACTGCTCGAAATGAATGCACTGTGTTAAACTCATCCCTCTAATGCCGCTGTTCTGTCCAGGCTGCACCACAGCATGCAAGGTACAGATGCATATACCCAATAAATCCCAGATGAGTGTGCAATGCTCATGTCTGCTGAGCTGCTAAATGTGCTTTGGGCTCTGGAGAAAAGCAGTTATGCTCCAGTTCAGTGAGTTCACCAGTCCATTTTCAGAAGTGGGTAAAACTGGGAATTCTAACTGTGCAGAAGAATTCACATGTTCTGTGTGGGAAGCAGCTGCAAACCCCTGAAGCTGAATGATCTTGTGTTCTCTTTTGATATGTTGTCTGAAGTTCAAAAACAGCCCATTTTAACATGCATTATTTTAATAGTTCTCTTCCCCGAAAAAGAGTACTCAGTTAACTTGAGCATACCCACTCCGCTACTGTGCAAATGAGAAAACCTTACATGAGAAGTTTAACCATTAATTATCTACACACAATTACAACCTACACCTTCTCCTTTAATGGAAACCCGGGGGTAAGCACAGCAACAATCTTTCAAGCCATGTAACAAGTCCACCTTACTTTAGCTTGGGCATCACTGTGCCCGCCCACATATTTTCAGGAGTACTTGCTTCCCTCACTCTGCATTAGTCTAAGCATGGCCACAAAGCTGAGGTGCAAACCCTGGGCTTTTCACATGACAGTACTGTGTGTTTTAGCAGACTCCTGCCATTAGAAAAAGCCTGTTGAGAGCGCTGTATAAAATGGTGAAGCAAGGGGGTCTTGCCCTGGGACTAGTCATTGCTCCTGTAGAAGAATGGGCTTCATGGGGAAGCTGAATGAAATGCTGGCATGAATATTCTGCACTATCGTTTGGAATGGCAATTAAATGGGAATGTTATCACAGACTGTCACCATTTATTTATGGCTTGTGTACAACTGTGCCCACAGGTAAATCTATCAAGATACAATGTCTGTTATGAGTCTAAGACCAGTACTGCAGGGGAGGATAAATGTCAAAGAATTATATGCACGTACCTAAAGGAGATGCCCAGCCATTTCACAGACAGCTTGAGACTGCCCAGCTCTGGAGGGTTAAGTGCATAGATTTTTTCTGGTCTTGCAAGGCAATGCACCTGCAGAGCTGCCCAATAGCTGAAGCTGTCGACATCTCTTCCCTTCTCCCTGCTGCTACCTTATCAGATGATACCCAAACACTGGGAGAGCACACAAAGGCTCTTATCAGCCTTTCAGAACGCACTGCCAAGGCCATGGTAAGACAGCAGAGGTGTCTTTCATCCCCTTTACTGCTTCAGAGAAGTGACAGTGATACTTCTTGATGGAGAGAACTGTGTAACCATGAAAAAATAATATTGCAAGTCCTGCACTGCTGAGAAGCTATCTCTGAAGCACAGGTCCTGTTCTAATGCACTAGCATGAAACCTTTGCAAAAGAACTAAAACAACTTAATAAATTATTAGGCAGAATATTTCCAGTGGCTTTTCTGAACTTTATTCCTTCAGTTTCTAAGTATCACTTAGTAGCCTGTTACTCTGCTCTACTCTGCAGTTCATGACTAAAATAGAAAGGCTGAAAAGCCACGGGGAAGATACTGATGGACAGCTCTGCAAATTGTTCCAGCTGAACCATAAAACTGTCAAACAAATGATACACATTAGTTGTGATGGCCCTATGCCTCCCAGAAATAAAGTGAATCCTTAATGGAAGACTTTAGTAAGGAATTAAACATTAATTAGGGCTTATGAGAGAGACATAAAAGGGATTAGAGACAAATCACAGGTTTGTTATAGCAATGGTAGAATGAAAGCATTTATTTTTGAACTTTGGTTGATTGGTTATAAGCAATAAAGCTGAGAAGGCAGAGGAAAACATCTTTATTCCTTGTTTTGAAAGGGGTAGTGGCCCCTAGTTTTCTTTACTTGCCTCACAAGCACAGTGCAGTGAGAGTATTTAGGTTCTCAGTTATTGACATGGTTCATAACTGGAAAAGCTTCTAATGGGTTGACTCACAAGCTCATGTGATAGCCACAGGAAGTCTAACATAGAAATTATGGCTACACTTGGTGTCAAAGTGGTAAATAGCTTTGTAAAGGAGATATATTTTTAACTGAGTACATCTGGGTTGACTTGTTTAGACAAAATAAGCCAATATAAGCTTTCCAGAGGACTCACAGAGTGGCCATTCTGATTTTTCTAGAGGACTCTTTGATTTGTTATTATTTTTGCCTCTGCCTCTCCACAGCCCACACAAAACATCAGTTACAATCCATGTCCTGTGGAACAAACAAGTGAGGATGTGTACATCCTGTGCCTCTCCATTTTGGGGGCAGGCTTCCAAATGTGTATTTATTAATTGTTGACTGGCATCTACCCTGAACCTAAAGTTCCATCCATGAGTCATTTTTTGTATTAGCACAACGAGCATCACAGATTTTCAAAACTTGCTTTCAGACTGAATACAGAGGATTTTAATACTAATTCACAAAAAAAACCCCACAAAAAACAAAAACAAACAAAAAAAAACCAGAAAAAAAGAAAAAAAGAAAAAAAGTCTCCTGGATTCTGTTTACTGAGTGTTATGACAAATGATAAGTTAACTGATAATTAAAAACAGATACATAAATAATAAATATTCCCACCTGGATCAGCTGCAAAATAAAAGCTGGCATGCATGGTTTGTAGCATTTGGGAGTACCTGGAAATTGTAACCACAGTTCAAGAGTTTGCTCATGCCCGGCTACCAGTGGCTGATCACAGCCACTTGTTGAGTACCGTGAAGTGCAATTCAGTGTTGAGAAAGGTCCACAGGTTAATGTTCTTTGCATGGCAGCACAGAGCACTACCACTGCTGAAGCACAGAACTCGTAAGTTTCCCTTCTGGTCTTCAGCTGATCTTTGAGAAGCCATGGTAGTCAGGAGAGGTGCCTGAGCACTGGAAGACAGAAAATGTCACCTCAGTCTCAAAGAGAGCAAGAAGGACCCCAGGAACTACTGGCCCGTCAGCCTTACCTCAGTACCGGGAAAGGCGATGGAGCACCTCATTCTGGAGACTATCTCTATCCACATGGATGACAAGAAGGTGATTAGGAGTAGTCAGCCATGTTTCACAAAAGGGAAATCATGCTTGACCAACCTGACTGCCTACAATGAAACAAAAACCTGGATGAATGAGGGAAGAGCAGTTGATGTTGTCTATGCTGACTTCTTTTTAAATGAGCTTGGCAGAGCAAGCTGTGGAAATCAACTTCCCATGCCCTGTCCACCCTGTGTATTGATGCCTGTTCTAGGAGTAAAGACAGTACCAAAGACTGTTGAGGTTTGAGGGATAAATGTATTCTTTCCTCCACACTCAGCCTCCCTTCCTCAAAGCAAGAGGTAGAACATGCTCTGGTCATAGGTAAACACATGCAAATCCTCATTCCACCAAAGGACCTAAAGGAGTTGTAAGAGAAATGACTATGTGGGGTGCCACACAAATACATGGTAATTTTTACCCTGAGGAGCTGATGCAGCCAAAGAGGGAACTGAGGAGATAAGGTGGCTTGTTAGAAGGATGCAAGGCAGTGTGTCATCCTCAGCTAACCACATAGTGCTGCCCCTCTTCTACCTGACTCCAGTCATAACAGATATGACTGCCATGTAACATCAATGCCATTCTCTCTGGTAGCTCTGCAACATTCTTCCTACATTTTAAATAAATTTTGCTATGGGCAAAAGGGAATACAGATTATATGTGGAGCTCAGAATTTACTGTTAGTCTAATTAGGGTTTCCACAGTCTAACTAAAATACAGGAGATCACTATCTTTGGTTCAGTTACAGTAGAATCAACATTCTGAAAATAAGAGTGAGACTGATACACATAAAATTCCCACTATCTATCCCTTTTCTCTGTCCTTAAGTTTAGCCTGCTGTCGTCCTTCTGAGTCCTAAGTCTCAGGGAGGACATAAGTTCTCCCCAGTCAGGAAGTGGGTATCACACTGAGTCTGAGGCATGCCAATTTCTTCATCAAATGTAGGCTCTTGGTCATTGTAGTGTGGTTGCCTGAGCCCCATCTGGGGCTATTATGGAGGCTTTCTTAGTAAAATCTGTTTTGCTTTCATTAGTTCCCATCTAAACTTTGAATCAAGATATAGAGTTTCTCTTTGCTCAGGGACAGTGGAGTAACTCCAGAACTTTAGAACTGGAAGTAAAATCTTTCAGATTTATTTCCCTCCCAAGTTAAGTGTGGATGGAATACATACTAGCCTCAGGCCCAACATCCCAATCCTCCTGAAGTGGAGGAACTGGCACGTAACCCAGTATAGGAAGAACACTGCATCTTTACAGCAGTCCTTTCTATCTAACAGAATTAAGTATTATCACTGTTTGCCACAGAACCTTCCCCCTTTAATCCAGGAGCCCCATTTCAGAGGGGCTTCAACCCCTACCCAAGCTATCTTGCACAAGTGCTGATCCCAGCACTGCCTACATCTGGCCACAGACCTTTGATCTAGACTGATTCACAGACTGACTTCCCAGTTTGGCCCCAGAGTTGTCCTGTCACGATACTTGCCTGGTCCAAATTTAATGACCTGGACTCTGGGCTGACCACATTTGTCCCTCAGCACCTGCCTTGCTCCTCTGTTCAGAAGCAGTAGATGAGGCTAGTGATGAGGCTGCCTGGTTCCTCAGGGATAAGCTGCCTCTTGCTGCGGCCTATCACGTTTTACCCTGAATGCTATTCACTGAGCTAAGCTGAAAAGATTTAGTCAGCAGTCACACAACTATCAAACGGCCCTTACCACAGCTAAAACAATCTTGGGCCAAGACAAGCCCTGAGACAACACACTGCCAGGATGATGTTAAGCCCTTGGCCTGAAAGTCGTAATGACAGAATTAGATGTACCAGGTTATGTCGGAAGACAAAAATAGTTGTACAGGGCTGAATTGCAGCAAAACAAGCCCCCTGCGTCGTGTTCAATCATGGTGGAATAGAAGGTGACATCTGGGTGATAAGGTACATGTCTCTGGAAAAATGAGAGAGCATTTAAGACATAACCCTAGGCTATATGCACTGGATGAAATATACTGAGGTATCAGAAATGCAGGGAGATGCCAAATCCTGGCCTTGAATGTAGCCAGCTTTGGGATACCAGAGATATGCCATGGATGGTACCTAGAATTTCAAGGATTCACATAATACTTGTTAAATTTGTCGTATTTAGCAGAGGTGATAACAAGACTTCCCAATCACCTCTTAGGTAAACAAAGTAATGATGAGGAAAGCACTTGTAAAGGGCTGAGAAGTATTTTCATCATTCTGAGCCTGTTTGCATCTATCCAGAATATATTGCATACCAGCAGTTGATCTCAGGGCACAGAACACCTCCACCTTAGCTATGAAGTCCAGAAAGTGCAGTGGAAAAGCTATGAAACACTTCGGAAATTGTCAGAATTGTATCTAGACCAAAAGTGGGAGTTGGAAAAACAATTATGGCATCACACCAGGAAAGAAGCAGAAACAAAAAAATCTGAAGCCCTTGGGAGGAAACAGCACATCCTATCCTACACAGCAGAGTAATGCACCCTGTTCTCTCCTATAGACCTGATCAAAACTCGATAATCCCATGCAACTCTAGGATGATATGTCCCAGGCACCTTCAAGCTTTCAAGCTCCCTCAGGAGTGCACCCATGTTCCTGCACCATGTGCCACTTCTATCTGGGGCTGATCACTGCCAGAAAATCAAGTCCAGCACAGGCAATCACCATGATGAAGCAGGTATTGCATCTGTCTGCAAGCTACACAGACTGTGGTAGAAACCTAGTGCTAGAGGTACTGCAGGTCTTGAGGCAGCACAGCACTGTCCCACTGAGGGGAAAGGTAAGAGACAGCTGCAGGCCACATCCATTTCAACTACTCATCCCAAAGGCTGGAAATAAATCGAGGAAAAAGGAAATCTGGGGGCTCGCAAAGCCTACCCGATCATGGGTAAAAACTGCAACATTGTCACGAGCTGCGCTTTAAAACAAGCCCTCCACAGGAGCAGCAGGACTAAGATCCATGCTCTGTTGCAGATAAGACTCCTGATGTAAGATATGTATGTCTGATGCCTTTAGTATGTTGCAGAGATGATATAAGTGCAGTGGCAATGTGGTGATTGAGATGGGTGTACAGAACTGCTAGACTTCTGCAAGAAACAGGATCACTTCAGAGTTAGATTTTACAAGGCTGACCATGTTATGGAAGCCATGGAGATGCATGAGTTGGAGCACAATTTCATACTATGCCTTCTCCAGCCTACCAGCAGGCAGTTCAGTCAGGGCCGGTCTCATTCTCTCCTACCTCCGCCCCCGTGCTTCTTCCGTTGTGGACTACCAGGCTACACAGTGTCACATCTCTGCAGCTTACCTGTGCACAAGAAAACACACTGGACCAAAAAAGGAGATGCTTCCCAGGCAGTCAGCTGGATGAATTATCCTCCTTTCAGTTTCCTTGCTGTTGGACCGGACACATGGGAAACAGCAGCAACAAGCAAGCAGTGGCAGGGAAGAAGAGCAGTACAGAAGTCCTGGTTAGAATGGATTAGATGTAACATGAAACTTGAGACTGTTCAGCTGAGTCCATCTGCCCAAAAACCAGCTGCCACCATGTGGGAATGTGAAGTTATCCAAGAAGCAAAGGCTGTCATAAACCCTGGAATGCCTCACCAGTTACTTACAACAGTAGCTAGTTACTACAAAAATATCCAGATAACTCCAGATGATTTTGTAGGCTTCAAGTTCCATATGCTACAGCAAAAGTCTTGTTCCTGCCATGTGGCATGAGATGGCTGTGTGACAAAGCCATCTTGGCATTTCCAGGGATGCTCTTTGAAGTCAAGTTTATAATTCAATTAAGTGCTAAATGAGCTGGAGGCATCTGAACAGAAAACCATGCATGCACACACACACTCACCCAGACACTTATCCCCTCTGCCAACATGTACACCCCAATTTCCCGTGCATTGTGAAGGCACCTCTTCACAGAGAAAGAAAATGCAGCAGGAAATTACCAGCTCCCTGACATGTCTGAAGGAGCCTGGAATGTCTACGTTCTCAAAACATCTGCACGGATGCTGCAGGGAGAGCTGCTGGGACCAAATGCTTTAAACAGTCTTTCTCAGAGGAGTGATTCAGCTCAGGAGTAACAGGTTTTACATCTCTCATCTACCCACATTAAGACACTGGAGAATTTTAAACTGGCCAGACAGCTGCGAAGGGTCAGTTCCATAAACTGGAAAGGGCCAGTGAAAAGTGCTGCTCTCCATTCCCCATGCCCGTCTGCCTCCTCACGAATGCCTCAGGATAGGAAGAGCTCTCACTCAGTCTTTGCAGGGAGATGGGAAGAGGCTGTGTTAAAATACCCAGTGTACTTTGGGTGGGAGTGTCAGCTGTGGGAAACCTCCCTGGTAAAATGCTACACAGAAAAACTGCTGCTGGACACTTCCCAACCCTTGGAGGAGCAGAAAGTCAAAGGCAAAAGGGGAATGTCCCCTTGACCGGAGTCTTTATCAAGGCTCTGCCTGACTGTCTTTACAACCATGCTCATAGAAATCCGAGCATATGTGTTTAGCTCTGAATCATACTTTTAAACCTGGCAAACTGCATGTTGGAGGTAATCTGAGGTAATCCTGGCATTTGTGCTGCCCCTGGAAGAAGAGACTTGGGTGAATTGCAGAGCAGACCACTGAGTTTCGCCAGTGTAGCCTGGCATTTGATCTGAAAATGGTGCTAGAACTTGTTGATCCAGTTGACTACTCTGACTGGGAAAAAGCAAGTCATATGCTCCCAGCTGCTCTCCCTGCAGCAGCCCTGAGATGTTTTGGGAACAGAGGTGTATTGGGCTCCTTCACAGGGTGCAGGTAACCCTGATGGATTTTCTTTCTCTGGCAGGAGGCACCAGAGCAGCTGTGGTGATCAGAAAAGATTTCCTGCAGGCAATTGCAGTTCTTCTAACAAGATTGAAAAATCATGTTAGCTGCTTTGTTAGACATGGAGGAGAAACCTGGGGGTGATAGAGCCTTCTGTCGAGTCTCTCCTCTAGCAGGGGTTTTGACTTATCTTGTGTCTCCCAAGTTCAGGCCCGATGTGTCCAGTGTGCTACGTGTAGCACTTGCCCATGCCTTGGGATAAGTTGTAGAAAAAAAGGGGGATGTTCTGCTCAGGTCCTACCCCAATCTCTGAGAAGGACCCTCTTGAAAATGCTCTGGAGGTCATGTTCTTGTCAGACCCCCAGGGAAGAGACTTTCCTGGAGCTCTGAGAGAGACTTCTCTGAAGTGTCAACAGAGCCCCATCTACATCCATGGCTCCATGGTGTTTCAGGACTTTCTACAACACATCTGAGGACAGCCAAAGTTTCCTGGACAAAAAGAGCATTGGTTTGACACCTTGTCTTCCACATGGGACTTTGAAATCAGCCAAGCTGAATGCATCAGTTCTGTTTCAGCAGCCTCTGAGGAAATGTCAGCTTGGTCTCCAAGTCTCAAGCCTTCCTGATGTCAACAGGAATGGTCTGTGGTAGAACCTATAGGGGTTCAGGGGGTTTCTCCCCTGCAAAAAACTTTCTGCTGAAATTTGTGGGTAAGTCTTTGACTGGGGACTGCGCTGTTGGCTCCTCTGCAAGGGATAGCTTACACATCCATTGCAGCTGGGTGCTCGAGCTGCTGGCATCTTGTGCTGGCCTCACAATGAACCCTCTCCGTTTAAAGATACTGAGGTCCAGGGCTGGTGTTAATGAGCAAAAAATCACAGTACGGCATTTGGTGGTCGGGTGTTCATCTCCTCCAATCTATCCCTCTGGAGGGGAAGCTAACAAAAGAGCCAATTTGAGTGGGGGCAAGGTCCTTCTCTCACAGATTACCCTTTCCATCCAACAAAATGCTATCGGCCCTTACTGAAGCCCATGCAGCAGCACTCACCCAAAGGCAGCTGCTGTCCCAGCTCAGGATGCTGCTAGCAGCATAGAACTGGATTCCCTGCCTGGAAGGCTTGACAAGATTCCTGAAGGCACAACAATAGGTAAACGAGAATGATCCTGACGACAAGAGTCCCACCCCATGGAAAACTGACTGCTCAAGTATACATGGTAACAACCAAGCATTTAGAGGATCACGCTACAGGCTGGTTGTGATAAAGCACATCGAAAGCTTTTCACAGAAACATGGAATCATAGACTGCTAAAGAGTTGGAAGGGACCTTCAGGATCATGAAGTCCCAACACCCTCCTGCCATGGGCAGAGACAGCTCCCAGTAGACCGGGTTACTTAAGGCGTTATCCAACCTGGCTTTGAACAGTTGTTGTTCAGCCCCCAACAGGCTGGGGTATCCACAACCTCCCAAGGCAACCTTTTCCAGCGTCTCACCACCTTCAAAGAATTTCTTCCCAATAACTAGCCTACACTTCCCCCCTTTCAATTTGTATCCGTTATTCTCTAGGCTTGAACAGCCCCGACTTTCTTAGCCTGTATTTGTAGGGGAGGTTCTTCTGTCCCCTTATAAACTTCACTTTTCTGGACTTGCTCCAACAAGTCCACGTCCTTCCTGTAGCAGATCCCAGAGCCGGATGCAGCGCCCCAGGTGGGGTTTCACCACAGCGGAGCAGAGGGGCAGAATCCCGTCCCTCACCCGGCTGCCCACGCCGCTCTGGAGGCAGGCCACGATGCGGCTGGCTTTCTGGGCTGGGAGCGCACACTCACTCCTCTTTGCCACGCTGAGTTCAATAAATGGGTTTACACGTAGCCAGCGGACGCAGCTGCCCGCCTGCCCCTACGCTTTTCCGGGGAAGGAGGGCGGCTCCGCCCCGTCACGGCGGCTTTCCCTCGGCCTGGCGCAGGGAGCGCGGGCGTGGCGGTGCGCACCGCCCCCGTGTGGGGCGCGGGAGAGCCGCAGCCGCCGCCGCCC
>VWZQ01003176.1:675773-769634 GCA_013397015.1 Myiagra hebetior
CCCGCTCCCCGGCCCGCGGCCCTCGCGGCGCCATGGGGCTGCTGCTGTGGCTGCTGCTGGTGCCGCTGGGCGCGGGTTCCGCGGCGTACGAGGTGTACGTGGATGCCCGGCGAGCCGAGCGGCCCCTGCAGCACTTTTGGAGGAGCACTGGCTTCTGGTAAGCGCGCACCGCCCGGCTCCGGGCCCCCAGCCGCTGGGCAGAGGCTCTCCGGCCCTCGCCTCGGCTGCAGCCCGCNNNCGATCCCGAGGCGTGCGGACGCTGCCTTTTAGCAGCAACCGAGGCTCTCCCGGGCTTGCTGCTGGGGGATCAGAGGGCCCTTGCCGCCCCTCGCTGCTTAGCCTGCTGCTGGACCAGCTCCACCAGTGCAGGGCGGGATGTGGGATGTGGCCANGGATGTGGCCAGTTATTGTGAACTGGCCAAAAGAGGGGCCTAGTCGACATTCCTTCCCTTTCTGACTTGCTTCCTTGCCTCCTCGAACATTTTTTCCCCAGCACAGTACATATGTTATATTGAGAACTCATTTCCCTTTACTTTCCAGTGTTTCCAAGGCCCCTGAAGGGCCCCAGGGAAAACTTCTGATATTCCTAGTACTACCAGACAAAAGGCTAATAGTTCTAGGAGTTTGTTCTTATGGACAGACATTTTCCTGACGCACCACCTTTCCGATGCAACCAGTGGGTCAGGCTGACCTAAGGCTGTGACCGTGCAGAAATCCCAGCTCCACCACTTTGTATTCTGGCTGTGCTTTGCTTCTCGGAGGAAGCCTGGTCTTGCTCAGCTGTCTGGGGTTGGAACAGCCTTCAAGTTCTGTGAGATTACTGAAGGCTTCTAGCAGGCATGAAAGCAAGAGATGGTATATGCCACTGCTACGCTTGTATCTTACTCTAAAGTGATTATGATCTCCTTCATTTAGGCATACAGTAGGTTAAGTAACACTTATTCGGAAAAGAGTTGCAATAGGGGTGGAATCAGAATGTGCTTTGGAAAAAGGAATTTGTGCACTTATTTGTATAATGCATAAGAGTTCCCTAAGACAAAACTTGAAAGATTTTCTATAGTTTTCCATGGGAGAGAAAACAGAACAGGACCTAAAATATATTCTGATGAAAAGAAATGTTTGTGCTTTCAGGATTTTTTTTCTTTTTTTTTTTTTTTTAAATTTTGGTTGCAATATTAGGGAACATTAATGAAAATCTGCCTTTAAAATGGTATGTTTAGCCCATTTGAACTGCAGCCCATGAAACACCCATGGTTTTAGATGTGCCAAAACTTTGGAAAGCTGCAAACATGAAAGACATGTGAAGGAAAGACAGAGGAGCAGTAGCAGAGGCAGAGGCTATCCATGGGTCAGCAGTTACTCTTTTATAACACCTGGCTAACACTGGTATTTTTGAAAATCCCTTGAAAGCTCATGCAGTGGCACAACTGAGTTCCAGCTACTAAAGCTTCTTTTCTGGGCAAGTGCACAGCTGTGGATCAGCAGCTGAGAAAGCCTGGGAGCCAGGCTTGAAGTTCTCTTGGATGGGCACTTGGCACTCAGAATAGGAAAGGGCGGATACTGATAGCACCACTAACAAAACCCACTGTTCTGTTAGCTTTCTTTTGTATCTCATTATGGTTTCTGCAAGATTTCTCTTCAACAGAGTGTGAATTTCATGGAGTTTATTCAACATGGACTGAACAAAATTAAGTGTCTTTGCCACTGTTGAACGGAAGCCAGTTTGAATTTCAGAGTAGTAGTAAAGCACTCCATCCGAATCTGATCATTAACATTGTCCTCATTCACTGGAACATTTAAAAATACTCAGATGGCTGATACATTTTTAGTTAAGAATGAAGTTGGTAATTTCTCAGTATCACTTGTGTGATTTGAAGCTATCTTATGGAGATGGCTTTTAAGTGCCTTGTATACTGGTGAAATTGCAGAGAGGGGCTCACATATCCTGTCTGATTCGTATTAAGCATTATAAGTGGATGTGGTTTGTGTAAAGACTTGAACCTTCAGATAAGGATGCAGGAGATGGGATAATAGATAGGCAGTATCTCAGTTGTGCCAAGTTCTTGTCCAGGTGGGGTCAGGCTTTTCTCCCTTTGTGTCCAGATGGTTATACAGTAGCAGGTTAATTCTGTAGAGCCCTTGATGGTGGGATGATTATGTGGATGGGTACAGAGTAGGCAAGGATGTCATAAATGACTCTTTCCAGCAGACTTACAGTCAGTACAAGTCTGGTCGACATCGTAGGAGACAGACTACAATAGGCAAGGTGCAGACTAGAACAGTTTTTGACTTAAACAGTTTATATATGTATATAGTGTGTCATCAGAGCGCAAGTCATCTCTTGTTGCAATGTGAAGACACATGGATGTATTTTACCAAGCCTGAGGGATAGTGTTGTTTTATCCTTCTCGAAATACAAATACTTTATCGTTCAGAATGTGCACAATACAGGGAGGCTTAATCAAAGTCCCTAAGGATGCCCAAACCCAGTGAACTGTACAGCATTCTAAGTTTCTGGCTTGTGAAGGGTGGGGTTGAGATCTCCATCTTGTAGTATATATCTGTGGAGATAAGAACAACAGAAATTTGCCACAGTGTAATGTTAATTTCAGTGGAATAAGTAGACATCAAAGTCAAGTTGATACGATCATTGCTGTAAAGCCATGAACCTGTAAAACTGCTTGCAGAATGAAGCATAGAAACCTCAAACCGCACACTCTTGTGCTTACTTATGCTAAAGGGTTAGCTGAACATGGCTGAAGAATGTGAAGGCTCTGAGCATCTAATTCTGCTTCTAACAAATGTAGTAGCATCCACAGCAGAGAAAGAATTGATGTCATTGCATGAACTTCGGCAGGAAAGCCCATCTTTTTCTTACTGCAGATGTCAGCAAGTCCGACTTCCCCTGAAAAGCCTAAAACAGTGAGCTCCTTTATGATTCGTTACTCAGAGACAAGGCTATATGGTTTCCTCTGGCCACTGTTGCCTGAGATTGCTGTCTGTGCAGCAGTGGCTTTGAGCATGGCTGTGAGATGCGCCTAGGTGGTGTTCTACTTAGCCAAACAATATGTATAGCCAGTTGGCCCCAAATAATCTGCAGCTCCATTTTGCTTTCATCTCATGTTAGGCAGTGCTCCTCATGCCATGTAGGACTGGCGGGTGGTGTAGGGATGTAGCATAGGAATCTTTGCATTCCCAGTGGAGCTGTTATTTAATATTGCAATGTGTTTCTTTTCTGTCCATCTTTTCCTGAAGCCCTCCTTTACCTCACAGCCGTGCTGACCTGTTTGACCTGAGCAAAGACCAAGAGCTGAACCTTGCCTACATTTCTTCTGTTCCACACGGCGGCATTGAACAAGTTCGGATTCACTGGTTACTGGAATTAGTTGCTCTGAGGTAAGCAAATACCTCAAGTCAAAGTCTAGGAAAATGTGACACATTAAAGGGTCCAAGAGGTGCTCACTTTGATGTTTATCTTAGCCTAGTTGCAAGCTGGGCATGTCTTTGCTTCCATGGAAGTCAGCTAAGTTCCAACAGATGGGCATCATTCCAGAGTTTTATGAGATGAGGAAAGACCCACTTTCTACTGAGAAGCTGAGGGACTAAAATGATGGCTTACTTTTTAGTCCTTTAATTTAGGAGATGTGATACAGCAAAAATGTCCAACAAAGGTTGATACAAGCCTGACTTATTTAGAGGTCCAAATGGAAGGTGCCACTAATCCTTCTGCCTGTCATAGGAGTTACTTTTTGCATCCTGAACCCACCTGTGCACTGCATCAATTGACAGGTCATGAGAACTAAAACAGGGTGAATTCAGATAATACCAGTTAACATCCTGTTCCAAAAGGTTTCATATACAAAATGACATTTTTGGTTTTAGGGAAATAGATGTCAGACTTTAGGAGAACACTTGGAATTCATTGCCTTTCAAGTCCCTTTTAACTCAGTTTGAAGACACTCATATCAAGATGCCCAGTGGGAATAGCCAAATAGCTAGATGCCTGGAGCAGGAACAATTGGTCTGTGAGGAAAGACAAACCATAAAAAAACCCATGAAAATTTGTAATGGCACTTAAAAGTTTTGCCTGGCTCAGACTTTGCTGAGCTGAGCATATTTACAATCCACATCATTGTTGCATCTACTGTCCCAGACACAGAAAGATGGGAATTTACCATTGTTGGGAAGCAACGAGGAAGGAGAGCTCAGACCCTGAAAATGGCATGTGAACAGGGGAGTAGGGAGTTTCATCATGTGCATTAGGAGCAGACTTTTTCTTCCTTGATATTAAAGTGTGCTTGTGTATGTCAGTTTTTTAGGAAGGTGGTCAGGAGTCCTGCACGCAGGTAAGTGTTGCATCAGTACCCCAGAGTGGCCTCTCTTTGTTAGTCCGTCTGTGGGTATAGCAGGTAACAGAGCTCCTTGCTCTCATCTTTCCCTGTGGAGGTTGCCAGTAAACGCCCTTTCCTGTGTGTGTCTCCCTCTCTTACTGGACTGTGGGATATGTCCTCTTGGAGTGACCCACGGTCAAGGACAACTGTCACTGCTCACCACTTCTGGAGTCCCTGTCTAAGAGATTTCTCCTGGGAGGTGGGTTGGGTCTTTCAGGTTTCTGCAGCCAATTCACTTAGGGAAAATGAATGGGTACCTTTGGAAAGAAAGTAGCCATATCTACACTTGGAGCCCAGAATCCTTTCTGGCAGCCTGTCACAGCTTGTGCCGTGTGTTGAATTAAACTTTCCAAATGACTGAGGGAGAGGAATGCATCTGTCATGGATTCTGCTCAGCCTTTGTGGAAACTGAGGCCCTAAGTCTTTTAAAGTGGGATGCAGTCCTTGACACAATCAAAATTCTAGGACCATGGAAACATAGCAATCAATCAAGAAGTCCCAAAAAAGCTGCAGCGTCTCAAAGGTAGGATTCTAACCTACTAGCCTCGATCTTTAGCCCAGCTTTGACATGTAGAAATTAGAAACTGCTGCTGTTTAGAACCAAGCAAGAACTTCTAATTTTGCAAAAAAATGTGCATTTGTCAAAGACAAGAAGACATTTAAGTTGTGGAACGACAATCAGTGGACTAAGTGTCAGCAGTTTTGGAAGGGGAAGGAGCATGGAGCCTGCAGACAAACACTGGGACTGAAAAAACCAACAGGAGCAGGAATGCAAGTCTGAGCTGAGAAGTTCAGTGCTGATGCTTAGTTTTGTGCATGTGCAAGTCTTTTCCTGAACCAGTGATTTCCAGAAGGATGTAAAGAGGTTTGGAGTGCAACCATCTTGAGTGCGGAACTGTATTACGTCATGGGGTTGATGAGTAGAGAACACTTCCTGGAATGTGGAGATGGGCACTTGACTGAAGAAGAGCACTTAGAAAAAACGGGACCAGGAGGTAACACCCCCGTGCAAGTCTCATAGAGGCTTTGCTTTTCTTCACAATTGTGCCATCTGTAAAAAGGTGCCATGTTTCTCCCAAGAACTAGATGTGCTCTAATAAAAGACTGCCACCTTCCCCTTCTCACTTCTGTAATGGTCTTTCTCACTGTTTTATAATCCCCCAATACCAAGTGCATCCGTTTATTTTAACTTTTTGTAGTACAGCAAGCCTCCCTCTTCATCTTTTTCTTTTTTCTGAGTTAGCCCATTATTTCACCACCTGTGAAAGGATACCACAAGGCAAACTGTTTTCAGAGAACTATTTTTTATTTTCCAACCAAAAGCACACATTTGTCTCTTGGTCTTGTGACACAGGAATGTTCATGATTGTGGGGGAGCCCAAGGTGTCTTTCATGGACTGGACAGTTTCCAGGTTGGTTACCAGTGCCAGTAAATAGAGCTATTTTGACACCTAGACCACACATTCTGGCCGTGCTTCACTAGTCAACAAGACAGGACACTTTGAGCTGAAGACTCTGGCTCTTTGCCCAGTTCCAAGGGACACACAGAGAGTCCACAAGTTAAGAATCCTTTCCCGTTCTTATGTAGCAGTACTAAGATCTGTCAGATACATGGTAAATCACAAGGCATCACAGTGAACAAAAATATAGTCAATCTACATGAAGCATATAACATTGCCTAAAAGGCATATAATGATTTCTCTTTCAATGTTAGTATTAACCTAGTTGGAATTAGAAGCCTATCCCCAGCTCCTCTCCAAGACATGATAGCTAATTTCTGGTAGATTAGGAGAGATGAGAATCAGCAGTTTTTGTTAATTTTCAGTGTTCATATCTTTAATTTTAGTATAACTCAGTATAACAAACATAAACGTACCAGAAAAAGGCTTGCTTTTTTTAGTTTCCTTTTACATACTCCATAGAAATAATTCACAGTCTCCCAGCATCCCCACATCATAGCACTGAAACTGTTTCCCTGCTGCGTTTGACATTGTCCAACACAGTTGATTGTGAGCTAGCTCTGCCAGTAAAACCAAAACCAGAAATTATGGTTTCTTCTGACCAATAGTTTCTTTCTTCATGTATAAGTTGTAAAGTTTACCTTCTCTCTTATGCATAGTCACGTTTCTTTGCTTAGGTATCTTTTGGTGCCACACTTACAATAAATACGGTGAAAAAGAGACTTCCTGCTCTGAACTTTGTCATCCTCTTCATTATTCTCCAGAGACTCTTGCAAGGATACACCTTCCATTGGGATTTCTCTTTCTTTTTTGTCTTTTAATATGAGATTAATCAGGAGTTAAGGGTATCGTTGCATAATTTTTTTCTTCTTGTTCTATGTTGGTAGCTTGATCCATAAAGCTAAAGAAGTGTAAATTGGTAGGAAGTTTCATTTGACTTCTGTCGATAACTTGCTTAGCACAGTGGCCTAAGAGTGTCAGTATTGATATACTCTTACAAAACCATTGCCCTTGCTAGGCCCAAACAGGACCTTAAAAGAGTTATTCCCTGACCAAAGTATGGTTACAAACAAAAGCAGGCACAAAGCAGTGTTTTGTCTTTGGGCCCTGCTCACTTCCTTTTAAAACAGAAAGAAACTAGTCATTCCAAGTCAGCAATTTAAATAATTATGTGAATTGCTTTATGACAGGAAAATACTGCTAATGGTCAACTCTTTAATCTCGTGTCAGGTCTTTCTGTCAGGTTTTACTGCTTTAGCAGTACTAACAATGTGCAGCTGATAGGCTTCTTTTATAATGAGTGCATGAAAACGTCAGCACTGAATAACCTAATACTGTGTTAGTTGTAGTCCCTGTGAAGATATTTTTTGTCTTTTGGGAGTGGACTGCTTTTACTCTAAGAAAATACCTGTTTCTGAGACACAGACAGGCTCTGGGGCACCTGGAGAACCTCAGTTTGACTGTTCTTTTATTCAGTGACCTAAAAAATTGAAATGAGCAAGTCATATGATATGTTGACTTGACTTTTGTTTTTTTTAATGGGACAGCAAAGGAATGGCTTCTGCATATATGGAACCTGTTTCTAGAGTCTGTTAGTTGTAAGAGGCACAGCTGTGATGGAGTTTTCTTCCATGCTTGGTGCTGTGTGAACCTGACATGAAGAAGGAGAGACAGCGAGCACAGCTGCCTTACCTTTTGTGCAGGTAGTTATAAAGTTGAGTGTGAAACAGGATATTCTGTCCATGCCATGGGCCTGAACACTGATTACTAATCGTGTTACACTCAAAATCCAAGTCTATTCTTATTCGTAAAGAGAGAACATGCATATACAACAATACAGCTGGAGTATTATATGACATAAAGCATAATGAACAGCAGTTAATGCAAATTATTATAGAAAGTAACCAGCCCCAGAAAACATGGTCTAGTAGACCTCAAGTCAAAGATTAATATGATAGGAAAAAAACCCCAAACAAAACAAACAAAACCCCCACAGTGTGTGTAGTATGTACAGTGATCAAAGTTTTTCAACATAGAGGGATACACAAGTTACAAAGCATTGCTCTGTTTACTTGACCCATGTATGTTACTTGTAATACTTCATTAGCATTGCATCAGAGAAGACCAGCCAGGCAGTTCTGACTGATCCATCAATCCCCTTCAAGAAAACTCACAGATTTACCTTCCTACCCTACCCTATTTTCTCCTGTTTTCTTTGAACCCAGGCAGGCATTTGTAGGAAGATGTGCTGCATCACAGCTCTGAGGTTTTATGTTTGATGGTCCTTCTGTATCCCTGAATTAGAGTTGCATCTGCCCACCAGAGGCAACTTATTTTACAGGATGGTACAACTAGCTGGATAGCTGCCAGTTAAAGCAATTAATTTTTTCTTAATCCTGTTTATCATCTTACTAGTTACAAAATTGTGCATCAGAGTCATATTTCTTCCAGCATAATTAGGGGCATCACAGTCTTCAGTAACTAATTATGGCAGATTTGATCCAATAAAACAGATGGCTCTTGTGACTCCAAAGCCAGCAATTTTTGGAAATGGTTGTTTTGAGAGGAACCTGTGATGGATCATAGTTTCTTCTCCTGTGGCAGGTTATGCTGTTAAGCCTGTGTGGTCAAGGAGGAGCAATATTTTACATTCCACAATATTTTATACGTTTTATACATTGTATGCCAACAGTGGGGACTTGTTTAGGAGTACGCCTAGAATGTTTGGAAGGGGCAGGGCCTTGCAAGCCGGAATTTAAACTGTTATGTGTCCAGAATGCCATATTGATTGCATTTTCATGGAAGTGGCTTAGCCTTCTTAACACAAACCAGCCATTAAATTACTGGGAGAGCAAGCTGATACTGGGCAGGCCTTCCACCACAACAGTCCTCTGATATCCATGTTGGGTCACAAATGATCATGGTACAAGGGACTAGTCAATCCCAAGTTGTCTTTGCCTGCATTTTCAAGTGAAGATGGTAGTCTAACCTGTTCCATGCTTGTCCTGGACTGTCTCTCCAGTGGCTGCTCTATGTGGCATATGACATAAAGTGGAGCTCTTAGAGGGGAATGGGTTTACACAGCCAACAGTGTGTCTGATAATTTACTTGCTGCAAACTGCCCCTCTCCATCTGTCACTTCATAGTGAATCATTAGGGAAAATGCAGGGTTAAACTGAGCAATCTGCTGGAAGCTTCTGGTCTTTTGCAAACAGCACAGCATTATGTATACTGTAGAATAGCATTTCCTGCATACATCCAAAATCTCTTCCAAAGTAACCCCCTCTTTTCAGAGAGTCTATCACTGAGGGATTGCAGCAAGCCAGGAGAACAGAAATGTTTAAATTCTTGTAGTCTTTCAGGATTTCCTTTAAAGTATTAACTCCAGTGGTGTCCAGAAATGAAATGGAAGAGCAATCTACAACAAGGGCTTGGAAATCAATTTGCTTAGGAACTAGTTGCAAAGTGGTTTCTCCAATGCCCAGTCCATTAGCAGTTTTGTGATTTCCCTTTTTCAGATGCTGCTTTTCCTGCTTCTCATATTTCTTCCTTCTGGCAGCTTCTAGGTTAGGATCTAAATTGGTCAATCTGTACAGAGACTTTAGGAAGTAGTTCCTATTTGCATAGTAAAGTGGGGCCTCAAAGCGAAATATTTTGACCTTTGGAACAGTAGAGAGATTTTCATATTCTAAGTCATCCTCATAAAAGCTTGTGTCTTGGATCTGACCAAGTAGGGCTGTCCGTGGCCGCTGGGTCCGAACAACGATGCATAACATGGAGAAAACAATGCCAACCAATAGCCCTATTTCTGTGCTGACCAAGGCAGAGGCAGACATGGTAATTACCCAAACAAGTGTGTCCACCTTATTAACATGGAACCGTGCTGGCACATCTCGGAACTTCCTCAGGGCTCCCCGAAGGCTGACAATGATAATACAAGCCAGGACACACTTCTGCAAGGAGTAGAATAGAGGTGCCAGGAAGAGCAGCACCAGCAAAACCACCATTGCACTGATTACTCCAGAGATTTGAGTCTGGCAGCCTGTAGATGTTTTGACGAGTGTTTTTGCCAGAGCTGCACTGGTTGCAAAAGAGTGGAAGAAAGAAGGAATGATGTTACAGAACCCCACAGCAAACATTTCCTGATTGGCTCGGATGGTGTAAGCATATTTCTTTGCAAACATTTCGGAAAGGGATACAGTGAAGACAAAACTGACTATGGCAAGAGGCAAAGCATCGACAGCGACTCGGAGCATTAAGTTGAACTCTGGTACCTTTGGAGGGATAAATCCTGTTGGAATAGCTCCAGAAACACTGGATGCATACACTTCATTTAACTTACCGTAGTGTGACACCAGTGTTGCCACAACAATAACTACTAGCTCCGTGGGAAGAGGAAATTTCAGTTTATGCTTATACCGATCTCCGAGTTCCTTAGCAGTGACCAGCACCACAATACAAATGGCACTTGTGATGACATCACAAAGGTTAGCCTGAGAAATGTTCCGGAAGATGTTAAACCAGGTAATAACAAGCATCCCATGCCCTTGGCTACGTGGAATTTTTATTCCAATCAGATACTTCACTTGAGCTGTTAAAATGGTTAAGGAAGCACCAGTTGCAAAGCCATCTAGTACGGACTCAGATAGGTACATAGATACGAAACCCAGACGGAAGATCCCCATTAGAACCTGAGGAAACAGAAAAAGAAAAAGTCAAACCATGAGCTGTAATCATTGCTGCAAATAATTAAGTACAGATGGGGGAGAGCTAGCTGGAGGCCAATAGCGTTTGACTATTTCAGTCTTGAAACAGGAATTATCCTTTATTGTTCCAGTCTGCTTTTAAAACGTATGATTCCTTTTACTCTTGTGGAATGCTGCAAACCCAAGAGGTGAATGAGGAGTTTGAGACAGGATTGGTCAAATATTTGTGTGAAGTGGCTGCACTGAAGTGGCTTGCCTGATTTTTATTTCCCATGCAGAAGAACAGTGGGTCCAAAATACTTGTATTATACCAAAGTCAGTTTTCTTTTTTTTCTGTCTTAAAGTGAATAAAGTTAAAATATATGGCTTTTCTTTGTAAACAGAACCTAAATGACAGCAAATGAGATCCCTACTTTAGCTGTTGTATTAAACAGCTTTTCATTTTAGCCCTCTGGACAGGAGGGAAAATGGAGCACAGACAGCCTTTATGGCATGCCTAAAGATCAGAAGTGGCAGAACAGCTCACAAACTCCAGGATTCTGCCCTTAACTAGATGATTCTCCTTCCTTAGAAGGTTTTGAAAGATACAACTTCACAAAGGCATTTTTTTGTTCGTAAATGTGACCTGAAATTTCTGACTACAATAGGAAGGTAGCCAGCTCTTTTCTTAATTCATACATACATGTATGTATGTATGTATGTATGTATGTATGAATGTATGTATGTTTACACGCAGACACACATACACACAGAGTTAATAGTTAACTATGTTCATGATGCTTCCTTCTGTGTTCTCTTGCTATCTTTGTGATGGGAGCATGTTGACAAGTGTCAAGGAGTCCAGCACAGCCATTGTCTGAGAAGTAGGTTAGTCAGTCTATTTCTCCTCTTGTAGTTTCTTTGAGTTATCTTTTGGACAGTTTGGTAGCACATCACCCCCCCTAGCAAAACACTGAGCTGCGTGTTCTGAGCCTGTAGAAGTAGTTGAGTAGGTCTATACCTCTATTAATATATCTAGGGAAAGAGTTATTTCTTCATTGTTGAAGTACACAGCTACCTGGGAATTTCCTATATCTGTATTGGGGCTCATTGTCCCATGAAAGCAACAAGGCCAAGAAGCAGTAGAGTGTCAAAACAGTGGTCTTTCAGAAGACTCTTGTTTTGCCTGTATTTGCTACTAGCTAAGAAAAGTGCCAGCCTCATGCTGTCTCTGAGTTGCCTACAGTTAGGCTTCCTGGAGAAAACAGTCCAAGGTACATTCAAATGAACTGATGATGTATCTCACTGAAAGACAACCAAGAGCTTCAGGAACTTCTTACCTTGCCTCTGGATATCAGCAACCACTTACCTGATACACTCCAGCCACAAATGTCAAGGCTGTAGCAATGCCAATAGCGTAGCACTCTTTCCCACACTCGGCATTTATCCCCGCAATGGTAAGGTTGAAGGCAGTTGTGTTGGACAGACTGTCATTCTGCAGAGAGCCGTCACCCAAGACTGGTGGGGCATCATCATTCAAGTCAAACCCAGCCAAGAGAAGTTCTCGGTCCACAACTTGTCCCACCATTAAGCTTATCAAGCTGAAAATGCCAACTGAGACGTGACGGGATGTGCCCATTAAGAAATAGATGATGTTGGCAAAGAATGATGTGTAAAGGCTGTAAATGGGCTTCAGACCTGCCAGCAGTGAGTATGCAATTGCTTGAGGCACCAAAATTATCCCAATCACTAGCCCAGACATAACATCCCCCCAAATGTACTCTTTGCACTGGTACTTGGGAAGCCATCGTAAAACAGGAAAGAAGTCCATAACAAAGTTCTTCAGCTTCTGTGGTGTGCAGGAGCAGCTCTTTCTCAGCTTAGCTAGGATAACTTCCTTCCTGTTAATCTTGGCATGGGGCTTTCTTTCCATGAGAAAGCAGGATGAGGTGTTGTTTTCCATTCTGGTAGCCCCAAGTGGTCTTTCCATTTTCCCAGTGTTTACTTCATTTATGTGTTCCTGCAAAGTGAAGAAAACGTTTTCTCTGTTAGGTTGCAAGTCAGGAGGGTTTTCTAAGCCCAGTCACCTAACACTCTTAAGTTTGTCACCTGAGTTTGCTTTTAAGGAAGCATCATCCCAACAAGAGCACTATCACAGGGCTCCAGTGATGCGTAAGACTAACAAGTAAATCTGCCCTTTCTTCCAGACGTTAGAGTACTTCTAATTGAATCCAGTTCGTTCTAGTAAATGGGGTTAGATTAGTCATTTCTTTGTGTGACAAAGATTTCCATCATCTATTCCAAATGTTCCATCATAAAGGTCTTTGTGAGCAGAGGCAGAACTTGATGGTGTGAAATAAACGTGCTAGTGAGGTAGGTTACAGCGTTTCTGTATAGTGAGCACATCTTGTAGTCATTGATCTGTAACTCACATGAGATATAATGATCTGTCACTGCAGCTGTCATCAATGCAGAGGAGAAAAATGTTGCTGGTAGGACCTGTAAAGCAGAGTTTTCTGGAGAGCAGCAGTTTAGTCTTACACAAAAGATATGCACACAAACAATTGATGGACTCTTTGTAGCTGCTATATCACATGAACTTGTTGAATTGTAGATTGTTTTGATGTGCAACCTCTGGTAATAAATACCTACTCACAAACACCACCACACTGGCAACATAAGGACCAAACACCATGATGTTACCATGTGAGAAGAGTGCTACATGTTAGTATTTTCAGTTTTAGATCCATAGTTACCCAACTTTGCTCTCCCAGTAACAAGATATAAAACATAATGATGTGTACAGCCAAATAAACACAGCAGTGTTTCCTATGGTTCTGCTTGTTTTCTGATATATGATGACTGGGATTATTTGTATGACCCTGATGGGGGTGCTTTCGATGTCTCTTGCCTCAGTGGACACAACTGTTTTCACCAAACTCAGCCTCTGCATTTTTACTCAGTTGTCAAATTAAATTGGAATTAGCTTAGTGCATTCATTAAGTAGTTTTGGGGTAGGTGGGAACATACCTAAGAGGCAAAAAATGGAAGTGCCATAACTTACATAGCTAAAAAAATAAAATAGGAACACACAGGTGGAAAATGTCAAACAGACTATGCCAAATGGCAAGTCTTGTCTTCTGGTTAGCAGTGGAAAGAAAGAAGAGAGTTCCATGTGAGGATGCCCATGTATGAGTAGTGGGAGGAGTGACTCATACTGATCTAGGTGAAGATAGTATGTACTAGTGCAACAGTGTGCAGAACTTCTAGGAAATCAGACCATCACTAGGCTCAGCCTCTCCCAGTGTCATTAACAGCCAGGATCTCTGCATCAGAGCTGTTTGGTGCCAGGAGTGACATTGCAATAGTGTCGAAGCTTGTCTTCACTTACAAGTAAAAGCTGTTTCTTTCCCCTTCGGTGTTTAGAGACAGACTCTGTACCCATCAGTTTAATAAAACTTGAAGTACACTTACTGGCACAGTATTCTGTTGGTAAATTTTAGTGGTTTTAACAATTAATACACAGTTTAGATGCTAGTGATAGAAGTCATCATTCTCTGTGTAAGTTCCATATTTTTTTTGCTGTTAAGAAGAATATTTTGATTTGTTAATTTTTGGTAACAGCCTGTTAAGGTGTAGAATTCCAAGTTTAGAAAAAGCGAAGTGTTTATGAGTCTGACTGGAAGCATAATTGAAAACCAAAAAAATAGATTATCAATAGCCTGTAAGCTTTTGATCTGGAGCAGTCCAAATAGAGGGTGGCTTATTAGAAGGTCTTTTGTCTATTCTGCTTAGAAGTAGTTTTCAAGATTTTAATAATTACATTTTGCCACCAGGTTGAAAATAATAAGATACGTATCTGTAACTAGTGCAGAACTCTTAAACAAGTTCCCAGATATTATGATACAGCATACAGATAAATGATACAGCATGATTTCTAAGGCTATGTGAAGTTTAACCACAATTGAAAGCAGAATGTTTAGGTGTTACAAGTAATTTATAAATTTGTAAAAGGCACAGTAGAGATTATTGTTAGAAATGTGTGGACTGATTGTCCAGGTTGAAAAGGACCTGCATAGTAGTCTGAATGCATTTTACAAAATCAGTAGATTTTTATCCATCCCAATTACATAAACCCATTTAAAGCTCCCATTTTATACATTTCTTTGTGTTTGTAAGGTTTATATCCATCATAAGGGAACACTAATTACAATTTAATGTAATTATTTAGAAAGATCAATGTTTATTTTTTTTCAATGCTAAGTTTACTTTAGACCCTAATGTGCTGCATAGTTAGGCTAGCCGAGATCTGCTTGTACAGGAAATAGGTTGGATCTAGTCTTTGTTAGAATGCAAAGGTGACAGAAGAGATAAATGAAGTTGCAACACCAAGAGAAGTACTTGAGAGCTTGGGAATAAAGTTTACCAAATACTGAATGCTAGCAAATGTAATAAAGACGCTCATTTTTAAAAGGCAAAACCCCAAGACTTCCTGTCTTACCTAAATTAGTTTGGAGAATGAGAGACTTGTGCATGAGGACAGCAAGTCCTTATTCAAATGCCACTCACTTCTTACAGCCGAGTGAATTCAGCCAGCCAGGAAATAAGTACTGTGCCCTTGCTCTACATACTTAAAAGCTGGTGGGCAGTTCAATACCCAATGAGTGCTTTTTATAGGCTACATAAAAAAGATTGCATCAGCTTCTGTACACTAGGCTCATATATTTAATTGCATAGTTGCTGTCTGCCTCCCTCTAATCTCATAAAATTTACCGGGAAGTAATTTGGTACTTACAAAAAAAAATGCATTGCAATTCAGGTATGTGCATTCTTTGTGCAACTCCTCGAGTGATAATAGTGACTTTTAATACATGATTGAAACATAGTTTCTTTGGAAATCTATTAAGAGATCTTGTGTTTGAATGATAGTTTAGTAATAGATATATTAGCTATACTGCCTTACTGGATAATCAGAATAATAGCTTTTTGTAAAAAACAACCAATCCTCTGCCTCCCCCACCCTGGAAAAAAAAGAGGTGGTACAGTACAGTAGGTATCTTCTGTGTTCAAGCTGACAGGAAGTAATTTTCCTCAATTCTTTTTTTTCCCCTGAAAATAAAGGTTTCCTTCCTGTAAGTAACTGTTTATTCTGCTAATTATGCATTCAGATTCCATGTCAAATGAACATGGCAGCTGCAATGCACTCAGCTCTGAACCTGTATTGATATCCAGAAACTGTTAATATTTAAAATTTCCTTGTTGCTTTTAGAATACCGTAAGGCCACACCAAATAAGGGAAGGGACATTGTTATCAGCAATGCATTTTTCAGCTGTGTAACCCAGTAATTGTCAGCTAACTCATTGCTTCACCTGAAGGAAACGGGATTCCACAACAGATGTGTGCTATCCCCTGTATACTTGTGCAGCCTAGCAGAGCTTGGAGCTTCCAATGTTCTTGCCATCTCCAAAGACAGAATGGTGGAGAGGAGATCTGTCTGCTGCTGTGCACATGAGCAGACTCCAGCCTTCTGATTCTGGCACTGACACACACCACTATCCTTCCAAAATGGTAATACTTGAGTAATATGCAGGAGCCCTAGGGCTGTCAGTAAGTGGATTCCTTTACTGGTTCACCAAATGACCCATTTTCAGCTTAGGCCATGCTAACAAATGGAAAACGACTCTTTCACTGTCCCTTTCTTCCTCCAGAGCTCCACAGAACATAATATTTGCATTTTATTCAAGTCATCATTTGCTGAAAGTGTTGTTCTTAGCAGGACTGTACAGCACGTACCATAAAACATGTTAGTTCATTGCATTTGACTTTGGTATTGGAAGAACTGTTTAAAACAAGTGAAAGTTTACTTGTGTGCACAGTCGTGTATATGTTTCAACATTCATATAATTACAACAGAAAGTAGTCTTGGTTATTTTTAATTGTACTTTTATGTTTGGAATCTTCACAATGAAGTTTTTTCAAGTTTCCCTTGACCATATGAGCAAGAACAATTGAGCAGAACCTTGTCTGAACAATTCATTCTTTCAGGTTAAATACATTGACTCAGGTTATTTTGTGAAAAAAAGAAATGAGGGAAAGAACCATTTGAGCCAAACAAACTGCTGACTTTCCAACTGGCCTTAGTCCCACCTTTCTTCCTGTCTTTTCATCATGCCTGTGACCTGACAAAACCTTTCTGCAGGGTCAGAAACGTTCATTACAATATGTTGATGTGGGATTTCTCTGTGGATACTTTGGCAGGCAGTTTCTGCTGCTGCATGTATAACCATTCTGAATGGATGAGGGGTTTTTTTGCATCATTTTGCCTCCCCATCCTGATTGTCCACCAAAAAATTTGAAGCTGTATCTCTAGAAAGCCCAGGAGGGAGTAGTGAGGGTGAGCCTGTCTCTCTGTGCTAAGGATATATTTTAAATGCTTTGTTTAGAACAGAAGTCAGACAGTATCACAACTCTATAATATAATGACTCACTTGCTGAAATACTGACTTCAAGTGTAAGTTAGGATACAGCCATTTAAAGACTTTGAGCCAAGTGGTGTTTGCTGTATTCTCCATGTTTGAACTATGAAAAACTAATGTGGTTAGGGTGGGTTTTGTATTTATTGTTGCATAACTCACAGAAAAACGTGAGAGACATCAGTCTAGTTACACTTGATTGGAAACAGGTGTTGAGTTAAAACTGTTCATGTTGCTCATCTTCCATATCAGAAACCTTTTCTGTCTCATAGAAACCTTTCTTGGCTCTAATGGCTATAACTATGTTCCTGTTCTGGTTTTGAGCAATGACACAATTTTGAAAAATCTCCTTGTTCAGCCTCATGGTGCGTAGTTTCTGTGTACAGAGGTGTGTTATTCTTGAAAACCGGATTTTTTTCAGAGGAAGGTACCTAGAAACTATGCCCCAGTGCACTCTGACCCTTTATGGTGGCATAAAAACCTAAGCCAGCAATTGGTGCTCTGGACATATTTGAACAGATGTGGGGAGTACATTTAGTTTGTGAGAACTGACTAGTCTGAAATAAATCCCCTAAGCTGCGTATAATAAAAGACAATACTGCTTTAGCACCTACTGCTTTGATTTATTTATCTGCTTTTGTTCTGCAGGGTTGCTTAGATATGCCAACATAACCTAAATGTCTTAGAAGCGATCGAGTGCTAAAACAAACAAGTGAGATGAATGTTTCTCCCTGTTCTGCATTAGCCGTTGTATTTTCATCTTTAGAACTAAGATGTACTTGGAAGCAGACTTAGGCAAGGTGCCAGCAACCAAAACCATTTATTTATACACTGACCTAGCAAGCTGTCAGACTATAGGCACAGAACATGGCAATGCCTTTTAGGAAAATTATGTGAAACTCGATAGGCTTGGTTAGTTTTTTCACTATATTTGGGCATAATATTGTTGCTTCAAAGCATTTTTGTGTTGAGTTTCAGTTTTACACTAATTCAGAAGTGAAAGAGGAAACAGCATTCCAGCTTAGTGGTCTACTAAGTCAGGAAAGCCAGATCAAGTCCTCTGCAAATTAAAACTGCTATAGAAAGGAGAGATTTATTCTGGGAGTCTTTTAGATTTGTGTATTTCTAATAAAATCTCCAATTCATAATTTTTATTCCCAACTGTAAATTGGTCTAGGATTTTCCAGGCAAGTTAGGCTCTTTTTTAAATGCTAGCATTCACCAGCAGCTGTGATTCAGATCTTGTTTTCCCAAGGATTCTCAGTTCCATATCCCAGTGAGTAAGGTGACAGCCACTGGCAGGTAACAATCCCAGAGCTGATGAGCAGGCTGCAGTGGAACTCATGCAGTCAGCAAGCACCTGTTGTTAAGGCAGGCCCATCAGATCGTCTTTGAGAATGATCATACATTCAAATAAATGATCAAGTAGTTTCACTCGTTCTCCAGAGATGGGTTTTGTCCAAGGATTCCAGAACATGCTGTTCTAACTATTGACATGCACTTGAAGGCAAGACATCATTATTCTTCTGGAGAGTCCTAAAACATGACCACTAAAAAGGCATTTCCTGTGGAGTCAAAAAACATTCCTAAAACTCAGATGTCTTGCTTTTGGAAAAGTAGCTGTTTCAAAGTGAAAGTCTGTTACTAAAAAAAGAAGTCTTTCAAGATAGCTTTTCAAGACCCTGGTCATCATTCACAAAGTTAAATGCTGAGCTCTGCTTTCTGCCCTGTGGATTTGCTGGACATTGTTTAGCCATACTAAGCTGTCATAGAGAAAACCAAATTGATAGTCCATTCTCACTTTTTTTTCTGTTGTCTTGTGTGGTATCTTGTGTTTACTACATGAAATAAGTATTTTGGAAACACTCTTTCATACTTAAGCACTAAGAAAATGCTCTCAGTTTCAATATCAGTGTAGTACTTAGAGACACAGATAAGCCTAGTACATGCCATTTTTAAAAATAGAATTAAAAACTAGCCAAATGGTTGACCTCTTGGATGAGGGTTGCAGGAGAGATAATTGCTGTACCATTCAGAGCTGCCTACATGCTTTACAAACTTTTACCCAGTGTCTACCTTATAAGCAATGTTTATGAATAACAAGATAATGAGAAAACTAGAAACAACAGCACGTGCAAAGTAAGTGAAAAGAAGCAGTTTTGCACTTTTGAAAACAACAAATTAACCTGAATTCAGAGGCACAGGAAGGGAGACAAATCTCTTACCTGGATAGCTTTTTGACAGGAATGTACCAGCTCTGTTTTTGCACGTTGGAATGAATGAAAATCTTCAGCCAGACATTGCTCTATTTGCATAAAGGGTAATTATTAGCTAAATATTCTTCAAGGTAAGAATTGGTAGTTATGGAATCTTGAGCTTGCTGTTTGGTAGTGTGTTGTCACTTGTGTCACTTTGTAAAGCTGGATATATATGTAGCACTAGTTGAGGATTTGAGTTTAAATAATGCATAAGATTATTAATTAACTAGCACTGATCCAAAAATTGTGCTGAGTTCAGGCTAGCACATCTCTGACCTTTGAAGCTACTTTCCATCTGAGATTTTATCTGGTTTATGCATCCTCATGTAGCATTAGCTTTTGATTTTACATACTCAAGGTGTATGAATAGAATTTTCGTCTTGCTTGAGATTTGTGCACTTTGCAGGCTGGAATAAGTACTGTTCTGTTCCATGCATAGGATGGGATGGCTGGAGGTCAGAATTCTCTTCCTACAAGTCAGCACATTCAGATCACAAGATTTGTTGCCTCTGTGTAAACCAAAGACTGTAAAATGTAGGCAGATCAGTAGGACAAAGATAGACTTTTCTGTTGAAAGTCTACTTCATTCTTTTGAAGTATATAAATGACTAAGTTCCCTCTCAGTTATCTTAGATCTTTGTGTAAGTGCAGACCTATCCAAATGACAAATAAACATCCATCTCCTCCTCTTGACAAAGGTGATAGGTAATGTTTAATGGTTACTAAGCAGTGAAGATTAACAGGTTGGGCACAAGGCAGTGACTTGCAGGAACTGTATTCATCTGGCCTACAAGCTAAGGGATGAGGAGATGTGTGTGTTTCTCAGCCAAGAAAGAACATGAGCAGGCATGCAGTAAGAATCTGAGATGGGAGTTGCAAGGCCGCAGAAAGACTACGTTGCTGGCTTGCAGAGAGCTGCAGTGGGGTGCAGTTCACAAGCACGACTAGAGAGAGCCAGGTTCCAACAATGTCTTTTATCCCAGTGCAAAAAGTTGTGTGCTGCTCTTTAGAAGTAAGAAGGAAACAAAAATTACGTACATGAAAAGTCAAAACTTGGGAGGAATAGAAAGAGAAGCATCTCACATCTCACTTCTGTATTGTTAAATTGGTCATGGATTCTTAAAACTATGGGCTGTTACCAGAAACTTAGACTTGGTGATAGTAATTGTGGCGTTCTAAACCCAAAATCTAAAGAGGGTAATTTCAGTCTTACTAAAATCCTGTTTCTTGCTTCTTTATTATGGAAAGCCTTGTCAACCACTCGTATCCCTTTCCCTTTGCTAAAGTAGCTCTTAGAAAAAAGGGGACGCCTTATCTGCTTTCCACACTGGTCAGAAAGATGGTGTGTTTCTTTGGTCTTGTGCTCTACGGAATAGAAGCCTCCACTGCTTCTGTTAATTTAATTTTAGCCTTGCAGTATTTGTTCATTAAAAATAAAGTGACTTAAACTCAAGTCTCTCAAAGTCATCCTTTCATCCGTTTTACCATCTAATTCTTGGGAACAAGAGTTATCTTGTCTAGCCATCTCCTAAAATGTGCGTGCCATCTGCTTCAGTACTAAAGTAAGCTTGCCCACTCTGTTCTCCTTCACAACGTGTTCAATATTTGGAAACTCCGTGAGTTCTGGTATTTGCAATCTTGAAATTTGCAGATTAATTGGGGTTTGCCCAACTTAACATTTTTTTGACAAAGACCTCACTGCATTTCTCTCCAACAGCACTTTTCCCAATATCAGGCTCCTAAGAGAAAGGATGATATTACTGTATCATTATCACTTCACCCTTTCCATATATGGTTGTAACTTTGTTTTGCCTCAAGCTAGCCTAAAAATAACACTTTTTGAAATCTAAAGAAACAAAATAATAATTTTGAACATTTTTTTAGGTACAGCACAGTACAAGCGAGGCTAAATGTCTCTGGACAGGACAGTTCCACGTGGGAAAAAAGTGATGAAATGAATCAGTCTCTCATTCTGTCTCTAGGAATTTTGAAAATTCTCTATCATTTTGACAAAACTGTGCTTTATGATGAAAGAGTTTTACTTAACCTACAAAAGTACTGACAGCAGAAGGTTCATGACTGGATTATGGAGATGAGAGTTCATCAAGGCTTCAGTCCAGCAATAATTCTGAGTGGGCAGGTCCTGGCATCTTGTTTGAATTCCACTCACACTAACAAAAAGTACTCCGTTCTAAAAGTGCTGTCTTTCCTTGTCAGCTGCTGAGTTGTGAAACAGTGGTAACTGGCCAAAATAAACAAAAGAGGTACTACAATGAAACACCTGTCTCTAAGAATAGGAGCTACAGTAGGAAAGAATGATGATCATTGACCAGTAATTCTGAGTCTACAGATGATTTATCTTTATGAACAGATGGATACTCTTAACTGGTTTAAAAACTGTAAAAGGTTAAAAGCAGAATCAAACATAGGTATTTATGAAATAAATGCTTTAAAGACATGTATTTGACTTGGTTGACACATTTACTAGAGGATTTCAGATTATTTCAGAAACATTCATGGCATTGCTATGTACAATTCATATCTGGTAGCCTAATTATGTACTTAAAGAAAGTAGTGCTAAATTAGTCACGTAGGGATGGTTAATCTTAGAGTCACAGAATCATAGTTAAAAATGTTTACGGGGCCACAGTCAGTAGTATCAAATCTTTAAAAGTACATAGTCCAAATATAATTGCCATGTTCTTCCTTCTATGCAAGTGTTTGAAGTTCACAAATTCAGTGAATTAAAAATCTCTTAAGCCTAATGCCTGCGTTGTTTAAAACGCCCTCAAGCCTCAATTACTCTGTAATTTACCTTTCTATCATAGTGACCAGGTGATGTGCCTAAAAAGCACACATTTGGTTGCAATTAAATTGGAAACATGGGTACACTGGAAGTAAACATCCACTCCCTTCCAATCCACTATGCACTGCACCCCACATTCCTTCTCTAGCTGTGGCAAGTGTCCAGTGCAGCTGAAAATTATGTATGTATGCATGCGGAGAGTCATGTTGCTGATTTTTTTTAAATGAAAAAATCTGTAGTTCCTGTTGTAGGAGAAACTCAGATCTACAAGATTCAGTGCAGATTTGTATACTCAAAACTGAGGAAGGTTGTCACTCAGCATGCAAGCCCCTTTCTATTTCCCACTACAAACACAGAACCAATGGATTAGTACTTACCAAAGGCACAAAGTAGCTGCAGTAGTTCCACGATAGTTTTTGGATCAGCACCCAGTAGCACAGTACTTCAGGAGCACAGCTTTCTGTAAGAATAGATTAGAAATTGTGTCATGATAGAGTGTGGGCCCTTCCAATTGGTTATCACTCTAATAATGTTTACAGTGAGATAATATAAATAAGCAGTAGCACTGGAAAAATCTTTGTCCTGTAGAGTGTAATCACAGGTAAAAGATAAACTTTAAACCATGACATTACCTAGTAATCTCTGACTTCTTACTCATCTCTGCTATTCTGCTTTAATAGAACTGGTTGCACTGTCTGGAGTTCAAATAGAATTGCAGTCCCGACTTAGCTTTTAAACAGTTTCAGGAGTTTTGTATACTTACTTCAATTTGATAAAAAAAATACTCTTAATGTGTTAAATGAGATTAGGGCAGGAAGTGTGTGGAACTGTCCTTGCACTTAGTGTTTAGTTTTCCATGGTCACTAATTGAGATTTGTCCTTTGAAAAAGGATTTTTATTAAAATAAAACATGAAGGGGGTCTAGCTGATAAATCTTATATATAGGAAGAATTTACATACATCAGCTGACATTGAGTGTAAAATGTCTGAGCTTTCCTGCCTTGTAGAGAAAACTGCCTGTTGTTTCATCCCCAGACAACCAGAACTGCAGAACCAAAGACTGCTTATTGGTGAAAATGAATATTACTACTGATATTTATATATCTTAGAGGCAAATTTAATGTAGCAAGGATAGTCTTGCTGGAATTCTGAAGCTTGTTCACCCATTCCTTGAAATTTTGTGTAATCTTAACTGGATATTGAAAACCCATTTATGGGCGCAGAGAAAATAGATTATTTCTTACTACATTTCGAAGTAAATTTTCATGTTTCATAAACACAGAATGTAATGCATCTTTATATTGAAAGGGGAGATATTTTTCTTATTAATGTAAGTTTTTTAGGATGGGGGAAGAATTAAGAAAAAAGAATGAAAAAGGAAAAAATGAATGAACATGAAGACCATGAATGGAAGACCTATCACTACTATATTCAACAATACATCACTAGTCTAAATTGTAATGCCAAACCCAGGTTCAAAATAGAATTATCAGATCTCAGTTCGTAGAGGCTTGTAGGTTTGCATCTCATAGAAAACTATCTATTAATGGAACTGGCTAGTTTTACCTCCGTAATTGTAAGATGTTTTGTTATGTTTTATATTCAAGAGTGAATAGCAGACACTGGCATGCCATTTGAAAAGCTGCTCTTTCCAGATTGGCTTATAGAGGTCGTTTGTCAGTTCTGAAATACTCAGAAACCACTCATCACAAAAAATCTTCAGGATTAAGAGCAAGACATGGGTGACATATTCATTGTGCCTTTTCACCATCAGAAGTTATTAAACACTAGTAAATTAGAAAATAAACTCAGTATCATTTTGCAAATAAGTGACACAGTCAAGTTAGGCATAAAGTTGCCTGTGGGGAATCAAGGATTGATAGAGAAAGACACACCCGAAATGACATCTGATATGCAAATAGATCCAGCAGCTGCTGGACTTCACCAGACACCGTGTGCTGTTTGTATTTTAGGTATAAGAGAAGTACATCAGCTGAGAAATCTAGCTGCAAATCTTCACACTTTTCAGTATTTAGCTCCATGTTTTTCTTTTCTTAGGCTGTTTGTTGGTGCATCCATTACGTGCTTCTCAGTACACATCTTAACAAGTGGAAACAAGTTTTGAGAACATGAAATGGAAAAAGTCAAAGTACCTGGTAAAAGTAGCACATTGTGCGTTAATGCAGAATTTCAGGTCCAGTTACAGTATGTGCATGAGCAACCAAAGTGCTTGCAAGAGCACATTAAGTAAAGCATTGCAGAATTTGGTTCTTGTTGCATATTTGGCAGCAGGGAGGGCAATTTTTCCCTCTCAATATTATGATTTACACAACAGTAAATAAACTGTGTTCGGTGATATAGCTGGAGTCACATACTTTTGGACTGTATTTCCTCGTACAGCTAGTAGGCAAAAGAATAGATGGAGCATAAACAGCAAATAAAAATATGAACATAAAGGAATGATAATAACAGAACCGTGAAGTGAAAACAGTAAGTCCAAGTCCAAATATGTACCAAGGAGGCTCATTACAGAAGGTACAGTATTGTGTGTGCTTGAATTAGAATGCTGGATGCATACAGAGAACTGTTCTGTCACTGCTTGGAAAGAAAAGTTCAGTGACAGGTTTCTCAGGCAGTGCCAAGAGGCATTATGTGCTTGAAGTAAGCTAGTTTTAGCATTTGGTCACATTTTCTCTTCCTTGTGCATCTTTAATCTTCATTATTGATTTAGTCTCCTTGTCCCCTCATTTCAAAACTTTTGCTTATAGGTGGCATTATTTGGAGTTCCATCATCAAGGGCAGTATCAAACCACAATGAACATTTTACTTGTAGCCAAGTGTTACGCAGAAGGACATCAGTTTCATACATCAAACTCAGAAAGGTGTCCTCTAGCAGTCCAGCTCACTTACAGTGACTGAACCTATCTTTCAGTCACTTGCAAAGCCTTTAAATTTGCAGTGAAGAATCTGCTGAAAAGCATTTTCTGCTGTTTCACCTTATTATTTAATTGTTCCCTTCGCAAATGAGTGTGAACATGACAAACCTCAACAAGGGATCACAGGGTCTCACAACACTGAATTATCCATGCTTCGGTGGATTGGCTATGTCTAGAGAGGTCAGATACTAAAATAGCATATGCCTTTGCCTAAATTGCTTCTACAGCCTGTTTCCCCTTTTACATCTGGAATTTGTTTTAAACGGGAAGAGGGGTGTGGGGGGGGAGACGAGATGCAACAGTCTAACAATATTTTCCGAGGTTAACTCACCTCGACACAGGAAGCTGTTGGTGCTTTGTCTGCCTCTCTCTTCCCCCCACACACAGCACGCTCATTGCTGAAAGAAGGACTGAGACTATGCTCACAAAAGCAGTCTGAGTAAGAAATGGAACATCATAGGCCGTGATTAGCATCGGCTTGAAAACATCCATTGTTTGCTTGCACTTCTGTGCCTGTGAATTTCAGCCAGATCACAGCAAGGATTTTGTGAGTTGCTTTGCAGGGTGAAGCTCAAATAATGCTGATTTCAAAGAGCAAAGAAGCGTATTAAGATGCTGTATAAATAAAAGTCAATTCTATTTTTATGTTTTTAAAAAAGTAAAAAGATTCAGCTGAGTGCACAGCCTCTTGGCTGGCTTGTAGAAGAGGCAGTGATTTCCAGTAAATAACAGCTGATGTATTCTTCATTTTTGAAGCAGTTTATTCCTAAGTCACAGAGATTCATACCCATCCTTCTTTTTGCGCATGTACCACGCTGGTTGGTTGTGCGGATGGATTAACTGTGACAAGCTGTGACGTCAGCAAAGGCTGGATGCTGCCTAGCTCTGTGGTTTTGTAATACATCCTCCCATTACTGCTGGGCTGACTCATTCCTGCTATAGGGTGAGTGAATTATGCGAAGTGTGGGCCAGCACAGACTGAAGTCTTAAGCGTTGTGCTTCTGTGCAGAAGCTGTGCCATAATTGTAAAGCAAGCAGATTTTCAAACCCTGCTTACACAAATGATAGAGCTGAGAAGCAAATGCAGAAAATATTAATGCTAATAAAGAGACACAGAAGTGATAAAATACACGAGTTATTTAGTGTGGGTGAGGTAGTCTTTGGCCTTTGAAAAAGCCTGTGAATTAGGGGTTTTGGTCTGCAAAGCATGTGTGAAAAGCACAGGCTGTGTTTTGCTTGGGGACCACCAGGGAGAAAGAATCAGTGTTCGTCAGCCTGAAAAATCTCAAGTAATCATGGTTATTTTGGAATATGGGGATTTCATGAACAGGAGCCAGTTTACTTTACCTGTAATGATCATAGGAAGCAAGAGAGAGTGGAGCAAGAACATGGTAGAAGCAGCTCTAGTGTGAATGAGTACTGTATTGCTAGCTTCCACTCGGTTCAGGAGGGGCAAGTGTTGTTTATTAATAACCCAGGAGCCTGCCGATTTCTCAGTTACTTATTAATGATCTTGTACTTAAACCTGAAGTACCAGATTAGTAGGGTTTTTGGTTGACACTGAAGAGACCTGGAGAGAACTGCTGAGAATTCAGCCTCTGGAAAGGTGAATGCTAATGAGGGCTTTTCTGCCCTTCATATGCTCTGAGGTATCATTTCAATAGTGCTCACAGTCCCTTAGGATCTGCTTTTAAGGTGCAGAGGTTTTTTAATTGGTGGGTTTGGAGCAAACAAGGTCTTTGTAAAAACCTGAACTTTAAACTGGCTTAATTTCATTTGTCATACCTGCAAAAGTAATTAGAAAAGCAAAGAGGCGTGATCCTTTTATGTTGTAAGAGGCACTTGGAGGGCAACAAGTCTCCCTTCTGGAAAAAATAAACTTGCTGACATTTTCTGTCCAGAGCTTTTGACCTTCATCTTGTAGATTCTCTGCTCTAAGCTTACATTTAACATTTAACAGCCTGTTCTGGCTAAAAAACAAGACAGGTACTTCTGAAGACCATTCCTTCTGGAGGACCTTGTAGCAGCAAGAATTTGAAAGCATAGATTATTGTTTGTTCCCCCAACAGTTACCATGGCAACATTTGCAGGTTTATTGTTGTTTGTTTTCAGTGAAGACCTTGACTTTGGACACTAAACTCCTTTCCAGGATAGATGGACACTTGTGTGTTTTCTGGAGATTTATGATCCCTAAAATGGCATCATGCATTCTAGAAAGGCGGTAAGCAATTCCTTGGGACACTGTGTCTGCAGATGCTCTTGATAGTCACTTACTTCAAGAACTGTTTTCACTTCATCTAGTCTTGAGTGGGTGAATTCAATTATTATGCATATTTACACTCATCAAGTACAACAGTGACAGTGTTACCATTGATCCACATCCTGGACCTGAATACCATGGACAAGAGAGTGTATGATTGCAGAAACTGCCTTACAAGGGTGGGCAAAGATGGTCTGGCACATGGCTAAGCATCTTTATCAAATGAATAGTGGTATGCGATATGATAATTATCTCAGCAGGGATACTGGATACTGCTGTAGCAGGGTGGTGTCTTGGACTGCACTGTTGCTTCTCTAGGATTGTAACACAGAAAACCTGCAATGGAGAAGGGTCTTTTTTAGGTGGCTCCCTCATGGAGCCTACCTTCCAAGTGTGAGGTTGGCCAATAGCCTGCTGAAAAATTTCACAGGCGTGAGTTGCATTTCTCCTCTGCTAACACCTTGTGCCAGTTTTTTGTCCCTGCTTCTTGGCTACATTTGCAACTAGGTGGGCAATCTTTCCAAGTAGAAGCTCCCAGTGAGGATGTAAGCAGGCTCTGCTGCCATGGGAATGGTGTTAGCCAGCCACTATGGCCAATCTGCTGGAAGAGAGGCTGTTCTCAGATACTGATGAGAGCAATCCAGATTGTGTCAGCTTTTGGTGTGCATGATAACTGTGTTCACCAGGAATACAAAAGGGAGACCACACCAGCTGAGTGAGAATGTCAGGGTGAGGATGAGTACTATTCCGGTATATTGGTATTTCCCAATCATCTTAATTCTAGGCTCTCTTCAACATAGGATCTCTGTTGATGGTTACCCTACATGGTACATTTGAGTTCCTAAATGGGCTGTGACAGGGGTCAGCCACAAGACTTCCAGGAGATTTAGTTCAGTACATTACAATAAAGTCTGATAAAGTTAGCTTGGTGTGTTATCAGTGATTCAGTACTTGACTGAAGATCACCTGGAAGGGAAACACTCTCTGCCTGTGGTTTTTGTTCTCTCTTTTCTGTAGATAGATATTTGGTCCAATGCCTGTGTGTGCACGTGTTTTCCAGGATATGCAACTATATTCCTGGACAAGATCAACTCAGGGCAGAAGAGAAGCAACAGATGCTGGGCATGGGAGGGAAGCAATAGCTGTAGGCTAAGTAGTGGTATCTGCAGCTGTGCTAACTGGAGCAGATCTGGCTGTGATGCAAGGTGTTGACAGCTAAAGCTATCTTACCTCTGCCCTTCCAAGAGATTAAGTTTGTGAACGGGAGTAGACTGAAGGTGGTATGGATAAGAAGCACAACATGAGTATCTTAAAACACCTTGGCAAGCTGTCTAGTGCTGCCTATGCACCTGAAAAGAATTTCCCTCCATACTTTACTTCAGTTATAGGAGGCAGTGGAAAGCCATTAAGATCCTGTAAACTTTTGACTGAGCAAAGGATTACCCACAAAGCAAGCCTTTTCAAGGAAGGGAGCAACCAGATTTTGTGACAGTCAGCAGACACCCCTCTGTACTCATCACTGGTCTTCATATTCACAGCGTGATTGTTGCTCCCAAGAGGCAGCACATGGGTCTGGAACTGAGACCATGACACAGACTGGAAAAATACCTCACCAGCAGGCAACAGCTTTTGGAGTATAGCAGCCTCAAGCCTAGTGCTTCTCTGGACCTTGGTGCCAGGATGCCGGTAAATGTGCTTTAGTGTAGTTTATAATGACTGAAGGTGAAGAAGGTCTATCTGGCAAGTCTCCCAGAATAATCCCAGCTGAGGAACAGTTGAAAGCTGGGCACAGACAGGACAGCGATTGCTGCTTGCCATGTGAAATACCCAACAGCAAATAATGAACAATCCCAGTCTTGCAAGTACTTAAATGAAATGATGAGCACATAACCTTCTGGGTGTTTATAAATGAAGGCAGTGGTGTCTAGAAGCCATGACAGAAAAACTGGAAGAGGAGCAGGCAAAAAAAAGGCTGTAAAATTCTGTGAGCTTGCAACCAAGAGCCCAGTCATAGGTACATGATGTTGCACCAACAGGTTAGATGTAGTAAGATGTTTTGAACAACTTTGGCAAAGTCATGTGGCTTTATCCTGGGCCATGGATTTATCCTTGGCCATGGATTTACCTTGTCACATGCCTGTTAACAGTTTCGATCTGGTCTTCAGTGTCCTAAAATTGTCTTATAGCACTCCTGGCAAGGGCCTGGCAGTTAAGCCAATCTTCTCCATGCAGAATGTTTGTAAATAGTACCAGTTTCTGTGCCTCAAGTGCAACAGTCAGCATGGCTTCCAGTCACTACATGGCAGGCAACCATGCAACCCAAATTCTAGCAGTACTATATATGCTGTAAAAAAATGCATCAATCCCACACCAGAAATTTAGTATGGGGTAAGGATAAGATCAAAATCTGAGGAAGTGTCAATTCTGTCCGTCAAGTAATCATTATATTAATGGGAGCATATTGTTTGGTCCACTTGGAAGGAAGAAGAGATTCTTATAAAGTGGCAGATCAGCCAAAGAACATAAGAAGTACCTCTACACCTACACACATAACACAAGATCTCATGTACCATCACTCAGTCATGGCTGGCAATGGCATTCTGTTTTAAATGTGTTACCTAATCACTGCAGTAGGAAAAATATAAATGTGCTAAGACCTTAAGTGTTTAGGCATCAAATAGAAGATTTTATTTATGCATATATTTTCACATAATACTGTGTAGACCTTAGACTGAATTTAGAAAGACCCTAGTTCCTTTGCTTTTATCTATATGGCATTATTAACTTTTTACAAGAGAGTGTAGTTAATCATTCTTACACTGACTGTAAGTGTGCATGTAAGCAAATATTTCAATAGAACACAGGGTACAACTGGAAATAGTTAATGGATCTGAGGGAGCAGAACTAGTTTTTGCAAAAAAACCCAAAACTTGTCTTTGAACTTTGGAATAGCACTTTCTTTAAAAAAACTTTTGTCTAAGCAGAAAAAACCTGGTTCCAGATGGCCATTCTTTAGTTCAACAGTGACTTTTAAAATACTTTAAAGTATACTAAAACCTTTCTGCTATTTGCTGCTTTTACAGCTGCATGATTTGACTTGGGCAGGAACTCTTAAGCCCGTTGGGGTATGCATACATGACAATTTCTGTCATGGTAGTAGGATATACTTTAAAAATAAAAAGCCTGCTTCAAATCTTGGTAAAAAAAGATGCCCAGGCTGGGGCTAAGAGTGTGTGCTTCATTACATAACATGTGGAGCTGGCACAGTGGATATGGCCTATGTTACACTTGCTTTGCCTGCCTTGCCTTCCTCTTCTAGACCCTGGTCAGAGATTTGTCTTCTTCAGATTCCACAGTTCCCTTATTTATTCACTGGGCAGTTCTGTCAGTCCTTCTTAATTCTCTGAGAATTTGGAACTGCTATTACAGTTTCTTCACTAAAACCTTTTCTTGACAAGAAAGCACAGAGGAAGAGCCTCCATCAAAGAGGCTCAGAAATGCCTGGGGAGGCACAGAAAGAAGCAAGTTGTGAGTCTCAGCACAGAGTCCAGCAGATTTAAGAGCTCTGTTGATGGCTCCATTCTCACATAAAATCCGGTGTGCTTGTCATACTGTGCTAACACTGATCAGTTGCAAGAGCCATGATTGTCTCTCCCCCTTCCATCATACTGAGGGAATTCCATTAGTAGTTCACTTGTACAGCTTTCCATCCAAGCAAAGGCAAAGTGCCTAGGAAAGAGCAGGCGAGACTTCAGGAGAAGTGGTCAGGCTGCACTGTACCAGAAAAATTAGTTATAGTGCCGTGGCACGGCTGGAGAAATCAGCTTTGAGAGGGGGTGCCAAGACTCCACTCAGCACTGCTGTGTGACCGTGGCTGGACTTACATCAAGAGTGCTTAAAAAGCCTTTTGCTCAGGTCATACTGAGGCCAGAATTTGGCCACCAGGCCAAGGCTGTTGCTTGGGCCAAAGAGCAGTAAGTCACACTAACAGAATATTCTCAACAGAAGTTCATTGTTAATTCCTATTTGGCACTTCATACTGGCAAAAATTCTCCAGCCCTTTCAGATTTCAGTTAAATCAGGCCATAAGTTCAGAAGTTATGGGAAACTGACCCACACAGTACTTTCTATTTGTTTCTACTGTTTACCAGGCAAAAAAAGCCTTTCAGCAATTTAAAGTAAATCTTCTAGTATATCACATATAAATTGCAAATGCCATTTTTCATCTCCTGAGTAAAAGAATTCCAGTGTTCCCATGCATGTGCCTGTCCAAAAGTTGGCACCTGTGTTCCTGCAAGATTCACTGACACAAAGGGATGCATCATAGGGCTGCTAAGTCTTTGAATATATTTATTCAAAGCTGGATAAAAGATTTGCAGCCTGAGATCCTGGGAGTACAGGAGAAATACTAAGCAAATGCTTACAATGAAGTAAAAATTACAGATATTGTGTGCATAAATCCAGCATTCTTTGAAAGATACAGAATTATTTTTCAGTTGGACCTAAATCCATAAGAAGTGCTACTTAGAAATCTATATTACATATTACAAATTAGGAGTACATTTGAGAAAGACCACGTATGGGGCAATGTGGAAAGAGCTGGCCTAGTAGTGGGTAATCCAGTGGAAACTGAAAAAACAGCTTAACCAAAAAAAGAAAATCTATGTAAATTTTATATCAGCAAAGAGTTAGAAATCTTAATATTCTGTTAAAAATATCAGAATTCAGCAAGCAAATCCATTATATTGCTTCTATTGCTGCTGAAGTAGGAAAAGAGCATGGATTGGTCAAGAGACATGACTTGCTTATGGTGAACACTTGTTACTTTAGAGGAAGGAAATTTGTGTACAATTCTAAGAACTCAAGTCACACGTAAATTTTGAGAAGGAAGCCATCTGACTCATTATCTACTAATCAAGTCCTATCTTTGCTATAATATTTGCATTTGTAATTTTTTCGTCTTTGTTCTTCAGAGTGTTGAATGGCAAGCTTAACTACAATTTTACTGCCTTGGATAACCTTATGGATCTCCTGTGGGAAAATAAGCTGATTCCAGGTAAGGGCAGCTGCCTGCCTCCACAGTTTAGTATATCTGTTTGCCCATACTGTACAATCATTATAATATTCTTAGAGAGCTTTTCCAAAGCTGGTTTTGATAAAAATTCATTATTTACCTACTTGCCTTTATCTCATGTCCCTGAAAATGTGTGAGCAAAATGATATTACAGAAATTAAAACAACACACATGGTTTTGCACTGCGTTTGAAGGTAGTTTTAGATAGATGGACTTGTAAATGAGATCTCTTGAAGAGGAGAAGACTTTGCACTCATTGACATATACCTAAAAGGGCCAGAGAAGCAGATACTCAAGGTATAACTTCCCATAAATTTATGCAAACATCCACTGTTTTAAGTTTCCTCTGAGCCTTGCATTTATGCTGACGATTACTGTTTTTGATTACTATAGTCATTGACAAGTAACAAGTAAACAACATCAAATCCGAAATATTTCTGGTGGGAACATGTGAAAACAGGAAAGAGAGCCCATTTAATGATGCTTCTTCATTAACAAGTTTGTTTCAGATGATGTGATGACCCCTTCATTAATCAATATGTCAATAATCATTAATCAACATTAATCAAATGTGATAGCATTCACAAGAAAAAGGAAACCAATTTCTTATGTCTTTTTTAGGATTTGAATTGATGGGGAATCCATCAGGATATTTTTTAGATTTTGAAGATAAAGTACATGTAGTACAGTGGAGAAACTTAATTACAGTTCTGGCCAGGAGATACATAGGTAAGTTAAAAAAATAAAAACCTTGTTATTTATTCTGTTGTAATCCTTTCTAGTTACTTGAAAAAGTTCTGTGTATTATGATCAATTTCAAGACCCTGGATTTCAACACAAAACCAGAAAAAAACCATGCCAGAACAGGCCATGGAGAACATGGGATAATAGTCCCTCTTTTTCCTGATCCATGGCCAACATCCCAAATGAGTAGAGTGTTTTGGGTAGCACATTTGGCCTGCCTCAAAGGACTTTTAACCTTGTTATATTGTTGTGGTTGTAAACCACCAGCTTTCACTGGAGCATGATAACCTGAATACTTCTCAAATGCCAGCTTCAAATATTTCTAACACGGCAGAAGACTCAACCTGAACTAAGGGTAGGTGAGTGCCCTAATCACAAAGCTGTAAGTCATCTCCCTCTCACTTTCCATCTTTTTCAAGTATTGCTGGATTTCATCAAAAATGAGAGATCATTTTGAAACTCCCAAATCACATTTCCCTCATTGTTAAAAATAATGAGGGAAATGATGTATTTGTGTTTCTGGGTGCTGAGCCTCACCTGCAGCCCTAACTAACAGAACTGTCTGTATAAGTCACTTATTGATAGTGTTGTCTGGATATGCAGCTCACTGATAAATGAGGCCTCTCCTACAGATAGGTACGGATTGGAGCATGTTGCTAAGTGGAATTTTGAAACATGGAATGAACCAGACCACCATGACTTTGACAATGTGTCTATGACAGTAAAAGGTGAGCATGCTTTGGAGCACTTAGGAGTGTGGTGAAGTGAGACAGGTGTGTGGGCTGAGCAGAGGGGTGACAGTGAGGCGTAAGTTATACTGACAAAGATCTAAGGTAGACAGGCGTGATAAGGACTGTGACAGGTACACGAAGTCTGTTTTGCTAAGGTAATGTTACTGGCTACACTTTATTCCCTGCTTGGGCATCAGGGATAGTAGAACAGGAAAAACAAAACAGGAGTTACACTGAGAAGATGCAGTTCATTAACTTGGATGTAAGGTACAGTTAGTAGCAGGAAGGGGGGAAGGGTGGAATAAGAGGAAAACTCTTCATTGACAGTTGCATGCCTTGGGAACCTATCCATACAAAATCTTTGGAAGAATCTTGTGAAGGCAGCTGAGGTTTTGATGTTTTCTTGTGTTGTCACAAGTAGTCCCAGTTTGTGAGGTCTTGCCAATAAATCAGATAATAGGGTTATAACATCTCCTTGTAGTTTTAGATCCAGTTTCTGTTTTGAGTTGTCATCTTTGATATATACATCTGCTTGCACTTCAGGGTTTCTCAACTATTATGATGCTTGCTCAGAAGGATTAAGAGCAGCTAGTCCTCTTCTAAAATTTGGAGGGCCTGGGGATTCCTTCCATCCCTTACCCAAGTCACCCATATGCTGGAGTCTTCTGTGTCATTGCTACAATGGGACCAACTTCTTCACAGGGGAGACTGGTGTAAGGCTGGATTACATCTCTCTCCATAGGAAGGTTAGTCCAAGATTTCAGTTTTAAGCCATTTTTTCAATCAGTTCAATCAAAGTTACATTTTATTCTGATTTACGAAGTTGCTGCTGCTGCTGATGTGTCCAGCCTACAGCAGGAAGCATGGCTACTTACTCTTGCAAAACTTACAAGATGTTTAGTTACAAGACTTCAGCTCAAAGCAAATTTGCCTTTGCTTAATTCCCAAGGGGAAACAACTCCTCTACTTCTTTTCCATTTTATATTCTAGGAGGAGGTCATGCATACAGCACATGCTGTAGCAGATGAGGTAATTGTTGGTCCACAATTACTAATACTAATATTGTTGGTCCACAGCAGCTTGGTGACCCAGGATATGTTTTATGTTTATGACTCTGGGTTATGTCTGTATGTTTACCATTGTTTTCTCACTACCACTAAGCAGATACGTAATTTTGTTGCAGGGAGGTGGGAATTCTCTCTCCATCTTGCAACAAGAAGTAGAAGCAGTTCAACAAATTCAGAAGCTGTTTCCAAGTTTTTCTTCTGTTGCCATATACAATGATGAAGCAGATCCAATGGTTGGATGGTCCATTCCACAGCTCTGGCGAGCTGATGTGACCTATGCAGCTATGGTTGTAAAGGTAACAGTTGTTGGTAGTTTTGGCACAGTAATGTCTCCTGAAGTGTTAATGCAGTTGAAAAAAAGTAGACTCAACAGTTAATTTTTAAGCAGTTACTCAGACTAATAGATCCTAAAAAAGGAGAGCTCCGTACTGATAAAGTAGGGAGTCTGAATAGTCTGGTTTTAGTAGCTTGATTTAATTTGTATTAGTTTTCTTCATCTTTCCTTAAAAAAAGAAAATCCAACCCAAAACCAAATGGAGAACTTGTCAGGGAAGTGCTAGAGAACCGAGTTGGAGAATGTATACAGTCCCCCGGTTAGATCCATCGGATAAGATTAGTCCCACACATGCCCTCTCCATGTAATTCTACTGCTCTGGTGTCAGTACTGCTAGCTGTTGCCTCACGTGTGTGAGACATTTTTTCCCAGCTCCTTCATAAGTTGATCTCATCAAGAGACGTCAGGTATGATTAAGAAGTCCCTTGAGCTGTCGGCATAGGTCCATTCTTTGGTTTTGGATACTGCTGTATGCATGCTTATTAATTACTGCTAGTAATTACTGATGTTGACCAGAAAAGCAGAAAAAGAGAATGCTCAACATTCCTGCCTCTGCAGTAATTGAACTCTGGCTCCAGAGCAAACTCAGCTCGTCCCCTGCATAGCAATAATTTCCCCTGCAGGCCTGGTGCTTTGTGAGCCACTACCTTATACAGCACATAGAGTCCAAGTGCTCCTGTGCAAAGGAATAATTCCCCAACATGGGAGCATGTATGTCACCCAGGAAAAATATTTATCTTATCAGCTGCTCCTGGGGAGACAAAGGTTCCCAGCTCTCTTGAGACTGCATATACAAGCAGTCTTCTGTAAGGCAGCAAGTAATTGACTTCATCACAGAGAGCTTGCAAGACAAAATAGCAGTGTTTATAATGATGTGGTGATATGAAGGTGGAAAGAAAGACAAATCCAGTGGAAAATTAACGCTTGGGTATATAGAAGCTGAAGCCCTGTGTTCCTTCAAGGACACAGTTGTGAGAGTGTTCAGTTGTCAGCCTTCTGAAGTTCTGCTTGATTCTGCTACTCAGGCACAATCTAATAGACAGAGAACTTGTGAACTGTGATGTTTTGCAGGAAAGCAGCACAGCAACCAGTGAAACATCAGGAGAATTAATTCCAAGTTAGCACCAAGTGGGAAAAATTATTAATTATAAGAGAGAATCCAGGACCAGCTGACAGACCCTGGGGTACAAAGTAACTCCAGATCTGGAGAACCATTTAGGTTTAATTTAGATGGTAAATCCTGATTGCTAATTAAGTATTCAAAACAGGGGAGCATCATTTGTAGTGCAGTAGACAAGGAAACATATTCATTATTTATGGATAGTACTAGTAATAATTATTTCAGAGACTTATTACTGTCAAAACTATGTAGATACTTCAGATTTTACAGTGATTAATATATCACCTAAAGTATAGTTTTTCTAAGAATTGTGATAAACAGTTTTTTCTTCAGTCTTTTCTAAAAGGCAGAGTGACAGTTCTTTCCAGAATGCTGTGAAGATTTAAAAAAAATACAGGCACTGCATGTTTGTTGGATTTTCTCCAAGGTGAGGGCCCATTTTCTTTATGACTTTGCAGGTAATCATCCAGCACCAAAACCTGCTCATTTCCAAAGCCAACAACACCATCAACTACTCATTGCTGAGTAATGACAATGCCTTCTTGAGCTACTACCCCCATTATTTCACACAGCGGACTCTGACAGCACGTTTCCAGATGAACAATACAAAGCCACCTCATGTCCAGATGGTGCGGAAACCAGTGCTGACTGCCATGGGCTTGCTGGCACTGCTAGGTATAGTAACCACTGATTAAAGACACATCAATAACCCCTCCTACCTAGAAGCTTCCAGCCTATGAAGGATTGTTCCAGCCATCTCACCATTCATAAAAGCAGGAGTTCTCCTACTCATTGTTTACTAGCTGTATTAAGAAAATGAAACTTCATTTCCTCAGAGAGATTGATAGCTCACAGAATATTCCTGAGAGTCTGTTATCCATTTGATTTAATTTACTGCTTTGTTTATACCCTCTGTGTGCCAACCACTCATTTTTTCTTGACTTCCCTCTTGTGATGCAAGCGGTAACATCCCATCAGGCTGCAACTGTCTTTAAGAAATCCCTGCAGCTGGAAGACTCATGCAGCATATTACAGGAAGAACCTTATTCACTGTCACCTGTTTGCATGTTGCTAGCTGAACTGCTAAGCATAAGAACTGCTGTTGTATGTACATATTCTGCTGTTGTAAAATAAATCTGACTAAGGGCTGTAACTGGTAAAATAAGGCAGAACATAGCTTAACCTATGCTCAACCTACTTGCATGCTTTGACCCTGCAGCTTCTGATACAGGACTGACTAACAGTGATGCTTACAGTTGTCACATTTTTTAAAGGAGAAAAGGAGATTTTTGCAGAAGTGAAGGTCAGTGGAGATGAAAGTGCTCAAAACAGCACAGTGGGCGTGCTGGCGTCTGTGCACACCCCAAGTGAGACACAGCCCTCAGACAGCTGGCAAGCTACTGTACTGATGTATTCAAGTGAGGATATCGGGACTTCATCCAACATCAGCACCGTCACAGTGAATGCCACCCACTTCCCCAAACTTAGAGGTAAATAAATATCGTGTAGGCAGCTCACGTTAAGTGATCTTTAGGACAGAACATCAGCTGGAAGACTTCTACGGAGTTGCCTTTCATTGCAAGAGTGAATTTAGTTTGCTAATTTTCTCTCTTCTTGTGCACTCCTAGATTTTCTCAGGTATAATCATGTTCTTCTTTGAAAGGTTCATTCCTAATGCCTACACTTTGAATCTGCCTTTAATGGCAACTGCCAAGTTCTAGATCTCAGTGTCCTTGGCGGGATAATCCCGGGCAGCAGTTCCCTTAATGAGATGACTCCAAGACAGGCAACACAAACACACAATTGCACAGCTGATGCAGTTACCCAACAAATGCATGCAGCCAGCACGTGTGCAAAAAGAGGATTTCACTTCTGGTTATGGAAGTAATGGTTTGAAATGTAAACTTGGCAAGTGTAAATTGTAGAGCCTCATAAAAGTGCTAGCCATGGAACTTTCTAGTGGAAGTCAGGCTCCAAAGTTCTGAAATCACTTTTGAAAAGGTAGACTTACACACCTGCTGAATTATTCTTGTTAATCTTTAAATCCAGGTAAAGAGTTTGTTTTGTTTGTGTTCCTACAGAGCTGGTGTATGTGACATATTACATGGATAACAACCAAACCAATCCCTATCTGAAGTGGAAAAACCTAGGAAGCCCTGACTTTCCTTCTCCAGAACAGTTCCAGCAAATAAGGGATGCTGAGGTATGATTATGTGTTTGCTTGAAGTGTTGTATGGGTAAAGTGCTTGTGAAAAAGACGAGAAATAAGGCCTGTAGTCAAAATTTCCTTAGCCTGCAGTCATTCACTTTTCATATACACACAAAAATTCACTTTCAGTCCTGCAGAAAAGTGCAGCTGATACACAACTTACACCTTTGTGTTTGTGTTATACAACCTCTTCACTCTGGGCCTACCCATAAAGTAAGGAGGCACAGTTGCTCCTGGGGAAGTTCCACCTTCTCCCTGAATCTTCAGTGAGCTTTGAGACATCTTCTGTTCCGTCTCCCCAGATAAGTCACATGGTCCCATTTATATTACAGAATGGCCAAATTTCTGCATTAGAGAGTTGAAATGAACCCACTTAATAATAGAAAACAAATACCTCTCTGAGGTGAAAGCTACCCAGTGCAAGTTTAGAAAACTCTGGGGGGCTCACTGGGAGACCTACAGTTTCCCTCATCCTTGCTAGTGCTGAATGCACCATAGAGGTAATTAAGGAGTAAGTCTTCTCTGAGAACTCCTCTGGTCCCTATGGATGAAAGCCATGTGGAGATTACTTACCGTATGTGAGCATATTTGAGCAGCCTGTAACTTCAGCTCCCTCTCCCTTAGTTTCCCCTATGCATGACTCTCAGGTTAAAAAAAGAGGTCATCTTTATCCCCTTCAGGGCCCACAGACACACTACTTGCCTTCTGACTTTGGTATACAGTACTGTGTCTTCTCTTCCCAGTCACCATAACTGGCTGTTGCTGAGGTGAGGCCTGTTAGATGCTGTAGGAGACATCAGCTCTTCCTTGAAAAGGGCAGCAGCAAGATTTTAAATGCTCATGGTTATTTGGTACAGCCTCATCCCCAGAGACAGCTGTGTAGCTGTTCTAGCTGGCAGTAGCTTGCTCTGCCCGCTGGGAAGAGATGGGGGCGTGGTTTGTAAAGACCTCTAGTCTGAAAGGCGTCCAGGGGAGGTTACCAGGAGTGACAGATTGTGCCTTAAGGGCATTTGTGATCAACCCGGTTTGTGAGATGGACAAACCCTCTGTTTCCTGAACAGCTGGAAAACAGGTGAGTATCAAGTCTCCCAGTGTGAAGAACTTTGATGCCTGTAAGCATTAGCAGTATCAGCTCTATTGGAAATGTAGAGTCCTAAAGTACATACTCTGGCACTTTACACTGATTTGACAATTGGTCTTTAGGCACTGTAATGAAAGATTTTTTACAACACTACTCTTTGGCTCCACAGGACCCACTGGCAACAGGCCCATTCCCGTTTCCTGAAGGTGGCATCCTGACGCTGAAACAAGACCTTCCCATTCCCTCAGTCTTTCTTATCCACATCTGTGCAAGACCCAGATCAGCTCCTGATCAAGTATGTGTTGTATTCTGCTATCAGACACACTGAAACAGAAACTGCTTCCTGCCTTAAATCTTAGTAGAAGACTATTTGAGTTAATTTTTTGTTAAAAGTACCATGTAAGAATTAGTAAGTAAACAATTCTTCTCTCCTTTGATGAGAAGGCTCTCAAAGGTATAATTCAAGAAAAAGTACTACATAGCAAGTGATAGGAGCCATCACTGAGATGAATGGAAATTCCCGTGGTGGGAAATTAGTAATGCAGGACTGAAAAGTGCAGTATCTTTTTAAAAATCACATGGTATGCTACAAGGCTTGACAAGAGTTCTCCAGTTAATAATGGATAGCTAAAGCTAAAATGGAATCATGGCTGCCGTATTAGACATCTGTATCTGCTCATCAGTCTCACCCATGCTCATGGTAGTACCCAGAGCCTCTGAAGGTCCTCTGCAAAGTTGATGAATGGGGGACATAGGCTACAAAAAGCTACAGAGCCAAGAATTTTGTTTTTACACCTGATCTCAATGGAAAAAAAAAAAAAAATCAAAGCAAATAATTAGTAAGGAAGGGTGAACACAGAAATGTGACCTGGCTGATTGGTTTGTACAGTTTTCTTACATGGGCTTCTGTCTCTGGACAGGTGACTGGTGTTCGTTTGATCCCTCTCACAAAGGGGCAGGTCGTTGTGCTGTGGGATGATGATTGTGTAAAGTCAAAGTGAGTAGCTTTAAAATAAAATGGATACAAATGAGTTACCAACATATTACTCCCTAGGTTTCCACAAGCCCTACAGAGTAAAACAAGTTCACAGATTACTGAATTATTGCTCTTTGATAGACGATGCAGTGTATTTGTCTGACAAAATGAACTGTAGGACCTGCATGCAGAAACTGTGGAGAGGAGCCCTGCTTAATTTGCTGCCTGATCAAAGGAATCTGACTGTTGCTCACCAGCGTTCAGTGGCAGGAAGATTCATGGTAAAAGTTATATTGTCAGCAGATGCCTAAGTGGGATCTTTTACGTCTCTGTAAGGGATGTGAACTGGAAGAGAAAACCCCCAGTTGCTTGCTTTGGTAAACTGGACTCAACTGGAAGCCCTCTGTAGGTGAACTCTGAAAGGTGTTCCAGTGTACAGCCAGATTGCCTCAGGAAGCAGTGACTTAGCTCCTTTTCAAGCCAGTCCCCCATGATTCTTCATCCTTGATAACCCCGATATCTGAGTGGAAGATGCATGACATTTTGTGGTGCTCCATATACGCAAAGTAGCAAGTTAGTCTAGGTGTTCTTCTGCGGGCTATTGAAGCCCTGGTTCTTCCTAATATTGAAAATTCATGCCATCCTACACTTGGTAGGAATGAGTTAACTGAACATTTCTTATTTTTGTCCTTCTTGTTGAAGTAGCCCTGAGACTAGTATTTGATTGTTCAACACATTATCGTTTGTATTTACAAACCTTTCTGGTTTTCTTTTCTAGATGTATAAAGACCTTTGAAGTGGAATTCTCACCAGATGGAAAAACGTACCAGCGGATTAATGCCAAAGACACAATATTCACTCTCTGGGTCTACAGTCCAGGTATGGCAAGAGCACTCCTTTTAGGTAATCTGTCATGTTGATATTGACACTCATGAGTATGTGAAACATTGTTTAGTAACTACTGAAGGCAGGTCACTTGCTAGTAACATACAGAAGTAAGAGCACATCCCTTCCTTCATATTCTCGGTGAGAGTCTTATTCTCAGGGACGAACAGTGGTTGACAAATAGTCTTGAGGACGTTATCAGTAGTATGCCATGGGTAATTGTCACAAAAGCCACTTGTCACCCAGCTGCAGGCCTGGCAAGGTCCCTGAGAAGTTAAGGATCACTTCTGTAGCTGGTGCAGAAATATGCAAAAATAATAACAAAAAACCACACAAAAAACCATGACCAAACCTTGCAACAGAATACTTTACTCAGATAAAACATCTGAATGAAGGAAGGTAGTGGTGTTTTATTTGGGTATTTTTTTGTTTATCTGCAGGGGGAAGCGTGGTTGTGGAGTGGTGGTGGTTAGTTGTAGGTTTGGGGTTTTTTTTCCTTTTTTGTTTTATTTTTTTTTTCTTCTTTTCCTTTTCTTTTTTTTTTCTTTTTTAAGCAAATGCTCTCTAGTCGGCAACATGACCATGCAACAGATACTGATAATAAGCACTGATGAGAGCTGGGTGAAATACAGACAAACCTTGCCTCATACTGATACTATTAAAAAACAATTGAGAGATGTTTTTACCAGAAATACAGGCTTATCTTACCCTGAGAAAGTCTTAACATCAGCAGTGGTTGCATAATAAAAGTTCAGAGCTGTTATTGCAATGTAAAGGCTACACAGGCAAGCAAAGACTGTAAATCATGGCTATGGCAAATCTTTGAAATTATTATTCATAATTATATTATAATATTATATATCTTTTTAAGTGTTTGTTTCAAAACCAACAACAACAAAAAAGACTGCTTGAAAAAATAAGTCTCAGTAGTCCTAATTGCTAGGAACTTCCTCCTCACCCATGATTTCTAGCATTCTTTTTCTTCTAGAATAAAAACACTAAAACACACATGAAAAATCAATTAAATGGATAAAATACCCCCAAATTTATATTGCTTGTGGGTTCAAAGATTCTGCTAAGGAAAGCTGTGTTCTTTGAACTGGATCAAGGATAAAAAGCAGCAGAGCCACAGAACATCAATTCACATACCTTTAAAGTAGGTGGTCCTGAGTAGAGCAGACGGTTTTCAGTCAGCCTGTGTGCTTCTTGTTCTGCTTCTTTGTTGAACCTTTGTTGAACCTTTGTCCCCACATAACCTGTTCCAAAGGCACAATTCAGGCAGAAAAGTAAGTCAGAAAAAAAGATGACTAGTTGTGTGTTGCAGATGTCACAGCCTTCTTCCAAATGGACTGCTGGGAAAGCAGTCCTGTAGCTGTATTTGCAAATCCTAGTAAGTAGAGAGGACATCCTTGGTGAAACAAGGTTAAAAAGCCAGTGCTTGGCCATAAGGAATTTATTATAATTTTTAATCAGACTGGCACAGGCACACTTACTTAGGGTGCAGAACTGATTTCCCCAGTCCGTTCCACAAACCTGCATTTTACAGGAATAGTGTCTGCTTCACATCCTCCTAGTACCACAGGTGTCAGCATTTCACAGTGACCATTTCTAACCTTTTCATTTGCAGGAAGCTCAGTCTCCGGCTTTTACAGAGTGCGTGCCATTGACTACTGGGGGAAGGCAGGCCTGTCCTCTCTTCCTGTGGGGTATGTTGAAGCTTTCAAGTGACCCTGAAGAGTGGTGCCTGGCTTGGTGTCAGAGTGGTGTATGTTCCTTGCAAATGACAACCCCCCAGAAAAATAAACTCCTCCCAGCCTGAGGAGGGAGTATGGAAATGACNAGACAGCATTATCAAAAAACCACAACTGCCAACCCAGCTGGTAGGAGGCTGCCGTAGGACAGGAATTCAGCCTGGTAACTAGGAATTATGGGGATAAATATTTATTATTCTCTATTGTTACACTGAGCTAACAGCCAGGGCAAGCTGAGATTTATAGAGGTTGCAGACTGTAACAGGAACAAGACCAAGTGTGAGTGAGGATGGTAACAAAGGCACATGGAGGACTTGCCTAAGAGTGAACTGCCTGCCTTAGCTGCCAGGATGTCTTGACATCGGGGTTTGATGGAAAAGTGCACAGCAACCAGACACATACAGAGGATGAAGTGAAGGATCCCTTATTCCCTGCTGGTTAGTCACAGTGGGTTATTTCAGAACACTTGCCATGTCTTCAGGTGTATGAGGTTTTTCACCCTCTCACAGATGGGTTTCCACCCAACTCTCTTAGTGTTTGTAACCATTACATGATGCCAGAGCTATTTCCCATATGCAGAGGAGGGGCCATCAGCTCATTCTCGGACAGGAGAAGGCACAGAAAGCACTAGCTTCCAGACTTCCTGGCCTTTTCTCTTTTTTGTTTTTTGTCCAAATCACCTGTTTGGGCTCTGGCTGTCAGGTGCTGCCTCTCTGTGATGGGAGGCTCTAACCCTGAAAGTCCCTCTCTCTCTCCGTTGCTGTCACCTAGGCTGGTGTCCTTCAGCCCTTAGAGCTAACACCTCCCCTCACAGAATGTACGTGACCACTCAGCTCTGCATGGCCAGGAGAAAGCTGAAACACTAGTTAGAGCCTTTTGTGTTTTCATATGACAGGACAGCACACTCTTGAATGTAGCAGAGCTGCTACTTAGGACACTTAGGAAATTAACAAAGAACAGTTTGAGCACCTGTGCTTTGCAAAGCATGTGCACAAGCGTGTGACAGCCCTAGATCATGGGCTGCAGATCACCACTGGCTGTGCTTGCAGCTGCCAAACATTTTGTGTAAACAGCAAAGTTCCCTGAAATTGCAGGGGTGCTGTTTTATTCTTCCCTTTTCACAACTGGCACAGTTTGAGCTGTGCCTTTAACAGGCTTGCAGAGAGAAGGATAATGCCAGTGAAAACAGCCATAGTGTTTTCCATAAGAGGAGTGACTTTGTCATACAAACAAATTCCCTACTGCTCTCTTTGCTGACATCAGCCACCTCAGCAACATAACAACAAAAAGTGCATATTTGATGAAACATTCAGGTCTCAGAAAAAAGAAGTGCCCAAGTTTGCACAGTAGGAGAGAGCTGAACTACCTCAAATACCCTCAACTTTTACAGCACAGAAAAGAAGCATATGCAAAAAGTCAGTGTATGTGAGATGTGGCCTTGTATCTCCTCGCTTGCTGGTTACTTGTTCTTGTGCATGTACTGAAAATTAGCCTTAAAAGATTCATTCTGTCACAGAATTCAGAAGAAGTATTTCTTGTCTCCTTTAATAAGGGGCACTTGTCTCATCCTAGTCTTCCAATTCCTTGTCCATACAGGCAGAACAGAAAAGGGCCATGGAGCCTATGGAATTGAAAACCCTCTCAATTTAAAAAAAGTTACTGAGACATTCTACTTGGATGGGGATAGTAAAAATACATTTTTAAGTTGTGATAATAGCCCCTGAGTGAAGAACAGTTAAGTAAAATCTGGCAATTAACACGTTGTTTTGCTAGTATGAGGTGGAACTACAAATAAAATTATTTGGAGAAATACTAAGTATAGGGTCTTGAGAGATTTTAGTGTGCCTGAAGCAGGGGAAGATAGAGGAGCTGGAGAGGACAGTTCAGTGTGTTAGGATTCCTACTTGAGTAGCCCTTGTGCTTTAAAATTTTCCCACCTTGGCAACCAGAATATAGCAGTCTTTATCAAACCAAGGACTATGCACTAAGTACAGGTGTATTAAACAAAAAAAACCAAAACAAAACCAAAAACAAACAAAAAAAAAAAAAGAAAAAAAAGCTGTAGTGAATAGTATTGATTTTGTTGTGCAGGGATAAAAATGTATAGATGTGCAAACCATGAAAAATAGAAGATTTCTTCTGAAAATCTTCTTTGCTGCTATGATATAAACTCATGCCTTTAAGAAATGAACATGTGTTAACAATTACAGAGAGAAGAAAAGTTGGTATTTCCTGGTATGAGTTTATTTCTAACAAAGTTTAAAAGTTTTGAAATTGTGTTTTCTTTTTTTATCATTAAATGTATACAGAAGAACGCTATTTAGTACTTGAAACTTGAGATTTCTGTAACCATCTGTTGTTGTCTCTGATAGTATTTCCAAAATTGCATGTTTAACTAATCTCCTCTGTTACATGTAGTGATCATTACAGTTTGAGTTTTCAGAAGTGCCCAGTATCCATAGGACTAGGTGTGAATATGAGGTGCTTAGCAGTTCTGTAGTATCATAACCAAAGCAAGACTGCAGAGCACATATATTTCTCTTGCTGTTCATTAATCCAAGTAAGAATATGTAACTGCAACTGCAACATGCGATTGTTTGCCTGTGCTTCAAACAAAAGCTTGTGAGGCTATGTAACCATTTTGCAACTGAAGAATCTTTCAACGGAGTATTTTACATTGTCTAATTGTTTATATGCTACATTTGTTACCATCTTTTGTTCTAGCCAATAAAACTGGTTTTTAGTCTTTCACATGAACCCTGTAAAAACAGGATCTGATCATTGTGTTGTAGAAACTGCTTAAAACTCTTACATCAAAATCTCAGGAAGTAAAGACTGTTCTCAAGGACTGTCATGTTTTAACTCCAGACAGCAACCAAGTACCACACAGCTTCTCGCAGCAGCTACCAGCACAAGGGGTAAAAGGTAGCTCGACTCATGGAAGTTCCAACATTACATAAAACTGAAGCACAAAGGGAGCTTTACCATAAAAAATGTCAAGGCTGAAGTACAAGCCTAAATGCATAGATTCCCTCAGTAACCACAACCTGGGGAAAACTGGTCAAACTCAAGGTGGTATCACAGTGCTTGATCTCAGGACTTGCAGTGTCCTTGCTGGAGGAGGTTCACTGGTGTGTGAAGGACAATATCCTTGCAGGATCCCTCCTGCTGCTGCGCAGTCATAGTCTTTCTGCCAGCACTAAAGGACCTTCTGAGGACAAAACAACAGTCCTTTTAATGCATAAACAATTTTTTATTTTGTCTTGTTAGTGGAAAGTTTGTGCAGGACCTATTATGACTTGGGACCTATGCACACACTTAAAACCCAGGAATAACAGACTGCTTTTCATCAGCCAGTTCAAACAGCAGAGAGAAGATGTCTGACTCTAGATATACCCGAGATGTTTCATGTTGAACTCAACAGAATCTCAAGAGAAGTGTAAATCTCATCAGAATACACTCGTGGCTGCCTGCCCTACCCTACTTTGTCTTTCACATTTCCTGCAGTCATTGGAGAGAAATGGATATGAGGTAACTCCCATCTGTTCATTAGCTCACCACATCACACAGTGAGGACCTGCTTGTGGTCCTGATGGAAACATGCTCCCCCAAGTACAATTCCTGGAGCATGTGAGCTCCGTGGTGTATTCAATCAGAATTGCCGCTATGTTTCTATGATTCTGCAGGCTTTGCTTCATGTGGCTGGGGAAGAATTTCACTGCCTAGCTCATGTAGACAGACTACACCAAGCACAGTAAGGATGCATTTGGTCCTGCATATTGATTGTCTCTTCTTGCTACAACTCTCATCTGCTCTGGTCATACAATTACTGTAACCATAGACGTTAAAAATCCCACTTCTCTAAGACTGATAGTGTTGTCTGAAAGTTCTGGCCAAAGGCCATGTTTCTTCAGCTAAGGGTTAGCATTGTCTAATCAGTTGTTATGCAAGTCCTAAGTTCACAGATTTCCACCCCAGTACTTCCTGCTGGGAGAAGGGTGCTAGTGGAGAACATTCAATCAATGCACTGACCTTGTACTTAGTCCAGCAGAAAAGGCTGATATTTTTTCAACGCTCAGTAGTTCCCTATCTGTGTGGGCTTTTGTTAGCATTGCCTGCTAGTGCTCCTCTGTTTCTGTCCTTAGCTTTTAGGTGGTAGTTCACAATCTTGTTCCCTGCCAGGGTCACTTCCCCTAGACCTGAAGAGCGAGGACACCTTTGTTCAGTGGGTTGAGAGCCTTACGAGTATTGCCAGGAAATCCTGGGAAATACAAGTTTGAGAGACTTTGCTGCATCCCTGGGATGATGTCTCTGGTCCTAGAGAGTGTCTCTGGTCTTTGGTTTCTATGTTCTTTCCAATTACTGTAGGTAAGATTGTGCAAACATCTTGCAGAAGCTGTTTAACAGTGCAGTGCTCTGAAGGTCTTCAATCTCGTGCCACACACCTTTTGGAAGCCTCAGCAGTAGGGGCTGTTCAGCTTGGTCTTACCTCTGTGCTTGGTAATTATAACTTGTAAAAATTTGTGTAGTTGACAAACTGCAGGGTTCAGCAGGGTGCTGGAGTGTTCTAGTTTGGTATTTTTATTACTAGGAAAGAAAAAGTGAATGTGATTTTCGTAAAAGCTGTGGGAAATACATGTCAGTAATGCTGGCTCGGGCTACCCTTTTTCCACTTGGAGATTTTTAGGTACTCTTCTTTTGTTTTTCTCTATCTATGAAATCTTGGCCAGAAAACCAGTCTGTTCTGTATCTTTCAGTTCTATACCTTTCCGATACTGAAAACTGGATTATGAAGGCAGAGGGGAGCAAATTACTGGTAATGCCATTAGAAATGCAAGCACCTGCTCGTTTAAAACAATGTCCAGAGTTGTTGAAAGTAGCATCTGTTTTATTGCATTTGTGGTTCTCCCCTTGGGAGCCTTGCTGCAGGTAGCTGTGCCTCAGACATGCTCTCCAGTCCTGGTTTTGGCTGGAGCCATCTCACTGGCGTGCCTGCACCCTGCCCTGTTGCTGGCTCGCCTCAATTGCTGGCTGGACTTTGGAGGTGAATCCCACACTTGCCCTGTCACCATGCTCTCGTCTGATGATGAGCACTGTCAGGGGACCTGCCCCTCTCACCGTCCTTGCCCTGCTCCCCTGCTGGGGAGTGACATACCCTGCCTGTGCTGGGAACACCCTTGGCTGCTGTCTCACCTGTCCTCAGTGAGCATCTTTAGTCTTTCTGCTCCCCAACAGACAGGACAGCAGGTAATAAAAACCAGTTCCAGAGGTGCCTTTATTTCAAAAACATTTATTGACAAATGCCACATTAGGTATTCCATTGAAAATTCAAATATCACTATTATATTGCACACAGTTTACAGATCCCCCAATATTTTCATGTGTTTTTGAGTAAAAACACACTATTCCATACTATGATTTTTTTTATTATTAGTTGAGTGGCAACTTCAAGACCAAGAGGTCTGGTTTCTGTGCTTAAGGATAGGATCAGAAGCGTACTTTTAGCAGGCCCCTGGAAAGAAAGAAAAGTAAACTTTAGTCTGTGTAAGTAAATTTGCAAAGTGCTTTAACAGCCTTTTAGTCTCCAGTGAAGCTATTGCTACAACCTTCTCAGGGTACTTCTGAATCACAGTACAAGACTTGGAAGTGGGTTGCAGAAGTTGCTATTCACATTGCTCTGTGTCTATCGGCACAGACTCGGGCAGCCTTTCCCAGCTAGCCATGGGCTTTCAGCTTTCCTGAGTGCCTGGCCACGACCCTGCAAACCACCTGCCTTCCCTCTGCTACAGGAAGCAGTACGGAGGGGAATGGGGCAGGGCTGGCCATGCCATGGCCACAGCCTTGGATCATGCCAGTGCCTGCTCTGGAGTGGAGGACTGGCTGACACAATGATGTGCTGTTCAGGTGGCTTTAGCTGCCATTCCTTGTCCCACAGTGTGGAATACATGTGTTACGTGGCTTAGTAAAGGGTCACGGCAAGGCACTGAGGATGTGAGGGGTGTGGGTACTCAACTGCCAGCAAAGAGGAATTTCTGCCTCCAGCATAGCCCTGAAAAAGTATCTGCCTATCTCATGGACAGCATTTGAACTAGAAGATCGGTTCCTGTACCTCCAGAAAAAAGTTCTCAAGATGGGCTTTATACATGGTCTGTTTGCATGTATGTGGTGCAACTGCTGACTCCCACTGCCAGCAGACACAGTCAGAAATGCTGCTCAGAGCCCCTCACCCCTGCTACTCAGACCACACAGGACACAAGTCATGACAGTGCTAAGGAGTGTGAGGGCGGTCCTTCCTGGAGGCACCTTCTCATCCTTTCCTGGAGGACACTGCACAGACCCAAGGTAAGCTACTATTATGCAAGTGGCCAAGACAAGCATTTCCAAGTGCAGAAACACTGGTTTGTTGCATCCATCCCTGTCCTGTCCATTACAGTAACAAGGCTGATCCTGTGGTCGTGTACCAGTTTCAACATGCGGGATTCCTGTAAGTAGCAATCTTAAGGCTGCAGAACCAGTCTGTAGCAGGCTCTTGCCCTTGCATGGGTTTCCCTTTGTAGCTCTTTTCCTATTAGATCTAACATTAGGAAACAGTTGCTAAAAATGAACAGCTGAGTTTGCTGTGGTTCTGTCACATTAATAGCAAGTGCAATCACCTACTGTACAGCTCAGTGAGTTTGCTTAGTAGCCCCAAGTACCTGACTGAAGCACAGGCTGGAACTGGCCAGACATGCAGATTTCTTCCTGCTTCTGGCGCACAATGCGCTGGATGGCTGGGGGGAGGCCACGGGGATTGCGTGAGAAGATCAGGGAATAGCCGTCATCACAGGAGCCGTCCTCCTTCAGGCTGCGGCAGGCATAGGTGATGGCATAGTTATCATAGTCGGTGTCAATCACCCAGTAGTTGTCCCCTGAAACATCAGAACACGTGCGTTTGTCACAGTGGGCAAAACAGGGCAGAGGTAGATCCTTCAGCAGGGAGATGACAAACTTCAACACATGGCAGGGATAGCTTTCCAAAGGATCTATAATCATGTCACACATCCAGCTTATCTCCACACCATGAAGGGAAGAACTGGGACAAGCACAGGGCATCTTGAGACCATGTTTTTCCCCATGATGCTCAGTGCATTTTCACCTTTTGTTTCTTAGGCTAGAAGTGTTAGGAGGACTAGGATTTTCTAAGTTTTCAATGACAAAGTATCTCTATGTTGCTCGCTCAAGCATGGTGGAAGAAGGACATACAGTGCAGATTACACTTCCTATACAGGAAGCCTCAGTAAAACTTTCCTCCTGTTTTCTAGCCTTGCTCAACTAAGCTTTTTTTTGGTGTGGCTTTTGTGTACTAAGTGAATGTATTTCTTTCCTACACATTAGAAGTCCTCCCCAGCTTCCACAGCTGGAGAGCCACAGCTATCGGAGTCTGAGGCACAAAGGATGGGCTTTGAGGGGTGCCTAAATGAGGTTCAGCGTGAGCAGTTTCTGAGAGCAGTACTTAACACCTCCATTTCTTTGAGTCCAGTTCTGTCTGCCTGAGGAGAAATGTCTTGTTGCTGGGGTGCAGCTGTGGGTCCACCTGTCTCCTCTATTCAGCTGTAAGGAATACAAGGATGACTGACCTCAGCGTTTTTATAACACCCACAGGAAGTATTTATATATTTATAACGCCCAGGAAGTATTGCTCCCCCAGGTTCAACACACACTTGGCTGTACAAAATCCATATGTGTGGCCCAATGCCTCTAAGCCTCCATGTTAACGTACATGGCGGATAAGAGGGATCTCTGGGTAGTCTCTGGATGCTGCCCTTTCTGTGGGTGTAAAATTCACTGCTTGTATAAAGCAGGTCCCCCAAAAAAGGATGTTTTGGCTTCACTTGGAGCAATCTGAGCTGAACTGTTTTTCCTGCTTGTATATTGAAACACACATTTGGACAGCTGTAAGCAATTGACTAGCATCAGGGGCTGGAGAATTTCACTTACCACCACTGGAGAGGTAGCTGGCCAGTCCCTGGTAGGTCATATACATTTTTGCTGGAGTGGTTGGGTCAGGTACTGTATACTGAGCAGCCATGTCAGCACAGATCACCCAGAAACTGCAATGAGATCCATAAGACTCGAGTTAAAACCTGGCAGCATGAGAGCTTCAAATGGGTGTCCCTCACACAGGACTTGGGCACAACTGTCTCAGGCGTGGGCATGGCCCTCCTTAATGCAAAGTCACTGTCATTAAGTAATGCAAATCTGCGACACCCTGCCGTCACTGTGGTGATTGCTGCTGCTGTCTGGTCCCCAGGTCTGCTGCACGGCTACGCTGTGGCTGGGGCAGTGCCCTGACCCTCCTTCAGTTTGGTAGGCATTTTACAACCTTTTCTGTACAAGCAGATAGCCACCAAGAATGATAATGAAGGTGGTTTCTTGGCTCCCTGCTAGCAGTCTGCAGGGTGAGCTGACCTGCATTTGGGCTCATTTGGGGTCAGTAGCTGTGCCCCAGGCAGAAGAACGAGTTGGCTCTCCCCTGTCTAGCCTTTCCCAGCAATATGAGCACAGGGATGTCTATTACAAGCACAGTATTAGTTACAGCCCCTCTGCTAAGCTTGTGAAAAGCCCTCACACAGCCTTTGAGACACCCTGTGGGAGTCCATTTGTTCCAATACCTTTCTCTGTTTGGTATCTCTTTGCTTTGAATGCCAACCACATTTCAACACTGTCAAGCATTACCTGGATTTATGAAACAGTGGAAGGGTCTTCATTCCCCTCTTTGCTCAGGCTGCGCTTCCCCTTACCCTGCCTTTGCAGAACTAAAATTTAAAGCAGCCTTGAGACCCCATTTGTTTCCTAAAGAGTCCTTCCAGAAATCTTCCTACTTGCACTGTGTGGCATGCCTGCAAAGCTTCATTTGCGCATTCCCAAAATATCCTGGAGTGCTGTGCTGTTGAGATGTACAAAGGTTCATAGCCACCTGCTACTGCTAGCCAATTGGAAGCTGCAGATTTTCTTTTCTGCACTCAGAAAGCTATTTAATCTCTTTACATGCTGTAATTCCTTGTAGTAATCATGAACAGGTAAAACTCTAAGCTTCCTGCCATCTGTCCATTCAGGCATTGCAATTACATCTAAGAGTTAACCACATGTTCTCCTCAGAAACCTGTCTAGCACTGTGTTGAGATGTCTGTGAAAGTAATGCTCCTCTCTTTCCCCATAACCTTTCAGTGAAGTGAGCGTTGTCCTGCCCTTGCAGCCCCACAACCTTCATTAGCTCCTTTGCTTGATTGCAATTAATTTATCTAACTACTTCATCAATCAAGATTTGACTTAATAATTGACTTTGTGCTGTAATTTTGTGGCCTGAGCCAGGCTGAGAAGAAATTCAGTACTCAAAAGTGTCTAATTTCTGGCTTCTAATCTAACACCTTGGCTAAACTTCTCTTTTTAATGAAGAAAACCCAGCCATGCTGTGTGTTCAGGATAGATCACCATCCATGTCCCCCTCATCCAGTACCTCATGGCAGCAGCTAGGACTGAATGTCAAGAGAGCTCACCCAAAAAGCTTCACTCGGCCTTTGGAGGATGCTGTCATTGTGCCATCTTCCTCCACGGTGTATTCAGCAGAAATGTTGTCCTGAAGGAAAAGGCCTTCTGGATCCTTCTTGGCCAGAGCATACCATTTCCCTGCATACTGTCATGGAAAGTGTATTAATATCTGGATTAACCACCATGGCAAGATTAGCACAAAAACCATTTTGTGATCAAAGTGCTTTTTTATCTTCCCGTTGCCTGATAAATACCAGTCTAGAGTTTGGGTGGGAATGTAGCACACAGATCCTACAGTGCTGCCTGATGAACCCTCTGTGCCAGAAGGAACGGGTCTAGCAGCTCTGCAATGCTGTGTGCATGTACTCATCAAGTGAGACATTCCCATCACAGTGACCCCACACCAAAAGCATCTCCCATCCTCAGACGTCTTCTGAGAGACTGGTTCCTGTTCCTCTTCAAACCCCTGCTCTTCCATGAAATACAATACCAAATTCAACAATATCAAATCGCAGGCACAAAGACTGTAGCAAGCTGGCTGGGGACAATCTTTGTGGCTTCCAGGGGCCACAGCTGATCTCTGATAGGGAAAAGGGTCTACCTAGCAAGGCAGAAAGTGATGACTATGTATTCAAAACAAGGAGAGGGTGTGTTGGGGAGAGTAACAACAGAGAGAAATGGGATGAGATTAAGGGAAAGAATATGTTCGTGCAGAAAATGGGCCCTGGAAAATGTACAACAAGCATCTACTGAAATGGAAACAAGATCTGAACAGGTGACTGACAGAGAGGAAGACCCTTAAAAGTTAACATTATCAGTAGAAATGCTGAGAAGACCAGGATCTAGATTTGTCAAATTTGATTCTGCAGTGAAATTAATGAAATCTGCTAGGCAGGTTATATGCTTAAGCCTGCAAGCCCTTAATTCCCAAATACACGAGCTGGAGCGAAAACTTTGACTTTTTAAAAGTGGGATATTCCCAAAGCTCTCCCTGGACATGGTTTGTTTCCAGCAAAGCCAATCTTGTATAAAGAAAGTGTACACCACATCCCAGATGCCCCTGGAATTGTAGTGTTTGCTGACCATTAGTTAAAATCAGTACAACACATATGTTTGGTCTTTTCCAACAGCAAGTTAACCCTCATTTCCTCCTCAGAAGCACAAATGATATGCCTAAATGAGAGTCAGTGTTCAGGATACCAGACAAGGTAAGACTTCTGCTTGCTGTGACTCCCAAGAATGACTGGTGGTGGATGCAAGCACCCTAGGGCTTGTGCTTGAGGGTCCTCTCTGATGTGGATCTAAATTGTTTCTTTCACGGAACTGCTCAAAGCTCAGAGCTGTGCTGAGCTAACAGAAGATGACCTCTCAGAGTAACATCTCTGCTTTCAAGACCAGTTTTACCATAATGTTCAGAGGGTTAAACAGACTGAGAAAAGCAAGCTACAAGGAACCGGGTCTGCAAGACAGCATATGAAAGAAGTTAAATTTTGGTGAAGAACCCATTTAGATGGACAAAACTCATAACCTGGAAACACAGTTTATATGTAAAGCTTCTTCGCATGTACTATTGAAGTAACCATAATTACCCTTTTTGGATCAAAATTGTCTTTCACAGCGAAAGACTCCACTGCACAGGTCTGAGCTAGGCTGTATTCAACAGTGTAGAAGACCGAGGCCAGGAAAACGTACTGTGCGTATTTCATTCTGCAAGACAAAAGCAGACATGGGAGTTTATTTCATGCAGTAGGTGGAGGTGCTACATAGTGCTACAGATGCATGTCCATCATTTTAAAACTAGTTTCTTTCCATACTAAGTAGACAAACAACTCTTCCACTGATACTGAGTCATTGTGGTGCCTAATTTCAGCCAAAACTGAACATCAATGGAAATTACTTTGCAAGAGTATTTTGCTTGCCAGTAGTAGCAATGCAGTTCATGGTATTTTTGTATTATAAATCAAGCCAGACTATGGATAAGGTCAGTAAGAACTGGTAAAAACATTGAAGTGTTTCGAATTTTGTTTTCACAGGAAGAAAAAATGTTCTGATGGGCTCTGGCAAAGCACTGTGCATTGTAAAGATGTTGTTTCTGATTATTTCACAGTGAATGTGCACTTTGCTTTCAAGGCAGCAAAGCCATGTTCTTTATCATCAGTTCTCATGACCAAAACAGGCCTTTTCTAGGTGCCAGTTCTAATGGCATAATACACCTTGGTATTGGCTACCCTCTGACCGTTCCTTCAACAAACAAAACAAATAATATTAATTCTCTAGAGGCTTGGTTTGTCATTGCAGCACAACCACTAGGTGCCCATGGCTTTATTTTTCTCACTGGGTATCCCAGCTCATCCATATCCCAGTATATTTGTTTCTTAGAGTTTGGGAAGAGAGCACCTTCATGATACATTCTTGCAGAGTATTTGACCCTGAAGACCTGTCCTGATGCCAAGATAAAACAGCTACCTGATGCTTGTCAGCACCATCCAAGCTGAGCTACCAACCCAGAGCCCAAACACCCAAGCAGCTACTCTGTTCCTAGCTGCTGCCATGCAAGCTGCACTTCCCTGCTGCAAGAGATGCCAGTCTGATCCATGTCTGCTGAAGAGAGACCTACCTGCTGAGTAGAGATGTTGGAGATCCTTGAGACTACTCTGCTTCAGTCTTTGGGCTGCAGGAGAGTTTTGTGTCAATTGTCCTCCAGCTCCCTTTAAATAAGGAATCTGCAAAGTCACTAATTGGTTATTTTTGCTCGTGTGCCTGAATAAAACACTTAATCTTGGATAATCCATTATGTAAAAACCAACTGTAATCCTCACACTGGTGGGTCTGACTGCTATACTAATACAAACACAGCTTTTACATAATGGGAAAAGCTGCCCAGAAAGCTAATAAATCTGCTGATTTGATTGTACCACTGCTTTGTCTCATTGAAGTCTTTCTGCTTCTAACACGTTAGGAGAATTAGAGAGACACTTGGACTGTACACACGCATCTCTATAGGCACATGCTCAAGTTTGACAACTTGCATGGAACAGGTACATAATTAGCTCTTCCAGTACCAGCATCATCAAATTAAGGTGATCCTTGCAAGAGAAGGAAGATATTATGCGTTACTTACATGTGGGAGGGGACAAAAAGATGCAAAAATGCAGTTTTGCCCTCATGTTCATATCAAAATCTTGGCAGTCGTCAATTCTCTTGTGCACTGAAACAGTTTTATGTACATTTCTTCTAGCTAATTTTGTCAACATTTCCAGTTACATAAATAGTACAGCTCTCTCCTACCTAAAATGTTCCTTCATGGGGATACAATACATCACAAAAAGACAAGAAGGCAGAAATCACTAGATGAGTACTTTTGGTAGCAAACCATGCCTGTCATTCTCACGTGCCTGAAGGATTTCCCCAAATGCAAAGGCTGCTCCTGTACTCTTCCTCCCAGTCTCACCTGGGAGCTCTAAGACTTCAGGCATTCAAGTAGGAGTTGCCAGTATTAGCAGTTATTCCTCATGCTGGGTGCTAAGTGCTGGGGAGCCTTGGACATAGCCACTAGAGACACCCCTGTAATTCCTATGGAGTGAGCCCAGAAGTCCTGAAGCTTTTGGTTCTGATCCAACAGTCTGGACTTCCACAGTGAGGCTAAAGCCTTCTGGATGTTTTGGGCTTGCTCCAGTGATCACTTACCACCTCTTGCCCAGGAATTCCTGAACAGAAGCACACAACTTTGCCCTGTAGCTGGTGTGAATTGTGTAACTTTCCAGGCAGCTTGTTTAGGGCTGGGCATTGTCTGGAAAACGCTGTCCTTGCTTGCTGCTTTGATCTGGCCTCTGTGCAGCTTCCATTCATGCTTTAGAGGGAGGCAGTGGTACTTTGCGTGCAGCATGGTGACTGAACCTACCCTGTCCATGCTATCTGCGTGTCTTCAGAGGCAGCCTGGGCAAGTCCACCCAGGAATGAGCTGATGGTAACTGGGACTGCTTGGCCACTTAAAGAGTCACACAAAAAGTAACTTCTTAAACTGTACTTCAGGGCTAGATGCCCATTAGATCTTAAAGGGACTGGCACTGGATATGAGGTGTGCTCTTCCACCCTGACATGGGGACTTGATGGAGAACAAACTGCAATGTTTTCTGTAAATTAGAGGGCTTCCAAACACTTACCACTTCATCTGTTTCCAACAAAACAGATTAGTTTATGTCCATGTGAGACATAGGTGACGCTCAAAGCCATGCTTAGATGAACCACTTAATCCCCTGGGGATTAGACACATGCTAATAATAGCTAATCACAGCACAAGATTTTGGTTGGTGAGCATAACATCTGTCACGGCATTATTTGCCGTTTGGAGCAAGAAGAAAACAAAAGCAAATTTACCTTCATTTTTGCGGTATTATGGTAATTTGTGCTGGGCATAGGAAAAAAAAAGGGAGGAATCAAAGCACTGAAACATACTCCTGGGCTTGTTGAATTTGATGTAACATGAAACACATTTGCTAAAAACAAAGATGCCCTACTGGCTTTGGTTGTCAGAGGAGATACCCAAGAGCCTGTTCCAGACATGCTCATCAAAACTGGCTGGTTTTTAGTAAAAGAGGTGGCCTGACCATTCACTGCACTGAACTCAGCACAAGGCTAACTGGTAGTTTTAATGACTTGCAACAAAACAGGTGTGCAGATGAGATGGTTAATCTTATCTTCTTCTCTATCCTGTGAAATACAGCAGCAACAGTTTCGGATTTCCTGTCCCTAGCAGGTCCTCCTCCTTTTGCCTTATTATTGGAATAAGCATTGGGTAAACTGCTCTGGAAATTACTGCAATTGCACTGCCATCTTAGATTTAGTAACTTGTGCTGCTAGCTCAGCAGCCAGTGGCACAGGATGAGAGCTCTAAATATGCTCCTGCACCTGGCACTAAGTTCCCTGCTGTCCAGTGGGCAATCAAGTTGTGGGCTTGTTTGCCAGGGCACTGGAGAACAGCTACATATGTGTGCGCTCTGAGTCGTCCTGACAGCTGCTGCTGTGGCTATTGCACCCTGAGTCCTGGGGACTTCATGCTCTTGCTTCAGATCTAATTCGTGCTGCTGAGGATGCCAGGCTGCTTTTTGGGGATGTCACATGCTTGTGCCTGCATTGCTGGAGAACCAGTCCGAGGTTTGCCAAGGGCTAAGAGGACAGTGATAATCTACTCCACTGCTTCCTTAGGGCAGGAGGCAGGAGAAGTAAGGCTTCCCCATAGTGGGACACCACATGAAGGCTGTGGACATAGAGGTTTTCAGTTTCTGTGACATTCGCTCAGAAATGCTGATCTTTTCAAAGGAAGAGAGTTGTGCAATACAGATGAAGAGGAAATAATTTGAAGTTTGTTCTTCTGTGGTTCAAGGGTAAGATTCTTGGGTGTGTTATATAATTAGGTTAAAAAGGCATCATAAATCACTGCCTTAGGACTTTCAAGGCGATATTCAAATACCTCACAGTTTTAAAAGATAGGAACTGAAAGACACCTTTCCCTTCTGAAAAATGATAGTGTAATTCTTGCTGAATGTATTGACTAACAATTGGCAGAGCAGGGCCTTACAGGCTCCCATGCACACAACCCATCTCAGACAAAGGCACACACCTCACCCTGTTTGCAGGTGAAACGGGGCTGCTCAAAGCAAGAGAAGTTGTGAAGCCTCAGCCTCCCTGCCACGATGGGTGGTCAGCCTGGAGGGAATGGTTTTCTCAGAGCCATTCACAAGAGCTTGCAGAAAAATTAAGTTGCAGCCGCTCTTCCAAACCCTTCAGCATCTTGCTGCCTTGGTAGAACAGGGTGAATGCAGAGCTGGCTAAAACTCTCTCCTTCAGTGGGGCTTTAGCACACCACGATCTGCTGGCTGAAGAAGCATATTGGGTTTTGTGCCACCTCCTGTTTTCTGCACAACTGTATGGATGGTTGTTGCAGCTTCATCAATGAGCTGCTGGATTTCCTCTCCAACGCATGAGTTTCCCAAATGACCTGTTACTAATCTCTACCAAAAGACCATTCAGGCCTGAGGCAACCTCATGAAAAGGAGACCTTTTGTGGCCATCGGATAAAAAGATGAACGTTTTGTTTGTTGTTTTCTAGTACTTACAGGCATACTGTTGACATATCTCTATACATATCTAATATTCACTACTACTGAACCGATCTATTTCCAGACATTGTCAGGCTTATTCACTTTAGTTGCAACATTGGTTTAAAGTTACAACATTTGCCTTTTTGGTGCCAACCTGCCAGGTCCTGGGGGGGCAAAGACCAGACCTTTCAGCACGAAAAGACTGGAGGGTCTGCCATTTTGTTTTGGACAAGGAGGGCAGCATCTGCAAACAGAAAAAGAGCTCAGATCTCTGGAGATAAGGTCTTTACACTTGAAAAGATCTCTGACATATCTGTATGGCCTGATCCTATTCTTCTCCTCAGCGAAGATGGGAGGGAGGAAGGAGATTGTTTCCTTCAGGCAGCAGTAGCCTCTCCCACACTTCACAATGAGGTAACAGACCGGAGTCAATTTAATCCCTGGTGTTATTCCAAGGATGCCTTCCAAAAACCAGGAGGCACAGAGGTTGTGTGAATATCCCTGAAGGTATAAACCATGCATGTAGTATTCTCTTTCCTTTTCTGTACATGGAACAGAAACAGCTTAACACAAAAAATGCAGGAATAAATGAATAGGCTCTAAATGGTTGCAAAGCATGATGTAACAGGAGACCATATGTCCACATGTTTCAGACAGTAAATTCTGCCTCCAGATTATTGCACCAGATTACTCCAATGGGATATATACAGCTCCTTACATAGCATGCATCTCAAGGTGCTTTACAAAAGTGATACTGCTGGCACAGAGCTTGAGTGGTTATGGATAAGCCAGGATGTCCATGCAAGCCCTGATGATGGATTTAAAAGCTAAAACCAGAAGCACAAATTACAAAAGCCAAGGAAATCTGTATATGCATGCAGTCAAAAGCCATTAGCTGGGCACCTGGCCTTACAAGGTGTTAGAGGACACAGTTTCCATGTGCAACAGAAGGTGCAAGGAGAGAAGGTTTAGGTCAGAGCACCTTTCTGCACTCCAAAGGGAGGGCAGCTGTGAACACAAGGCTGATTAGTGAGTCACAGAGATAGAGAATAAGCAAAGGTTTTCACATACAACTGCACTTCATTTTCACATACAACTGCACTTCATCTTTCTATCTCTGCTTCTTCTGTAGGAGAAATGGATGGAAATATGTAGCATGGGGAAACAGAGGAATTTTCTACACTGTCAAAAGCAAGGAAATTATATTTTTTTCATGGAGGACGTTTTTTGTTTATTTTATGCTTTAAGCAGCTGATCTTTAAAGCTGCAAGGCTTTAGGTAGTGTAAGTCTTCCGTAGATGGAAAAGTTCACTGTTTTCACCATGGCATGCTTCTCATCACTTACACAGGAAAATTATTTATTTAAGGACAAGCCCAGAGGTTCCAGTCAAATCTCAGAGTCACACAGTGTTACCACCTCTGTAAATTTACAGCTGGAATACTCAGCCTGAAGACCAAGCTTTCATCTGCTTCAGACTGAGCAATAAGCTGGAAACACTGAAAATTGCAGGGTTGCCTTAAAGAGAGAGGCCCATTAAAAATACCAGCATTGCAGCCACCTCTGCTGCAGGAACCAGACACTAAGCATCCCTCTGCCCACAAGAAGAGAAGGAAGAGAAGGCAGGCTGCAGTGTATCCCATCATCAAAACCTCTGCAGGACTCACTGCAGTTCTGTGCTTGCAGGCCTGGCAGGGGAGCTATGGCCACTCCTGCTGGGACCGGTGAAATTCCTGTATGACCACCCCTGCTGCTGGTCCCTGGAATAGAGTACTTGCTCCCTCTTTGCTGCAGCCTTGTGTCTGCCCATGCTGCAAACCTCTTTATCCTGTTCTGACATGTGCACTGAGACTACACAGACACTCCCAAATTCTTCTTATGATTTCTGGGCTTGAAATCTTCTTACCCATGGTGGCTATGCTTGTTCCCACCCTTCTGGTTCCACAGCTTTTTACAGACTCAGTAGCCCTTTTTAATTCCTCATTACTTGCTCTTCCATTACTCTTGAAGTTAGAGTCATTTTCTCTGCTCCCTTCCTTTTCTGCTAAACAATCCTTCTCTCTGCCTTTTTTACCCTCAATTTTGTGGCCACCATATTTCCCACAAATCACTTCCCTCATTTCTCCCCTGTGATGCTGTCCTCTTGTTCTGCAAACATCTGCAAATCTTTCCTCAGAGCCTCTTCTCTTTTCTTCCTTATTTCTTCATGATACTGCAAAAGCAAACCTACTTCTGGGTACATCTGAGTACATATTTTTTTCATTAGTGTTCTTTCTAAGAGATTTCATATGTCGTACCACTGAGCTTTCCTTAGTTCCATACCCAGAACATTTTGGGAAGAAACTTGGGAAGGAAGTATTTTGTGCACATGGCTTAGTTTGAGAAGAGTTTAATGATCTTTTTAGTCCTTCAGCTTCACAGAACATTTGATGAATGAAGTAATCTTCTTATTCAAGGTTCACTGATTTGTGCTAAGAGCTTTGGATACAATCTGTCAATTGAAACATAATAAACTCATGCAGACTTAGGACAGAAATTGCCACTGCTACTGTATTGTAGTATTTTTTATCAGAGCCATCTCTCCATGAAATTAAGAATAAGAGCATCTGAGCATATTTACAACATACACAAGGAAGAGGAAGTCAAGAAGGCACATCCAGCCTGTGGTGACTTACAGGCTCAGGTACATTTACAGTCTCCTGGCATGGCAGAGATACATTTCCTCACAAATATCTCCCCAAAAAAAGTAACAATCAGACTTGACAAACCCCAAACTGCCCTGTGTTCTCTCAGAAACCCACCTCCTTTCTATGAGAACCATTCAGATGGAAATCTCTGACTAATTCCTGCAATTCAGCAATGCAATACAGAAAGTTGTATGCTAATTTTAAGGTAATTCTCCAAAGGAATTAATAAGTTGAGGGCTGATGTTCCTTTGTCATGACAAGGTGGAGTCAACATTCTGGCCAAAATGCAAGCCAGTGACAAAGTGCTTACCCTTTGCAACTGGACTGCCAGCAGCACACTTCCTCCTGTACACAAAAGTGCAAGGGATTTATACGTTATGGCAAACATTTAATGGTCTGGCTACAGCTCATCCATCGACTGTCCTGCCAGCAGGGAAATACAGGTGTAGGACAACCAGCTGCTGCTCATGGCATTTTCTGCAGACCTAGAGTTTGCTGCTGTGCTCCTGTGTGTGTCAGATTGCTGTACTTCTGTGTGACAGTCAGATTGCACAAAAACGAGTTTGTCTTCAGCTGTGCTCATGCACATGTCCCAGCTGACACATCTCCCCACTGCTGCCATCCTGCACCTCTGTCAGGCTCCTACCAGCTCCAGGGGCAGGACTCGGCACTTGCCCAGGCTGCAGGAGGTTCTCCAGCCCCTGAGCTCCTGATGAAGGGTAGCCCAGGTGCACTCTGCCCCTGGTCCAGCCCAAACCAGCTTGACCACACGTGTGGACAGGAAGACTGTGGCAGTATCCCACCCACTGGTGGCTGCACTAGCTGGGACCACAGGCCGGGAGTGGGGACCAGCAGAGTCTGGGGTGAGAGCCCAGGTGGCAAAGTTGTGCTGGGGTGGCGCCTAAATGTCCTTGGAGAGCCACAGAGGGGAAGGACAGAGGGAGGATGCTGAGCAGGACCCATAAGGTTTTGCACGCTAGCCCTGCACGTGGGAAGTGACAATCCATGTGCAGCTGAAGGAGGGGGCCAGACTCTGGGGGACAGAAAAAGACCCTGGCCCAGGAGGGGCAAGGGACATGGCTCTGATCCTTGCTGGGCTCCCATGGCTACAGGCAGGAAGGCTTATTCTTGTGTACAAGCAGGTGGCATGAGAATATTACATGTTAAATCAGATAAGCTGCAATCTCGTTATGCCAACAGATGAGTGGGTCAGAAAGGTTTGAGCATAGCTGTCAATACAGCACCCTGTAAGGATAATGTCTAATCAAATTAGTCACTTGCAGCTCCCCTCCCCACAGCCTCTTGGTTAGGGGGAAAAACAATATTCCCATGAAGGAGGAGCATGAAGCATCTTAGCAGCCTGAACACCGCCAGCACTTCCCAACCCTCTTTCTGCTTTCCACATATTGTCTGCACCCACTGCTTTGGACACAGTCCCACTAATGGCCCTAACATTAATGCTTCTCTTGGGCAGTATGTTTTGCACCACATCAGCAAGATGATTTTTAGCCAACAAATTTTCAGTAGTTTTCATCCTAGGACTAGGGAGAGACTGTCATATGAGTTGTTGGGAGGAGAGTAATTTTATTTCCAGAAACGCCAGCTTCTTTTCCCAACTACCAGCCAAGGCTTTGGGGCAGCCTTAATATTTGAGGTTTCCAACTGGAACAGTGTTTAAATGACATCTACCAACACCCGACAAAGCAGAGGTCTTATGCCAATTCTGCAATTTGGTTTTAAAGCTATTGGAAGCAAGTTCGTGCAACCACACGTGTTTAGATATTATTATGCTGTGTGACAGTCTAGTACAAGTTTCCTAAAATAGCAGCCTCATCCTCCTCCAAAATCCTCCATTGTCTGCCTAAGTCCATTCAAAGAACATTATCCTATTGCAAGCTTAGGCTGTATCCACCTCAGTTATCATTGTTATGCCAGCAACAGTTGTCATGGTGCCACTTGAGTACCCCTGAAGGCCTAGGGAGCACTCATGCTTTTTTGCACCATGCTTATAATTCTGAGTACATCAGCCTTCCAGAGGGGTTGCTCTGGCCCCGCTGGCTCCATTTGCAGAGGTGATTTAGATTCCCACCTGCCATTCCTACATGATTTAAATTGCACAGCAATTACACAGCCCTGGCTTGCCTTAAGAAATATTGCCTCAGTTTCTGTACTTCTACAGCCGTAAACATCAGTACATTAGGATCTTCATTCTTCCCCCTTGTTAAGAGGAAATTTTTTTGCTGAATTTCAAACGCTGAGTACAGCAATGGGAACTGATTTCAGATCTTTCATATTTGGAGCCTGCAGTATCACTGTTGGACACTGTTTTTCTTACAAATGTTTTGAAAGGAAAACCTTTATCTTGAACTGAACACAACCTTTCACACCAAACAAAGTATGAATATCTGGAAGGTTTGGATCCAAAAGAGGGCCAATTTTGATTCAATATGAATAGTTCACCCATTTGCAAGTTTTCAGCTCCCAAACAACAACTGAGAAGCACATACAACAGTTTTCACACCCCTTAGTGCTAAACCTTTTCTTTGTAGCATGTTACCAATCCCAAAGGATCTTCAGTTCAGACACAGGGCATCCTGAGTACATCCCCTAGCTGCAGAACTCTGTCCTGTGATACCCACTTCATATCGTTCCTGGACATATGATCATTCATATGATTCCTGGACATTGAAACGTTTCTGAGAAGTGGCTGTGAGCTCCCAGGAGACTTTCTCTGCTTCCACAAATCTGACCTGGCACAAGAAGGATCCAACCGATCATAAAAACTGCCAGGCCACAGTATGCTGCACTGTAAGAAGAGTTAAACTTCACATTTTCTTCAAAGACCTGGTGGAAGGAAATTTCATTCCTCTGGGATCAGAGGATTAATTCAGGTCCTCTGGGACCAGAATCCAAAATGTGTTAGTCCCCTGGAAAGACTTCTAACTGGTTTTACTCTACACTTTTTCCTCCCTGTCCCTGTGGGATGAAACAAGGCCTGTATTTTACCATGCGCTGGAAGGGCCCAGATTGCTACTAGAGCAGAGACACTGGAAGGCAGAAGGCTGCCTCCAGCTTTCCTCCTGTTCGTCATAAATAAAGCTATCCCCACCTGGGAGGTTCACACAGCCGCAAATGAAGTCTTTACTGGTGTACAAGCAATGGTTTCCTTACATATAACTGGTCTGAAAGGCCATGGACAGGAAGGCTGGACCCACAGAAAAATGTGTTTCCCTCCAACCCTAAGAAGTTGTTTGTCTGTATCAGTTCCAGCTGGCTGGTATCATTACATGCTCATCTCTTCTGACTAGAAACGTTCCCTGGGAAAACAGATGACATCTCTGTTTCTAGGGGTATCTAAGATAAGATGAGAGCAATCTCTTCCCACTGTTTTGGAAGCCTTTCTCTGCAGATCTAAAATCCTATAGTCCTATATGATTACGGAGAACAGACTGTTCCTTTTTTCTTAGCAGTAGCCTTTTGTACAATTGGGGACGGTTTTGTTAGAAAAGAGATGACTCAAAAAAGATGCAAGAAACCTCAGTCTTTCCTCAAAGGTCACATTTTCCCACTGTATTCCAGGTGAAACATCTGTTCAGAACAACTGGGCATAACCTGCTATGCAAGAGAAGGTTCATCCTAATGGATACCTCCCCCTGCTCAGAAGTCTTGACACACGTGCGGCCCGTGTTAAGCCGAGATAGTGACTCATCCCCATGAATTCACCAGGTGACTGTTCTCCACGAGTAGGACTTTCCACACACCCTTGGGGAGTTCTAGTCCTCTAGTCCTGAACACACCTGTCTGCAATTTAGTTTTAAGATGGTGCTCAAACACATTTACAGACACCTGACCACAGCTTACTTGCTGGCCTAATATTTTTCCACCTATCAGTGGAAATACTGAGATGTTCTACATCTGTTATAGCCTCCACAGAGAATCCTGCTCAAGAAATTCTGTATTTCGTTAGCTACTAGAACAAACTCTTCATCTTTCAAATACATTTGCTGCTACCTTCTAACTATCTCATCCAAGCCCTCACCATAAGAGACATAATATCTGTTGTATTATTTCCTCATCAGTGAAGAGTTGTGACAGCCATTACTTGCCATGTGTCCATAGACTTCTGACTCTGCCATAGAGGAAATTATGCTGGATGGCACAGTTTGCTCCTGACAAAATCACACGGGCTGTTATTTGCCTCCTCAAGTTATGTACATTAACAGGTTTGTTGCTCCTCTATTTTCTTAGAAGCCAATATAAGAAAATGGTCTGTTGTAGAACTCTCCAGTTCTTTCTTTTTCCTATTTTGCTGAAAGAATCACTACATTTACTTTTCCCCAGTCTTTCAAAACCTCAGAAGATCCTCCATTAGTTGTCAGAAAAAGTCATTAAGAATTTAGAGGTTATTTTACACAATCCTCTAAGAACTTAATCTCTTCAGTAATTTTCTTGATATTCTTGCTCTTCCCTATATGATAAACAGAAAATATTCATTGCCTTTCATGTTCTTAATTTAACCTCATATTCGACCTTGAGTTTTCTGACTTTACATTTTTACTTGTTCATGGTATTTTTATACACATCTTCAATAATTTCACCACTTTCACTTACACACTTTCTGACTGTTTTTCTCTTAAGATTAACAAGAACAGAGAACTTACAAAATGGCCTATTTTTTCCAGTTTGAAACTTTTGTTTCATGGTCTTACTCACCTAAACTGTCTTCCACCATCATTTCTCAGCTAGTTCTTCCCATTGCCTCCAGTCAAAACCAAAGAAAATTCCCTCTTGCCCTTTCAGCCACTCTTGGTACTCAGAAAACTGCTGCAACATATGAAACCTTGCTGAACAGCCTGCAACCTGAAAAGCTGCCATCCCTACTAAAATTCCCTGTTGCCACCAAGCCCTGTGCTTGGGACAGTCCTGTTTGTTGCTCACAGAAAGGCTTCCTGCACCCCTGTCCTGGAGGCCTGGAGGAGACCCCGCTGTGCCAGATCTGAGTCGGTCCTTGTTCCTCTGCTAGAACATGATTGTGGAACATGTGTGTGGCACACACCAACTCCTCCAAATCTTTTTGAGCAATAATTCTATTTTGATATTCTGACTGTGAGAATTACCAGGACAAGCCACCTTCCTTCCAAGCAATCACATTCACATTTGGGCTGGATTGAACCACTCCTGGCAGTAGTGGCAATACTCAGAGACACAGGCAGCCTGGACCCTTACACCCTTACTCCTTGAGTGGGTGAGCCTTGCTTTTTCTCCTGCAATGTAGTAGATGGAATTCACCATTGCTCCCCAGTAATGAAAACTCCTGTGCATTGTTTAATTCCTCTGAAGAGTAATGGCCTCTGTAGCACTTTGCCTCCCAACATCACACTGGCCCTTACCTGCTGTTTGCAGCATTGTGACTTCATTGATGTGAAACAGNTCTGTCGGCAGGGCTTCCCATGTTTCCTCACAGTGCTTCAATTCAGCAATCCCAAACAGAAGCTCTCCAGATTCCTGCCTAAAGGGATGCCACTAAGAGGTATGTTTTCCTGTTGAGGCTCCTACTAGCAAGAAATGAAGACCAGAGACCTTGCAAATTCAGTTCAAACCCTGGACTAAAGCATTCAGGATTGGTGCTTCCCTTAGAGAAAAGCCCTTCCATGAGCTGCTATAGAGTCATGCAATAGTAGAGAGAATCCTAAAAGAGCAGCATTACCTCATTATTTTTATTCTGGCCACTGAGTTCTTTTGTGAAGGATGCATTTCCTACTATTGCTGGGAGCTGGGAGAGCAGAAATAATAAGATGCTCACCCTGTTAGCCAAGGATTAGGCCCGAGCAGTATATATTTAATTAGACTTTAAAGAGCTTATTTCAATGTTAGGAGATGCACTCCTTCCCTGTTGCTGCTGCCTCAATAGAATTATTTCAGTAAGTGTTCTGTTTATCAAGAGAAAGGAGAGTGTTTTCAGACATTGCGACTACTCAGTTTTTGTTTGCAGTTAGATTAAGAAGAAGAAAGTTGACCCAAAGCTCTTGTAGAGGTCATCTAATCTCTTTGGTTGAGAAGATCTGTCCTCCCACAGACTCACCTTCAGCACTATAAAGGAATACCTCTTCCTGATGACAAGCTCTCTTGGCAGGGATACCTCAAACTTGGTCATTCCAGAAGCAGCATCTTCTACTACAAAAATTTAAGAGCTACATGAGAAATTAAGAGTGCTGCTTGCATATCTTTGGACTACTTACCCACAAGATCCAAGGCATTCACAATGAGCATTAGTGAAGACGACGTTGAGAAGTTTCTTGATGGCAACCCTGCTTTTGCCAAGCAATACTTTGAGAAGAAACTAAAAACAGAGTCCTGGGATAACAATGAGAGTGAAATACTTTTTGAGTTGATCCAAGACATGCAAGAAAGCATCAACATGGAGAAAGTTGTTTTCAAGACCTTGAGAAGAATCAGGTCCCTTATTCATGCTGATCGCTGTAGTCTTTTCATGTATAGGCAGAGAAATGGTACTCCTGAACTGGCAACAAGGCTTTTCAACATCCAGGAAGGAAGTACTCTGGAGGAATGCCTGGTCTCCCCAGACTGCGAGATTGTCTATCCATTGGACATAGGCATTGTGGGCCATGTCGCTCAGACCAAGAAAACCATGAACATCAAGGATGTCCGTGAGGTATGTTTGCCATTTATTCATTTTCTGGGTAGAAGAGAGGCTCACAGGGGTCAAGAGGCAGCAGCACACTTCAGTGCTTGTGGTGTAGTAGCTGTGTGTTGGAAACAAGCAGAAAGTCTGAAAGTCGCTTCCAATTCCATTTGTGGAGTGAGGTGAAACTGAGCACATTGATTACACTAGGTCTTAACACCTGCAAACACTGCACTGCTACACCTTGCCTGTCTAATTTTAAAAAGTCACATCTAGTCCAGCGGAGGACAGTGAGGCAGTCAGAGCACTGAATGCACATGGAACTTTCCATACAATTTTATGTTCTATGAGTAAGCGGCAAAGACAGAGAAATCCTTTACAGTGAGTCCAAGGAGGGTTTTCCGTCATGAAAGACCTTTGAAAATCAAAGCTGTGATGAAGATTTAGCTAAGGGGCATTTAGAGGCATTATTATCAATCAGAGGGAGGGGACCCCAGAGCAGGTGCATTAATGGCAATCTGTATGTGGGTGATCTTCACCAGAAGCAGCAAGAAACAAGCTTTGACCAAAAAAAGTCTTTCAGCAAAAATTGTAATCTGCGATATCAGGAGGGATCTGAGGGATTCTAATGTTTTATATTTATGTTTTCATGACAGTATTTACTTCCCATACTTCTGGTTCAATCATGTAAACCTGGATGGCAGGAATAACAATCTGCTTATTCTAATCGTAGATATAAAACTAAAATCCATGTGACCCAAATATGGCATTTGGGATTACTCCATCTATTGTTTGCTAGTTACAAAGAGGCCATCTGTTTATTCATTCATTTGTTGCTCAATGCAGGCATAGCTCAACCTTTCAGCAAAACTTTCCTTGTCTTCCACAGAACACACTGAGACACTGGTTTGGTTCTGCAAGATGTTTGGTATTTTTTTCTTTTGCTAGGGGTATTGCTGGTGTTGGGGGAAGCATCAGAATGTGACTTAAACTTTTTAAAGTTGTTTGGTTTCTGATGTTTCTCCAAATACATGGAAGGATTTCAGTGCTGTGAGCAAAGTGCTGCTCTCCAGCTCCAGTGCTTTTAGACATTGACATAAGACAATTCCTTTGAAGAAGATCCAGAGACTAAATAAATGCTTGGTCTACCCCATTTGGCAGAAAAGGCCAGCAGTGGGGAAGGTATGGGGAGAAGAGGCATTAGGGAGCGTTCATTCTTTCTGGTGCAACCTTCTGAATATGATCAGAGCTGTGTGGTTTCTTCTAATCCAAATAGAAGATTTCTGTGATTAAGCTGACAAGTTATTCACCTGAGGAGGGAGAAGATCTTTGGTCAGCAAGACCATCCCTGCACTCCCTCATGGCAGGTGATGATGGTATCAATATGGCCCTGTGCAGGTGAAGTGATTTACCATCTGCTTTCCCTGTACTATCCTTTCTCTGCTTTCCAAGAGAAACCAGGGATAGATGCTGCAAGCTGACAACAAGCTTCATAGTAAAAGCAGACGAAAAATGAGGGTGAGTGGACTTGCCAATGAACTTGCACTGGTTTATACACTGTGGTATATAAACCAGTGGTGGCTGTGCAGTGCTACCTGGCTCTACCCACTCTGCAGTGCTAACAAGAAGTCAGACGAAATGATGGAGGAGGTACTATGAAGAATGTCATTGATCTGAGATTGACCAGTGGAGAGCCCCATTGTTTTGAGAGAGTTTGACCTGTTATAGCTTATGATTGGCAAGATCTTTACAGAAAGTTAAAAGCACACATGTTGCAGTCAAAAGCCACAGCTTCTGCTCTTGATATTAGCTTTATCACCTGTACATTGTCCAATTTTCTGCTAATTCATTTCTTTTCCTCAGTAATTTTTAAGCAAAACTTTTTTTTAGGCAGCTTACTTCAAGCTGTTGTGCTTTGACTTGATTCAAGACTACACACGTTGTGGAAAACGCTTATTTGTAAATTCTCTATTAAACAGTGTGCCCAGTTCAGCCCGTTTGTTGATGAGCTCACCGACTACACTACAAAAAACATCCTTGCGACACCCATCTTGAATGGCAAAGATTTGGTTGCTGTCATTGTGGCTATAAATAAGCTGAACGGCCCACACTTCACCAGCTCTGATGAAACAGTAAGTGGTCAGTAACTGAGTTCCTATCAAAGAGCTTTTGTCATCTAACAGAGATTCTTTTACAGTCTGTTCTAGTGGAGTTCCACCGATGTGCCTTTCCCTAAAGAGCACTCACACTCTCACAGAAGAGGCTCATAATGAGGATGCTTATCTCAGATCTTTCAGGGAAGATACTGTGGGATAAGCCTCATGTCATGGCAGTGCAAAGCAAAGCATTTATCCAGGGAAGTTACCTTGATGCTTGTAAAGCAGTGATATGAAATACTGTACACATGAGGTTGCTACTGCATTCAATTCAATCTCACAATTTGCCTTTTCAGCTCTTTCTGAAGTATCTGAATTTTGCGTCCTTGAACTTGAAAATTTATCACTTGAGTTATCTTCACAACTGTGAGACTCGAAGAGGCCAGGTAAGAGTGGAAATGCAGATTGACTACCTCAAAATCAAATTTATACATTCTTCTGATTGAAAAGCTGAATCTGATTTTCTTCAGAGATTTATTCCTGAAGAGCAGAAAGAAAAAGATGCCCTCAACTTCTTTCAGATACTGCTTCTTTCCCTAGAGTTCTTCATTACTCTCTCTGCTGCTATTGGTGAAACTGCAGGACCTGATGCAGTGGCACCAGTTTCAGCAGGACTGACCTCTAGATGTTTTGTTGACTTGAGGCTGTGAAACACTCTTGGATCACTTCATCACTTCAGACAGCAGCACTAAGACATTTTCTGAAACACTTAGGAATGTGGTATTTTTTCCTTGTCTGCTCATTAAAAAGTGCTACTGAATTTCCTCTTAGAGGCAGTGAAATTGTTGTCATTTGCCTGTTTTATTGGCCTCCATCAGTAGAAAAGAGCATATATTAAGGGTTTAGGATATTCTGGATTGAAGTAATTCAGGCACCAATCTTTTCCATTACTTGGGGTACAATAGAACTCTCAGATATATTGGGATGGATGTGAAACCTTGCAATCACTTTGTGCAGCAGGTATTGGCTATCACTGAAGAGGACATGGAATTGCATCTGTGCTTCATGGCAGCCATGCTATATTCTCCACTGGGATTCCCATGGAGAATAAATGCCTGTCTTAGCAAACTGGATGCAGAATGAAAGTTTATTTTGAAGCTTTGGGACAGCACTTTTACTTTCTAATTCATTATGCTTTGTGTAATATTTTTCAGTTAACAAAACATGAATGATAGTCCAGTGATACGGCCATCAGCAATGGAGAATAGTGAACTAAAGTAGAACTAACAAAGGTTTATTCCTGTTGAGAGCTTAGCAGTAGGACTAGTCAGGGTAAAAAGGGGGCTAGAAGACAAAATGGGGTCCCAAAAAAGTGGAAGCCCTAATGCTTCTGGTCTAGGACTGAAACCAGGAGTCCTGTGTTCATGTGTTAGTGCTGTCTGAGCAGGTCCCACAGAAAGGGAGGAAAGCAAGAATGAGATGCAGGACGCATTGCTCCAGTTCTGCCAACAGCTCAGTTGTCAAACCTCTGACTAATATAGGTCTTTAGGGCTGGGTGAAAGTTATTACAGTTCATTGTGTTAGAATTTAAAGTACTGAATGAAGTACAAAGCAAATGACATTCTTAAAAGTGGTCCAGGATTTTAATATTGCAAATCCCAACAGCAAAGACTGGGTGACACTGGGTAAAATGGCTTGTGCAAAGACAGTTCAGTCTGCTTGCCCTCAGCTACCATGGAAGACTATTTCTAGAAGACCATGTAATACATTTTGACTAACTTCTTTGCAAGATTCCTTGACTTACATATTTTTCAGCTGTTTCAGTCCTTCTCACTGGGCTTGTGGCTCTCAGCATTACTTATTGCATGCTGTAAGGTGCCAAAAAGCTAAACTGCTGCTCATTTTCATCTAATGGTTTGTATGACAACACCACTACCCTGTTTGAGGGATGCTGATATTGAACGACTCAGACTTCCTACAAGTGTCAGAGTTGTCCCAGTTTATGGATTAGAAACAGAGACCAGTGCAGCTCAGAATTGCTCAAAAGACATCTACTAGTGCCCAGTGAAGAGGTGAGACACACATTTTCTGACTATGGCGATGGAACAGTATCTCTTGCACAAAGCACAATTCCAGTCTGCTTCAGATTGCAGCTGTCAGTGCTTCTGAAGCACAGCTCCTCATATCTCCTGGGCTCAGAAAGCCAGGCACACACCTTGAATACAGGCACACACCTTGAATACAGGCACACACCTTGGATACAGGCACACACCTTGAATACAGGCACACACCTTGGATACAGGCACACACCTTGGATACAGGCACACACCTTGGATACAGGCACACATGCAATGGCTAACCTAAGCAAGAGTGTGGGTGGCTTCCTTACCATTTCAGAGCAATATCTGTGTAACCTCTGCTTTTACAAAGGAAAGAGCCTAATAGCAACAGCTTTCTTAAAGCTTTCTTACAACTACATCCATAGGCCAGAACATGAGGAAAAGGATCATGGGCTGATGCACACAAAAAACAGCTGCTCAAAGGCTTTGAGGAAAGTGTTAATTCAGATATTTCAAACACCAGACTTCGGAATTTGCAACGTTTTTGGTGTTAACTGGTTTTGGACGCAAGATTTTACTAATGGGTATAAAATTTAAGTGGGGACAGCTCTTTGCCTGACACTACTACTTTTTTTGTGCTGTATTGTTAACATTTGACTTCTATGTAACACTATGACGACCTAACTCTTCCTACAGAGTAATACCCAGTGTGAACAAGCAGTGTAGGTTTCCTGCACTTTTCAGGAACTGTAACCCAACATTTGGGAAGCTCGTCTCTGAGAAAGGCTGTGCATATATTTTGATTTTCTCCTGCAGGTGCTGTTGTGGTCAGCTAATAAGGTTTTTGAGGAGCTGACGGACATTGAGAGGCAGTTCCACAAAGCCTTTTATACAGTGAGGGCATATCTGAACTGTGACCGGTACTCAGTCGGTCTCCTGGACATGACGAAGCAGAAGGTGAGTGTTCACATGTGTGCTGTGCATCTTTCTGACTGCTGCTATCCACAGAGGGGTGATGCATGCAGATAAGATTTACTGAGGCAGTGAAAGTGTCAGCTAACTTTGAACCATTATTCCTACTTCAGATGGCATTTTTTTATTGTGAGAACATTAAGATAATGGGTTAATAAAAACAGAGGAAAGGGGAAGAGCTTATCACCAGAATGTGACTGTCTGAGGCTGGGAAGACATAGGAGGGGAAGATGTGTCTGACTCTGGCAATCCTGGTCAAAGCCTGCAGCACAAACAAAACCTCAAAAAGTCTGCAGGTGTCAGAAGTGTACTGAGACACCTGTGGGAACGCCCATGAAAAAGTCAGCCACCTTCCTCAGGGACTCATTCATGCTCACAATACCCAGGTTTTTAGATGAAATTTGGCTTCACGAGAACAAGCTGACAGAATTGAAGTTACCTCTGATTTGGTCTGATTGTTTGTAAACTTTATGTGGGGGGTTGCACAGCATCCTTGCCAGTGGAGCCCTGTTTGTCCCACTGTCAGGCTAACTATCTTGTTGACAGAGCTCTTGTAGCATATTGTCTTGTGAAGAGGCATCTTAAAAGATCATTAGTGCAAGCTAAAGACACTTTGATCAACACTGCAATGTCGCCTAAGAAAAAAAGGCAAAAGAAGTATTTCACTTCTTCAATCTGGCAAGCAGTAGGTCAGCTTAAGAACATAAAAACATTGTCATAGCTGTTTGCTCTGAGTACAGCCAGTACTCACTGTTCACCAAATGAATCAGCACTCTGTGTATAGGCAGTGCATGATCATATGCAGCCATATAAATGCACCTGACACTTCCAGATTTGGATATTTGGATATCATTCTGCTGCCTTGTATTGAATTAGTTTATTGTTTCCTGCCTTGTTTACACAACACCAGACCAGCATGGTAGAGCAATGGTTTGAGGCTTGAGACAGAACGCACTTTTCTACTCTAAAATTTGTTTTTTAATTTTAAAAACAGGAATTTTTTGACCTGTGGCCAGTCCTGTTGGGAGAAGTACCCCCCTACTCAGGACCTCGAACCCCGGATGGCAGGGTACGTAAAAACAAGATTTCTTTAACTCTCTCCTGTCTGGATGGATTGCCTCACCACGCATTTTAATGCCACTCTTTTTTCTACTTGTAGGAAATAGTCTTTTACAAGGTCATTGATTATATATTACATGGAAAAGAAGACATTAAAGTCATCCCGTAAGTGTGCAGTCCCCATATGCTACGTACTGACACAGGGTGTAGCTAAAAACAAGGTTCCCCATAGTTTAAAGACATCCATGCAGAGAAATGCAAAGGACTGATAGAGGATGGAGAGTCAGAATGTAAGTTGGTGCTTCAACTCACATTTCTGTGGGGCAAAGATTTCCTCAAGGGCATTGGGATCCTGACTTGGGAGTCAGGCTCCAAAATTCTCTGCAACCAGTGATTGTTTTTGGCCACAGAAGTGAGCTGCCTTGATTGCCTGCAGTTTTCCCCTCTCTTTGCCAGGCTGAGGCATCACTCTCCTCCGTGCCTTCCCTGCGTCTGTGGGTGAGCCCCACCCAGGATGCCCTTGTGTTGAGGCTTCCTTGCTTCTCTCCAATCCTTCTATCCCTGACCCCATCTTAAGGCTACCTCCGGCCTTTTCTCCCCTCCTGACACACTGGGACTCCCCCTTTCTGAGAACTGCCCTCTCTTCTTGCCCCTGAATTTCTCAAAGGAGCCTTGGGCAGCTTAGGCAAATCTGGCATTAGAGGGTTTTTGTCCAGTTCTGGTAACACTGCTTTACAGTAGTATTTGTGCTGCAAAAAAGGCCCCCAGTTTTTGGGTACTGCAGTGTTCAAAGTTCAGGCTGGCAGACATTCTTAGCCAAGAATCTCCTTTTATCTTTCTCTATGTTGAAGGTCTGAAACATGGCCCTCACTCTCAGGAATGACTTTTTATTAAGTCTCTGCAAACTGATATTTTATCAGCTATTTTGTCTTGAATCCTTGAAGGGAAAGTATTTACTTACGTGGAACATTTTTGCTAGTGCACATGGATCCGTTGAGAGTGACAGGACTGTTTATGGACTGGGGATTCCAGGCTTAAACTTGGATTATGCAATCAGCTGAACACATTTCAGCTCCATGATCTTTCTTCAGTAAATATATATCTTTAATTTCCCTTATACATTTTTCTTTCATTAGAAATCCTACGCCGGATCACTGGGCACTAGTAACTGGACTGCCAACATATGTGGCTGAAAGTGGATTTGTAAGTACTTAACCAAGGATTCATCAGGTCTTTCTGAGATGAATAATACTCATGCTGCTTTCTCAGCAATTCAGTCCTTTGTTTTGGCAGGTAAACTTCTCGTTGCCCATATTGTAATACTTTTTCTTTTGTGTGATCCCCTAGATTTGCAACATTATGAATGCTGCTGCAGATGAGATGTTTAACTTTCAGGTATCGTGAAAACTTCCAGTTCTATCAAGGATTCAACTTATTTTTTGCAGAAATGTAGTGTAGAGTCAACGTTAGGCCTATAAATACTTCTTTTGTTTGTAGTCTTAAAGTAAAACTGGAGTGCTCATGTATTTAGAAAACATAATAAGTACATGATGTCTTTCTGCTTGCTGTTGCTTCAAGGAAGGTCCTCTAGATGAATCAGGATGGACTATCAAAAATGTTCTCTCCATGCCAATAGTGAATAAAAAGGAAGAAATTGTTGGCGTTGTCACATTTTATAACAGAAAAGATGGGAAACCGTTTGATGAACAGGATGAAACCCTCATGGAGGTATAGTTTCTTGCTGGAAGAAATTCATATGGTTGAAGAGGTCACTACTGCCCCATGTACACCTGCAAAGCATCCCTAGTGTTTTGCAGCTAAGTGTGTACCTTTGTTGCTTAGAGAGGTGTTACACATCAGCTTGAAAATCTTGAAACCAGTTGTTTGAAATACTGGGGGAGTTTGGTATGGGAAACCCATCTGTGCTCGTGTGATTTTGTTTCAGCCTTCTTGGGTTGTACACCTAGCCATGAGCAGCTGCTGTGTGCCAACACAACCATTCTCACCTGTGTTCACATACCTGACCACTGGCTCTCACAGAAACTATCTATGTAGCTAGAACACAAAGGGAGGCCAGCTATTGAATCTACCAACAGTGGCTGTGACTAAAGGCCTTGCTGCTTAGAAATGCTCCTGTGCTAGTTTCAATGAACTGTAAGTATTTAGCTCTTGGCATCTGTTATCAATCAGGACATTTCCTGAAATAGACATTTATTATCAAACAAAAAGGCTGGGGGAAAAAAAATCAGTTTGAATTGGCCACTGGACAGCAAACAAGTTTAAAGCAAACACAGGATGTGAGTAAATATATGTGAGAGGTGATAAGACCGCCTTGCTCTCCTTTGATATGAGGGCTCCTGACCTGCTGTCACCATTGTGACAGAAAGCTTTCCACAGGCATGGACACACACAGAAATAGGCTTCTGTACTCTGAACTGGACAGAGGGTCCTTCAATCTCCACAGCATGGATGCTCTCAAGGCTTGGGCAGATTCAACAGCTGGGGAGCTGCTTTGCTGAGGAGCAAGTCGCAGCTGGGAGCAAAGACATGGTTGCTCATTGCTGGGATTGTGGCCAAAGTTGAGCTTGTGTTTCTTTGAAAATGTCTCATACAGTGTCATAAGACTGTGTCTTTGAGGAACAGATGACATGGCTGTTTCACTCTTGCCTTCTCTTCCCCTCACCAAGTCCTTGACACAGTTCCTGGGTTGGTCTGTACTCAACACAGACACATATGATAAGATGAACAAGTTGGAGAACCGTAAGGACATTGCTCAGGACATGGTGCTCTACCACGTGAAATGTGACAAGGATGAAATCCAGGAAATTCTGGTAATGCCTCGCAACGTGAAGCACACACCCAAGTACTGGCCTGGCCCATGACTTTTGGCACAGATACAGGTCTGCCGTTTCACAGAACTGCTGCCAGCCACCACAACGTGGCAGCAGCACGTAGTAACTGCAAAGGGGCAGAACTGCAATGGGGTAGAACTGCAAAGGGGCTTTATTTTTGTTCTGTGGTCTGCCCTCCACCTTGGCACGCTGCGCCACTATGCTCTTTCTAATTTCCTCAGCAAAGCCAGCCTTGGAGGTGGGCTTGCATGGGTGCCACTCAGGGCAGGGCTGTAGGGGTGGAGCAGAAACTGATTTATTCCTCAAAATGTCATTAGTGCCAAGGATGGGAAGTTAGAGGACCCTGATGCAACACTGGCCCTAGGGGGACATTTGCAAGTGAGGGAAACAAAACAAAATCAAGGAGAGGGAGAACACTACCAGGAAAAAAATGTGTTGAAGACAAGAAATTGAAGTAAGGTCCAGGAAAGAAGCACAATTTGCATATGAGAGCTGCCCTAGATTGCCCCAAATCTGCCCAGTGCAAAGTCCAGTGGGGTTCAGTTGTCTGGTTAACACACCCATGCTCTTTGCAGCCAACACGAGAAAAGCTGGGGAAGGAGCCAAGTGAGTGTGACGAAGAGGAGCTGGCAAGCATTCTGGTAAGAACAATGCACTGCTGAAAAGAACAGCCTTGGCAAGAAAATACTGCCTGCATAGATGTAGGGAAGAGTTCCCAGTGCTGGCATGCTGATGCCTGGTGAAGGGTGAAGGCAAAGCATACCCTGCCCTCCTCTGCTCCATGAGTTTGAGATTATCATAATTATGTCTCAGCAAGTGCCTTCCACAGCTCCTGGTGAGTCCCTGATCTCTGCCACTTTATCTCAAGGGGTTCAAAGTCCATGTGGAAATACGTCAGCCACCTTGGCTTGTCACATATTTTGTTCTTCAAAGTAATTACAGAGGGCTGTAAGTCTTCCCCCATTCTGAGTCTTCAAACTATATCAAATCAAGCACTTAACAGGAAACAACCAGTATTTCCTGCACTTGACCAAAACTGCCCTCCCTCTTCCTCCACTAATCGGGTTATCATGAAAAGCTTCATTTCAGTCTATTTATGTGTTATATTCTAAAAGAATATTTCTTTTATTTTCTAAAAGAAAAGCAGCATCCAACTGATACATTTTTATTTAGCAAAGCTTAGGAATGACCTAAGTAGCACAGCAATAAACCCGCTCACCTCTCTTACAGAAAGAAGAACTCCCAGGGCCCACTAAGTTCGAAATCTATGAGTTCAGGTTCTCTGATTTTGACTGCACTGAGCTAGAGCTGGTGAAGTGTGGCATTCAGATGTACTACGAGCTTGGCGTGGTGAAGAAGTTCCAGATCCCGCAGGAGGTATGAGCTGGCAAAAGCTAGGATCTCGTGTCTTGGATGTACAGCAGACTGACCCATGCTGGTGCTGCAACCAAGGTTTCCGTGTGTGCCCAGCACAGCTCACAGAGCAGGCACAGGACTGGGTTCCCGGGGGCTCACAGGGAGGGGGTCACTGTCCTGAGCCCCCTCACCCTGCTGAGGGCAGGAATGGTCTCTCATGTGGGATTGGAGTGTAAAGCTGGCCTCTTCTGCTCTCTCCTGCTCCTCACTGCCTGCCGCAGGTGCAGGTGTGCTATGAGGTCTGTATGGGTGTGCGGGGGCCCCTGAAAAAGGTTGCTTGCACTTTCTGCATCCAGTGGCACTCGCAGCCGCACTGTGAAAACACATCCCAGCAGCAGCACGGGGAGTGCCTACTGTGTGCCTGTTTCCTTTGCCAGAGTATGTACCCGGCATCTTTCAGCCAGCGGGCGCTTCACGCTGCCAAGTCCCTCTGCTTTTGTTCCCCATGCAAACATGGATGTGCCTTCATTTGGCGCAGCTGGCACCAATTTGTCGACAGGAACGGTGTGGCCCGGTGGGAACAAGGACCCCATAAGCCCTGACGTGCGAACTCACGACTTTTGCAGTTCAAAACCCCATAGGAATTGTGAAACTGGCTTTTCCGCAGCTTCGCTGCTCCCCAAGGGATTTCTCTGCACAACGTGTGAAGTCGATTTCCATCTAGTGGGATCTGGCGGTAACTGCAGGAAGAGTTTACACCCTGGAAAGGCAGGATGGCATCCGGGAGGGAAATGAATGGGAATTGACTCCGTGCTTCTTACATGTACAATGTCAGTGTCCAAAATATTCAAAATATCTACTCCGAAACAACTAAACCCTGGAACAGGTGTGAAACGCAGTAATTCTCATAGCTGAGATTTTAAGAATTGAATACTCATTCATGAATAATTTGCTCTTTAATGAGAAAACCTGCATAGCTACAAGATGTAGTACACATGGCAAAGTAGACTGCAGAGGGAAAAAACCATTTTTCTGCTTAATGCCCTATATTGTAATTCTTTAGGTGATATAAATGTCATTCATCTCTACATCTATGGATCCATATCTCTTGAAGAGACATACCAGTATTAGTAAATTACAAGATAAAGGGACAAATCTTATGACTGAGAGAAACATAACAATTCAATAAATTCACAAACAGTAAGATGGAATCACTTTTTCTTCAGGTGGAGCTGGTTCTTGTTTGCCACACAGGCATCTCTGTGATTTTATTTCTCTTACCAAAAAAAGATATTAGAAAACAGCTATGTTTCAGGGTCCCCTTTTGGTCTCTACTAGGCTTTATTCTAACAACATTGTCAGGGTAGCCTGATGATGTTACAGTTTCTGATCCCTTTCTGGGCCCACCTCTGTAGAGCTGGTTTGAAGCTCACCCATGATTTCTCTATGTGACCCTAACAGCAGGATAAACAGGCAGCAGCAGCATGACCCACACTAACATCCTTTTCCCCTCTGGCAGGTTCTGGTAAGGTTTGTGTACTCCGTCAGCAAAGGCTACCGGAAGATAACGTACCACAACTGGCGGCATGGCTTCAACGTTGCACAGACCATGTTCACGCTCCTCATGGTAAGGGGACACCGCCACGGTTAATTCTGTGGCACAGCTTTACTTACAGCAGGTCTTCTGCTGCACCCGGGAATTATGCAGGGCTCCCTTTGAGCCCTGATGCAGGAAAAAGTTTTGTCACTCCTAGCACAGGTCCTGCTAAACAAGGTCTCCATTTGCCTGAAGTGACGGTCACTGCATTACATGTGAAGAAATCTTTGGTCAGTATTGGCCAATGAATGGAGAGCTTTAATCCTCACAGACGCAGATGTGTATGGTGTTAAATAGACTCCAGATTAAATCATTCTGCTGAGTAGAGGAGAGAGACTACAGGACTTCCATTCTTCCAGCAGATTCTGACAGTAAGAGCCAGACTGAAGTCAGATGGACACAACCTCGTGCTTTCCATGTCCACCCAGGACAGACACAGGTGTAAGACTCTTGCCAGCGTGAACGTGGCGAGTGCCATTTCTCACAGGTCCTCAGGGCAACAGAAAGCTCAACAAGAAAATCAGGTGTCAGACTGCTGCTCCACACCAGGGACTGACCAGTCAGGAACCAGTGAAGATGGCTCCACACATCTGTCACACATCTGCCCACACATCTGGCAGCAGACTTATGCCTACCACCCCTGGACAATCCTTTGGGTGATTCAGCTTGACACCCACACTGACCAGAAATATGCAGAGCCTTTCCACAAAGTACTTTGTGTCCAGGGACTGGGAGGGGTGCTTATGACAGCCTGGGTGAATCCTAGGGCAGAAGGCTTCTACAGCAGTGGCTAGCCAAACCTACAGGTGTGCATCAAACAGATAAACACTACACATGTGCCTGCCTGGGTCTGAAATATTTTTTTTCCAGCTGATTCCCCATTTTAACCTAAGTCTACCACGTATTATATTTCTGTTCACAAATATTTTCAGTTCTCCTGGACTGTCCCAGGACATCCCCAGCACAGAGCAGCCACTGCACAGTACCCTTTCCTGTTAGAGATGCTAACATATGGCATTTAAATTCTCCCTTTCCAGACTGGCAAACTGAAGCGTTACTACACAGACCTCGAAGCCCTTGCAATGGTAACTGCTGCTCTGTGCCACGATATCGACCACAGGGGAACCAACAACCTCTACCAAATGAAGTAAGCATTTTCTCACCACTTCAAACAATTTTCTGTTGCTCCCACTTGGCCTGAAAACAGGCTGTGATCACACCAAACAGAGATGGACAGTACAGCTCTGTTTAATACACAAGGGTGACAACCTTCTTTGACGAGCTACCTTGCCTTTCAGCTTGCTGCAGTGTTTGGGCTCATGCTTTGGCTGGTGGGGAAAATTCATGGCATTCTCTGGGGCTTTCTTTACCTCCTAGCAGACCTCCTTTGGTTAAAGCAAAACTCTACATTGCCATTACTGCGTGGAACAGGTGCAGAGCAGGCACTCAGTATCCTGAGCACTACAGGAGACTCAGGATGTCAACAGAAACTTCCTGGACATAAGATGACCCGTTTTTTCTGTACCTATGGAGAAAGCACCATGCATGGCCTTGCCCTCACCAGCTACAGAAACAAAGCACCTATGAGAATGCTGCTCTCAGTAGGTGGTTGTTAGCTACAGATAAACAACTGCATAATTTTGTTGCCTAGTCAGGACTCTGTTGCTCACTATAAGAAGTCAGATCAGAGCTTTTCTGCAATGCTTGCTGGCTGTATTGTCTTATGCTTCCTGGAGCTTTGGAAAAATGTTATGTGAAGTTGGCTTCTGTTTTTGATACAAGAAGGCCTTGCTTTTCAGCTAGGAAGGTGTTCAATGATTGCAGGTTTTTCTGTTCCTATTACCAGATATCAGCATGTAATTATTCAGTAATTAAACAAACTTACTAAGCTGAGTAATTAAACTGCAATCATAAACAATAGTTGGAGTGAAATTTGCAGCTGGAAGACTGTTTTACACAGTGTCCAAAGAGTTACAAGCAATGGCACGTAAGTCTTTTATTAGACTAAAGCCATTACCTATTAAAAAGTTCTACTCATAGGCCTTTTAAAAAGAATTGAACTTATGTGTGTGACAGAAATTAAATACAAAATGAGACACTTCATTTTTAAGTGCTGCACTAATATATTAATTTTTTCTTTTATTCAACCAGATCTCAAAATCCTTTAGCTAAACTTCATGGATCCTCAATTTTAGAGAGACATCACTTGGAATTTGGAAAATTCTTGCTCTCTGAGGAGGTTGGTAATGAACAGTAGTGTAAGGGCATGAATAATTTACTTTTAGGGAAGTTTTTCATTAACAACCGAGTTGTCAGCACAAGACCTTTCTCTGGTTTGGATGTCAACAAACTGCAGCTGCCTCATTTCCTAAGGACTCTATGCTCAGCCAGGACCAAAGCATATAGGCTTCCTAAATGCATGACTTGGTTTCTTCAGAAGCTACATTGTTTTCCCCATATAACATGTTAAATACAGGGTTGTTCTCCTGTAGCCCCTCTGACAGGGCCAAGGCTGACACCTTCCCACAGCTAACTTTTAATTTCAGGCAAATTTGCACTGTAGTCAGGGGATGGGGTTTGTGTAGACACTGTGTAACAACCTCCCCCTGTTCACTGCACTGAAGGGGAAAAGGCACCACACACCATGAAAGGGCTCGCACCCCTCGCACCTGAGGGCAGCAAGCTGAACTACTGAAAGAAAAAAACTGATTATATTTGGGAAAGGGAGGTGGCCAGGAGCGCATACCAACACAGAGCTTGGATTTTGCAACTCCCTTTCCTTTGCTTTTCAGTCGCTGAATATATGTCAGAACCTCAACCGCAGACAGCACGAGCATGTGATTCACCTGATGGAAATTGCCATTATAGCAACAGACCTGGCACTCTACTTCAAGTAAGTCAGTCATGTACACTGTGTGTGAGAGGCAGAAAGCAGCTGGCCCTTTACAAGGGCCAAATGGGATGCTTTGCTCCGAAAGCCACCCACCCCTGCAGCAGTCCTCTTCATGGACACTGGCTCTGAGAGACTGCCCTTAATACTGACCTCAGAGCTGGTGGGAGAACTCTAATCATTCAAAAGAATTTTGAACTTCTACTCAATTAAATCATATACATGGCTTTTTAACCCTCTATTTCCAGCTAGGCAGGGCTATGTGATCCCCCATGGGAAGAAATATCAGGATTGTTTTGGTTTGTTTTTTTTACCTAGCATTTCAGCTCTGAAAATACTCCTAAATGGCAAATGGCCTGGCCAGAACTATACTAACTTCTCTATGAGAGAGGCATGACACAAATAACAAGTAGTTCATTGTAGGTGAATGTCCAGCTCATAGTCTGTTTCATACCCAAGGGCCAAAAAAGCCAAAATCTTGGAGCAGTGTGTGCTTTCTGGGACATAAGACTGAAACTCAATGACGTGTAACTTTCTAATTAGCAAGGAGCTTTCAAAATGTGCTTTCAAAATACCTTGTCAAGACCAGAACTGCTTTTGTGTTTTGCACTGCAGTATAATTACACAAAAGCAAAACAGTCCAAAAGAGAGGAATTTGAGGGAGGCTGGAATATCCAGAACTCTTACTGTTGAGATGCAGTATCTGTATGGCACCATCTATCTATATAACATCACTTCCTCACCAGCTGGGAACAAAGTAGTCCTTGCTCTCCTTGGGCAGAGTGAACTGCAAGCAAAAGCTTGGTTGAGCTAAGACACTGGATTCTTTTTGAGAGAAGACATGCATAGGTCACTTTGTGATATGGCCTAACTCTTTTCTCTGCTAATATTGAAACATCAGGTTTGTCCAGATCTTATGCCACTCCAAACAAGGGTGTATTGTGTATAAACCATTCCTCAGAATTCCCTATATATATTTAGATTATATAAATAAGGCTAACAATGCCTGACTAAGTATATAAAGCCAGGTAGCTTTAAAAATACTCCAGCTAGCTCTAGGTTTCTGCAGTTTGCTTAACATTTAAGGAAAAAGACTTCTTGTACTTGCCAACGAAGGTGGAAGCATTTCTCGGCTGACATAACTTGCAGTAGGTCATATTTTCAAGGACCTGCTCATGTCTCACCATTATACTTATTTTTAAGGCACTTACAATTGTTAAGAGAGCAGATGATGGTTCTTGGTTTTGATGGGGGCTTCCTTGAGGACATAAGTGCCAGAACAGCAACTACTGGAAGCCCTTTTGGAAGGGTTACCAATTCCAGGATCAGCCACCTGTTTTTAACATTATTTGTTTCCTTGTTTAATAGATTTTTTTTTTTTTTACTTTCCTCCCCCATCCCCCCAANGATCTCCCCCCCAAAGAAAGAGAACAATGTTTCAAAAGATTGTTGATGAGTCTAAGACCTATGACAGTGCGACTACCTGGACTGAGTATCTGTCTCTGGAGACGACAAAGAAAGAGGTTGTCATGTGAGTAATTGACTCTGGGGAAAGGTTTGTGATGTGGACCCCTGATGAGAGTTCCACCACACACTTTGTGCTGCACTTAGTGCAAAGTCAGCAGGTGATACATTACTGGCCACTCAGATTTGATCTTCTGGAGAAGCAGGGAAAAAAAACCAGGGGAAAAATACTTAAAGTGGTTCTTCATCCTTATAAGTGTCATGTTGGTCAGATACTCCTGAGGAGACGCAGGACCCCTTCTGGTTATATACTCCTACCAGGTCACCCTGTAGGCCACAAAGAGGGACATCCAATCCATTAGCTGTTCTTCCCAGTGGCAACGGATCTGAGCTGCACAATGCTGCAGCTGTGACCAGACAGGCACTTTGCAGGATGCCCTACACTGGTGATGAAGTGCTCTCACAGCCTCACCACAGACTGCACTGCTACCCACCCCTGAGGGAGCCAAAGGTGTTACTCCAAAGTCACGGAGCTCAGCCCAGCAATGACTAAAGCCGCAAATATCTTAGTGCCAGAAACAAGTAGTTCCTTATCATAATTCCATTTTAATCAAGAGAGCAACCTTTGATGATTGTTCCAATCAGAACCAAGGCTGTTGCAGCAATACATCTTTTTTTATCTAACAATTCACCAGGGGCCAGGGGAGACCTGATACAGTACTGAGGGTTCTGAGCCTGAAAAAGAAGGGAATAAATTAATATCTCTCCTGTTTTTAGGGCCATGATGATGACTGCTTGTGACTTGTCAGCTATCACAAAACCTTGGGAAGTCCAGAGTAAGGTCAGGTGCTTGATATCCTGTTAGATTTCTGTAGCTTATACCTCAAAGTAATGCAATTTCTAAGCTGCCTAGAAGTTAAATCAAAGTCTCCTACCAAAATTACCAAAAGGACTAGCCATGGTTTTGAGGGACTAACCAGTCTTTCAGATTGTAGTTGTGAGTTCCCCACAAAATTCATGTTTACAAAAAAAAACCTCAACAAATCAAAAAACAAAACAAACTTCCCAGTCATATGGATTTTTGGGTCACAGTGAGATTTTTTATACATAACATATGCATTGGCTTTATTACAGCAATACCAACCTGCAGTTTGCTCAGTTGTTCAATTTCCCTTAGGAGTTCATCCCTGAACTGTATTTGAGTACTTGCTTAATAATAAACACTAAAATTTAAAGGAGGGTAAAAGAAATAAAACCTACCTTCCTGTTCAGCATGAAGAAAAGACAACAGAAAAATAAATAAAATAGACACCCACAAGGTGACCAGTAGGCAAATCCTAGAGGAGAATGCATTAGAAATATTTCTTACTAGATGAGGAGTGGGCTAATGAGATCCAGTGCAATAGGACTGTGGAACTGTCACTAGACAGGTGAAATCCTATTGCCACAGCTGCCCTTCCCAGGAGAAAGAGTGGGGCTATGGTTGGACTAAAAGAAACAGAAGGATTAGAAGTGAGATTTGCTTCAGAATGGAGATGTGAAGTGCATCAAGTTACGAGGCTGAAGTTGGTGCTAACTTTTCTTTTTTCCTCCTTGTCAATGTAGGTAGCTCTACTGGTGGCAGCTGAGTTCTGGGAGCAAGGAGATTTAGAAATAAGCGTCCTTCAGCAACAGCCCATTGTAAGTACCGTGCAAGAACCAGGCAGTTCAGTTCAGACAGCAAGCAGTGCTGCTCTCAACTACACACTTACCACAATCAGTACTGCTCTGAGTGCTCTGTGTCTGCCTGAAATCACCATGCTTGCCAAAATCCACTAGAAAAGTGTGTTCTGAGATAGTGAAGAGCATCTCCAACTGTGCCCAGTGCCTCTTGTCCAGCTGTCCATATAGTTAGATGGGTTCAGTGGCTTTGAACCATCAAGGGGTGACTGACCTCCTGGAGATTTTGTGCAGGTCCCTTACAGAAAAAAGTGAAAAACTAAATAGATAAGTCACAGAAGAAAGAAGAGTTTCTAATAAAGAGAAAAACCACAAACACAGACTTCACAGAGTCAAGGAATTATTTGACAAATGGAAGGGCATTTCTAACATTTTTTTGTTTAGAACAATTTGACATTGAAATAACCAGGAGTCATTCCTTGATGTGGCATCCACCTGTGTGGTTTGGATTTTTTTTAAGTAGACTTCCATGCACCCCTTCTACCCACAGGGGCATCACAAATGATATAGTAATCAAGAAGATCTTGTAAAAATATAATTTCTTGTTCAGTCATGTTTTAGAGTATTTAAAACCTCTTCAGTGCTTTACAGCATGAACATTTTCTCGTATCTGTTTGAGAGGCACAAGAGAAAAACTTGTTCTCCCCATCCATAAACACTTGAAATGCTGTCTGAAATTTTTGCTAAAATGGCAATGGAAATGAGCCCACTTCACTTCTCTGCAGCTGAGGAAGAGGGTTGTGATGGAAAATCTTTAGGATAGCATGACAGAACTGCCAGGCTGACACAACAAGGCAGTTTTGGGGAGAAGATAGAGGTGTGTTTTTCAATTAAGTGGTCTCATAAATCATGGTGAATTTGTGTCCTCCCATAGCCCATGATGGACCGAAGGAAAGCTGCTGAGCTTCCAAAGCTTCAAGTGGGTTTCATTGACTTTGTGTGCACATTTGTCTACAAGGTAACCAAAGTTCACCCTTACACACCCCATCCTTATCAACAGGGGTTCAAATCCCAGGTGACTGAGTCCTGGTGCAGCAATTCCACTCCTGGGGAGAGAGGGACAGGTTGATGAGGGAACATCCGCCCTTTTCTGGGGCATTGCAACATGGTGCCTTTTTCTGCCATCACTGCTTTCTGTAAAGCATCAGCTTTGGATGTGAGGTGTCAGGGTTTATCTTGGGGTATAATGGACAAGCACTCCCTCTGCACTGCAGTGTACTGAGAGGTGTGTTTGGATTAGGAATTTTCCCGTTTCCATGAGGAAATTCAGCCTATGCTTGATGGGCTGCTGAACAACAGAAATGAGTGGAAGACCCGTGCTGATGAGTACGATGCAAAAATTAAAGCTCTGGAGGAAGAGAAGAAAAAAGAGGAAGAGAGAATGGCTGCAAAGAGAGGTCAGAAAAAGTAATTAGCTTTTCATTCCTAACTCAAAAACATGCTTATGAATGCTCTCACAGATCTACAGCAAGCTTTGCTGACACAGCAGAGTAAGATGCCCAGAAGTAGTTTCATAAATTTGGCTCCACTGGCAGGGCTGAAGGCACCTTGCCTTCAAACCTGACACCATGACAGGTTGTCAAAAAGACCACCAGCTTAAATTCCCAAACACTAGTATCTGAGAAACTAGTGAGAATACACTCAGCATGGATTCCCATGCAGCTGGGGACAGCAGAATATAATTTGCTATCCCTGGAAAACTGCAGGGAGACATCCCTTTGTACACAGGGGCTGTGGCTGATCTGCTGTCCCACAGGTCAAGAAGCAGAAGCTAAGAGAAGTCAACACAGTCCTAGGAGAATACTTAAGAAATAATGGTTCATCCCATTTCTAGTCCGGATTAGGTACCACCTAGAAGCAAGCAGTCCTGGCAGTACCCAGTAGCAATTTATTTTGGTTGAACACAGTTTTCTTTTTCTGTTGGCCCAGCCTGTGTCGTACTGAAATCCACCAGCTGTAGTGGCCTTTGGGTGAAAGCTTGTCTGAGAGCCTGAGGATTTGTTTGACTCTCAGAAAGGGAGAAACAGAAGGTTCTCCTGGCCTCTCCCAAATGTCTGACCAAATATCTGTCATGGCTGGGTGCTTTTACTCCACAGAGACTGTATCTGAACTCTTCTTTTGTTCCAAACTGGACCAAAATTCCAACAGCCCATGGTGTGGACATTGCTAAAATGACACAGTGTAGAAATTATTAGAGCTGTCTAGGTATTTTATTTCAGTTTAATTCACAGTAGTTAACATAAAATATCAAAAGTAAGTGTTTTAAATATGATTTAGAAAATTTCTGAATAATTATTTCCTGAATAAGTAATTAATATTCAGGTGAGGAAGATTTCCTCTAACTCCACAATACTCTTTGCAATACACTTTCCATGCACAATTACTTTACACAGCAGACAGCTCTAGGTAGGGTGCTATAGGTATGATCTACACCAATCACTGGATAACATAAAAGTTCTAAAAAACTCCTGCAATGACTGAGAAGGAAATTTATGACTGTGCCTCTAATTCTATGTTTCTTTTCATATGGCAGGTGAAATAACATGTAATGGAGGAACAGCTCCAGCTTCCAGAACCTGTAGCATACTTTAGACCTATTGTAACTGCAATATATGCCACCCAAAATGAGAATGCCCACACTTAAAAACAAACAAACAAAAAATCATGGCGTACAAATACATTCCTGATTGGACTACTTTGATAATTTGTTAGGCTTGTGACTAACCAGGGAAGGGCTAGATCTTGTTTGCCTTAATTGCATCTCTTCCTGATGGTAAGGAGCCATTTCTGTCCCGTCTCCCGTCCTCCATTTAATGCACCTGCTGTCAGATGGCATGTGGCAAGTCAGAACAACATTTGGTCCAATAAATCAGGTTGCAAGATTATGGAAGAGCATTTTTCCTGCACAGAAACACTTCTTACCCCAAAGATGATGGCGATAGTCCTGCTCCATACAACCCATGAGACTGACAATGAATGCAACCATAGCCTGCAGAGTAGGAAAACTGAAGAAGAGATAAATTTATTATATCTAAGTCTATTATCTGTCAGGATATCAGAAAGAAATCTGAGGGTAAAGATAAAGCAAGAAAATGGACCATAAAAAATGCTTGAACTGCTCTAGAATGTTACTATTCCATGTAAATCCAAGAAAAAATCAGGCAGATAATAGTTCTGCATTCACTTCAAGAATGTGGATGGGTTGCTATCCCAAAGCTTGGAGCCATTCATTCAGCACACAGTATCTGCCTTCTTCAGGTGCAGGAGCCACACTGTGTGCTAATTGAAGATTTGTTCTTTCACGTGTCATTTTAAGAAGACAGTGTTATCATCACCCATTAGAGTTCCTCAAACAATTAACCAAGCAACCTGAGTCATGGCCTCTCATAAATTTGTTCTGTTTTGCCTCTTAATACCAGTTATTTAACACAATTGATCAGAACCAACAGTCCTTCCTTTCCTCCTCCTATTCTGACATGTCTGGTTTTTAGATTATCCTCCAGACTTGTGACTCTTTTATTTCAGATGAAAGTTACTTTTCATGTTTATTCATGCAAATATATTAGAACATTCAATTACACTCTTGTACTAGTAGAGACACCCTTCCTGCTTCCCCCCTCTCTCTCTCTCTTTCTTTTTTGAAACTGTTTGGAGATCTGTTTTGCTGGGGATTTTCTTCTTCTTCTATTACTCCTGCTACCTTCATGGCTTTACCCTTCAGTATATTGCTTTGCATTACAAAAATACTGCAAGTAAAAGGAAAACTAGAGCTATGGTGGTACCTGGTGATCATTTATCTGTCTCGGTGTAGTAAGCAAGCTGTAATCTTCAATCACTATGCAGCAATTCTGTGAGAGGCAATTTGTCTTTTGGGAAAATACAGAACCTTGTCCACTTGCATAAAAGCTAACACACCACAGGTAGTGACTCCACGCTGTATGTCTCAGTTTCATTAAGAATTTTAGCGTGTTAAAGGTTGGAAGGGACCTTCAAGATCATCTAGTCGCAACCTGACTGCCATGGGCAGGGACACATCTCACTAGACCAGGTTGCTCAAGGCCTTATCCAACCTGGCCAGGAACATTGCCGGGGTTGAGGCATTCACAACTCCCTGGGCAACCTGTTCCAGTGTCTCACCACCCTCACAGGAGAGAATTTCTTCCCAATATTTAATGTAAATTTCCTTTCTTTCAGTTTGTACCAATTACTCCTTGTCCCGTCATTACAGTTCCTGACAGAGTCCCTCTCCTGCTTCCCTGTGGGACCATTCAGATACTGCAAGATTGCTAGGGGGTCTCCAGCAGCCTTCTCTTCTCCAGGCTGAACAGCCTCAGCTCTCTCAGGCTGTCTAGGGGAGGTGCTCCAGTCCTCTTACCAAGATCGCGGCCTCCTCTGGACTTGCTCCAGCAGTTCCATGTCCTCATTATGTTGGAGGCACTGGAACTGCTTGCAGTACTCCAGGTGGGGTCTCACAAGAGCAGAGGACCACGTGGGAAGCTTTTATCATACAGCAGAAGAAGCCAAATAAGTTTCGTTCTTCTTTAAGTGGAAAAAATGCCACAAGGTTATTGTACGGTGGAGCGGTAAGCAGTGGGCTTTTGAAGATCACCACAAGACACCGTACACTTAAATGCTGAGGAAAGCTCCTTATGTTCTCAAATGTTTCCCGGGAAATAAAACCTGGAGGCTAGCCTTCCTGCTCCCTGTGCCCAACATGAAGCACTCAGAGCACTGCAGGGTGCTCCAGCAGGGCTGGTCACACAAGGAGCATGGGGTGCCTGCCCAGCACACCCTGTGAGCTGTGGGTGGCTGTGCCCCATCTGCCCACATGCACTTGGGAGCACAGCTTGTCCTCACAGCCTCAGGGTGGGCGTCCTGCCAGGTATTTCCAAAGGGGACCATGAATGCAAGCATGCAGAGGGGTGTCCATGGACACTCAGAGTGGAGTGCCAGTGAAGGAGGCTGTTTCTCAAGGGTGGACCCTTTCCACGGGAGCAGTGAGTGTTTCTCACTGGAGATATTGGCCAGTTAGATGCATGTGAAATTTGGCATAGTTCCTCCTGCAGTGGTCTCTCTTACAACTGGGAGCTGTCTGCCTGGATATATTAGACATGGAGAAACAAAGGGCCAAGAAACAGATTTGTCCACTGCTTTCCCACTCGAACTTTGCTTGGGTGGGCTGGTTGAGCCAGTTTCCACGATAACCCGGGATTGATGTCTTAAACAAAGTGTTTTCCCATCAGATGGTGAAAAAGGCAGTTAAGAAGCTGATCCTGCAGAGGTAGGGTAATGCTTTTTATCATGACAATCTCCTTCCTTCTGGTGAGGCACAACTGCATCTAACAATGCAACACTCCCCCTCCAGCAAGAGGTATGGGAGTGTTCACACATAGGCCTGAGGGTATTCCTCTTTTCTGATAAGGCACAACTGGCAAAACTATGCAGTCACAAGAAGCAGGGCCAAACAGCACTTGTGCCATTAGAAGGCAACATAAGCCATCAAAGACCCCTGAAGAACCACTGTGACTCATTTCCACAGTGTTGCATCAGACAGTGTAAAACCCCTCTCCAGGGGCAGTATCAGGCTGTTCCCTTGTAGGCTTGAACATACAATAACTCATCAAACTCTTTCTTGTGTGGGCCTCCACCCACAATGGATCAAGACTGCGACAATCAGCATGATGACCATGGACACCAAAATTGGAATGATCAAGTCTTGTCACTGGATCTTTCCACTTTCTACTCTTGCCCTTTCCTTCTGCTTCTTTCTTTTCCTTATGTATTATCCTTGGGATATTTTTACATTTTTTTTTAATAGAAAAGAACCAAAACAGCTATATAACTCCTTTCCACTGCAACCAAATTGTTTTAAAATAAACCTGCCTTGTGTATAGATACCAGTCATTCAGTGTTGTTTCACTCTTAAGCCACCCAAGGGATCTATTAACAAGAAACTCAGTTAGCCTGCCTCAAAGGCAGGTCATAACGCCAGGCCTGAAAAAAGATGTATGTCATGGCAACACAATTTTGGGAAAAGTCTGTTGAGGGCTGTAGACAATTTAAATCTGCTTATGGCATATTTTCCGGCACCCCAGTTAAGTGCTTTCACCTCTGGCTTGATGCAGCTCTCAAGTCCAGCGGGAGACAAGAGGGAGACAATGTTTTGTAAATGCCTCACTGAAGCAGGTAATGCATACAGACCTCCATTCTTGGTTACGAAGGTGGCTGTTAGGGGGTAGGAAAATGAATATCCCTGTGAGACTGGCAGGAGAGGTTTCTCAGAGAGATGCTCAGGCGTGGAGCGTAAATCTTCCCTCCATGCAGGACAAGAGGCTTGCTTGAGTGAGAAACTCTCAAGGGACTTTTCACCCTGCACTTGGCCATCATCTGCTGTCCCTGATGGAAGGTGTAGGACAAGCTGACAAAAGACAGGACCTCTTTACTACTGAAAAAGGGGCTTTGTCCTATCAGCATCTCCGGATCCTGTATAACGAAATCTTCATGAAAGCCCAGAGAGTAGTAGATCCAAGATTTTATTGTTGTCTGGGCTGAGTGTGGCTTCCATCATCTATCATAAAACTCGCAAGAGGAAGATCTTTTTTCTCTGTACCTCTTCCTCTACTCCTTCCACAAAACTATTGGATTAGAAAAAACTTTCAGTAAATTCAGTAGAAAACCATTCAACTCCCTCTGAAGAAGCAGCAGAGTACTAAGGAGTCACACAAATATAGTTCCAGCAGAAGAAAAGGTGGATGCAGTGTTTTCCAGAATACATGGAAAACATGAAGGGTCTTCCCTCTCACACCCTTTGAGAGGAAAGACATTTTTTCATTGCTTCCTTTCTTTTCTTGGCCTTTTTTTGACTTGAACTGGATAATCATCTATTGTCTGGTCAATATGGGGTGGCAGAGAACTAATTTGGTCCCTGTGGGATGGCTGTAAAGAGATACACGGTACCTTTCTCACCCCACGTAGGAATTCTTCCCAATCTAAGAGGTATTAACCAGGATAGTTTTCTTGCCTGGAGCCAGTTTTTGAGGACAGTACGGGAAGTGTGGCAGACCTCTCCTGCATAATCAGGTCGCATAGCTGGTCACTCCCTATAAAAGAGACAGACTACAATTTGGCTGTAACTTAGTTTGAGGAACAACATCTGTCCATCTGTAGTGTTTAAATCATCTGACTAGTGGGGTCAGCACCAATTCCTCAGATTACAGCACATCTTGACAAGCCAGAATCAAATCTGACTGCCCTGTCACACGCAAGAATTGAGCAATAATCCACTGTGATAGCAAAGCTGAAAAAAAGATGACAGAAAGGCAGAATTGTGATCAACATCTCATTGTCCTTGCAGACCAGTGACAGATGGTGCCCCTCAGGGGTCAGTACTGGGGCTGATACTGTTCAACACTTCTGTCAGTGACATGGACAGTGGGATCAAGGGCACCCTCAGCAAGTTTGCCACCAACACCAAGCTGTGTGGGGCAGCTGACACGCTGGAGGGAAGGGAAGAGGGATTCAGTATCCAGAGGGACCTGGACAGGCTGGAGAGGTGGGGCTGTGCAAACCCCATGAAGGTCAACAAGGCCAAGTGCAA